>CM017764.1:30269974-30742474 GCA_008009225.1 Acer yangbiense
GGAAACAAATAATAGCACGGTGTGTATAAGCTCTCTAGAGGGGGGTGAATAGATTTTACGCTTTTTACCCAATTTTCGGTTAGTCAAAATACGAAATGCCCTCAAGATAATATAACCAAGCAATTGTAATATGGTGCGGAAATTAAACACACACTTGGTTTTTACGTGGAAACCCTCACGGGAAAAACCACGGGCTATGTAAGTAAGCCACACTCGAACCTCGAATCCACTAAATGTGCAAACGATTACAACCTAATCCCGGAAGTAATCACACACCTACCTAATCCCGGTATGAGTGAACCTAGTCCAATTTGCTTGCGTTCTAAGCAACCTAATCCCGGATGCTACACACAAGACTTACTTTCTCTATGAAGAGAATACAACCCTAAGTAATATATGGAATATCCAAAATGCAACATAGAGCAAGGGAAACCCATATGCTTATCTAAGATGATTATATGCAATTAAGAACAATCCTAGATATCAAAACTAAATGACATGTCAATTAGTTTAGCTAATCAATATTAAGCACAAAACCTAATATGCAAGCACAATATAAAATCTCAAACATACATCATACTCATCTCAATATGTATCTAAAGCATACAAAATAACAAACAAGTAATAATTGAGATTGCTAGATAAGAGAAACACAAAACATGTAAGATATTAGTGAAAAGCTTACCAAGCAAAGTATGATGAAGATTCCATGCTAGATGACATCTAGATGATCTAAGATGATGCTAGATGATGATTGATGATCATGAAAAGTGTTTGAGAATCAAGAATGGAGTTCTTGGAATTTTTCTTCTCTTTGAAAAATATCCTAAGTATGAATTCTGAATATGAACTCTCTTAATTGACCTAAAG
Organism: Acer yangbiense; assembly: GCA_008009225.1. Classification (NCBI taxonomy): domain Eukaryota; kingdom Viridiplantae; phylum Streptophyta; class Magnoliopsida; order Sapindales; family Sapindaceae; genus Acer; species Acer yangbiense. Next base: position 30,270,845 of record CM017764.1, read on the forward strand.
TCAAAGTGGCATATATATAGGGGGCCAAATCAAAGTGTGGTCGTTTAAGTAAGTTTCAAAGAAACGCGCCAATCGGCGGTTTCAATCGGCGGCCAGGCCGCCGTTAATGACCGCCGAATTGAGCTCGTGAAGAACAGAGCATAAAACGGCGGTTCATTCGGCGGTTTCGTGACCGCCGATTCCAACCGCCGAAACAGAACAGAGAGATCAAAATCAACAGGTATGAACGGCGGTTCGAACGGCGGTTTCATGCCCGCCGTTTCAACCGCCGAATTAGACTGAGAGATAAATCAATCAGGTCTTGAAACGGCGGTTTCGAACGGCGGTCGTGACCGCCGATCTTAACCGCAGAAATGCTTCAGACCAATCGGACTGTGTGAAACGGCGGTTTCATTCGGCGCCAGGCGCCGATCATAACCGCCGATCACCTAGATAGGTGAAAACCAAGGAGAAGCCAAGGGCATTCTCCATAGGCGGTCCTCGCGCTAAACCAAGCACATTCTCGTGCATGCGCGGACGTTTCCGAAAGTTATCGGGAAACGAATTACACAAACAACATGACACAATACACACCACAAAAATATAATAAATAAGTGCAAGTGTGAAATGTGACAAATGAAGAGAATGCACACATATGCAATGAATGTTAAGTGTGTGTGTGCAACTAATCTCTTCAAAGAAAAGTAAGCACATAGAAATTTACCTTCGGTGCTTATCAACACGAGGTCTTCAAAAGGCTTCGAACAACAAGACCGATACTTAGGCTACCCTTACAAAGAACCCCCACATATGGTTTGATCACGAAATAAGCCAATTAAAAACAACGGGAATCCTTACAATCTCCCCTTTGGCTATTTCGTGACAAAACCATCACTCACAATGATTCCTCACAAAAAAAAGAAACTACGGGACTATATGATATCTACATTACAAAGAGATAAGCTAATGCAACTTGAAGTCTTCAATCCTCTTGTAGATAATCAATCCCTGAAAAGAGTTTCTAACATTTCTAATACAAGAAAAGTGTGAGATTAATCATGTGAGAACAATACCAAGCATTTGCATTTTAGAATTTAGGCACAACATACCAAATGTATGCAATGTATGATAAATGCAATGCTCCCCCTCAACGGGTTACCCCCTCAATGTATGTTCTCCCCAAAGTGTACAATAGCTTCTATATTTTGCACCTCCCCTTACCATATCCTACTCCCCTTTGTCATGATATAGGCAAAGGAGTAGTCCCCAACCGGGTCACTCATAGCAACGAGAGATAGAAGCATGCAAGATTTGCATATACATATAAGTCACTTTATGCACTTCAATTAATTGAGAGAAACAAGGAGATTTATTTTGAGAAAATGTGTGAATCCAACATGCTTTGCATACAAGACATATAGCATTCAAGTCCAAAATACAATGGTATTTGGCAAAGCAAATGACAAAGGTTTCTAATAGAATTCAAACCAATTTCACCAATGTCATGGGAAAAGCAAGGATATAGAGATATTGATTTCAATTTAAGAGCAACTATATCCAACTTTATAAGCGAAACATGGCATGAGCGACTTTGCACCCTATTTGATTTTCCGGATAAAATTATCCGTATGATAGTAACCATGTTCAACTAATAAAGAAAGAGAGACATTTGGAATGTAAATTCCTTTGAATGGATACAAGATCCTTTATTCATTTGAGTCTCATAAGTTTCACACAAGTTTTGCATTTTTAAGAATATGCAATCATCAATTCATGCTTTTCATGTGAGCATGTTATATGAATTTCATGCTTTTCATTTGTCATTAGCATGTTATTAAAGAATCATCATGTCATGGAGATAATCATAGGTCATTCAAATCATACTTCCAATGTAAATCTCCTAGTCCAAAATGCATGTTTGAACATAAATATGACATGGATTGTAGACAAGCAAGGTTCACACTTATGGAATTTTAAAACATATATACATATGTACAACCAAGCTTACTCAAGCAATAAAAGAAGAGGCATAAGATATTTCAAATTTTTGCAAGATACAAGAATGCAAAATAGCTCTCTTTGCTTGAGTTCCCCATATGGGGTCAATCATAGAACATCACTCACAAGACATACCCCAATAGATCTACTAAGAGTTTTAAATCGAGTAGCATCTAAGGGTTTAGTAAATAGGTCCGCAAGTTGATCATTAGTACCTACATGTTCAAGTACTATGCATTTATTTTCAACAAGCTCTCTAATGAAGTGATGGCGGATGTCAATATGCTTAGTTCTAGAATGTTGCACCGGATTCTTGGAAATATTAATGGCACTCATGTTATCACAAAAGAGAGTGAGAGTACCTTGGTTGAATCCGTAATCCACTAGCATTTGCTTCATCCACATAAGTTGAGTGCATCCACTCCCCGCGGCTATGTACTCGGCTTCCGCCGTGGACAAGGAAATCGAGTTTTGCTTCTTGCAAAACCAAGACACCAAGTTGTTGCCTAGAAAAGAAGCAACCGCCGATGTGCTCTTCCATCATCACAATTTCCTGCCCAATCCGCATCACTATATCCTACAAGACTAGGATTGTGTCAAATGAGTACCAAATCCCATAGTTGGAAGTCCCATTCACAAAGCGAATGACTCTCTTAAACGAAGAGAGATGGGACTCCTTGGGATCGGATTGGTACCTAGCACAAACTCCTACACTAAATGATAATCGGGCCTACTTGCGGTCAAATAGAGCAAGCTCCCTATCATGCCCACGATATAAGGTTTGGTCCACACTTTTACCGCTAGCATCCTTGCTTAGCTTCAAAGTGGTGCTCATAGGAGTGTCACAATGTTTGGCTTTTTCAAGACCAAACTTCTTCACAAGGTTTTTGGCATATTTGGCTTGGGTTATGAAGATCCCATTATCAAGTTGCCTAATTTGCAAACCTAGGAAGTAATTAAGCTCACCAACAAGACTCATCTCAAATTCATGAGACATACATCAACAAATTGTTGGACCTTGGTGTTGTTGGGAGCCAAACACTATGTCATCGACATATATTTGAGCTATGAAAAGCTCATCATTGTCTCTCTTGATGAATAGTGTCTTGTCAACACTACCTCTTGTGTAGTTATTGTCAACAAGAAATTGAGTGAGGCGCTCATACCAAGCCCTCGGTGCTTGTTTCAACCCATATAGTGCCTTCTTGAGGCGATAGACATGGTTGGGGTGGTGTGCATCCACAAACCCCTTGGGTTGTTCAACAAACACTTCCTCTTGCAAGAAGCCATTGAGGAAGGCACTCTTGACGTCCATTTGGTGCAATTTGAACTTGTGCACACAAGAGATGGACAAGAGAAGCCTAATGGACTCTAAGCGGGCAACGGGAGCAAATGTCTCCTCAAAGTCGATACCCTCAATTTGAGAGTACCCTTGTGCTACAAGTCTAGCCTTGTTCCGCACTATGTTGCCATCCTCATCGGATTTGTTCCTAAATATCCATTTAGTGCCTATGACATTAGTGGTCTTAGGCCTAGGAACTAGAGTCCAAACCTCATTCCTTTCGAATTGGTTTAGCTCTTCTTGCATGGCAAGAACCCAAAATTCATCATGTAAGGCTTCTTCAACCTTTTTGGGTTCAATTTGAGAGGGGTAGCAAGTATAGCTAATAAGATTAGCAAGTTGACGTCTAGTCCTAACACCCTCATTTACCTCTCCAATGATATCTTCTTTATCATGGAGTTTCCTAACCCATGGAGCGGGTTCTTTAGAGTCCAAGAGAGGAACTCTAGTAATGGGTTGTGTGACTTCATTAGATGTCCCACATTGGGAGTCACCACAACCCTCTCCAAAGGAGGTCATCCTCTAGAACATCCTCCTCCTCATGGTTATTAGACTTGAGCCTAGTATCATCAATGACCACATTTGATGATTCCATGACGGTTCGAGTCTTCAAGTTGAAAACTCTATAGGCTTTACTATTCAAGCGTAGCCAATAAAGATACCCTCATCACTCTTAGCATCAAACTTGCCAAGTTGATCACGGTCATTAAAATGTAGCATTTGCTTCCAAATGTGTGGAAGTAGCTAACATTTGGCTTCTACCCTCCATAGCTCATAGGAGGTTTCTAGAACCGGGCCTTAGGAACACACGATTTCCTATATAGCAAGCCGTATTGATGGCTTCGGCCCATAGGTTCCTAGGGACATTGTGCTAAGCAACATCACTCGGGCCATCTCTTGGAGGACCCTTTCTTCCTCTCAACAACTCCATTTTGTTGAGGTGTCCTAGGAGCCGAAAACTCATGGGAGATGCCTAAGCTATCACAAAAGCTTTTCAAAAGAGGCATCTCAAACTCTCTCCCATGGTCACTTCTAATCCGTTTAATGCTTCTAATGTTAGATTTCATTTCATTTTGTAATTTAGTACAAAGCATTTTAAACTTATCAAAAGTTTCGGATTTTTCTCTAAGAAGTATGTCCATGTAAATCTAGAGAAATCATCAACACATACAAAAATGTATCTCTTTCCACCCAAACTTTCGGTTTGCATGGGACCCATGAGGTCCATGTGAGAAGCTCAAGAGGCTCCTTGGTGTGAGATACTTACCTTTTTGTGCATGCTTTTAGTTGCTTTCCTTGTTGGCAAGGTCACAAACACCATTGGCTTTCTTCCCAAGCTTAGGGAGGCCACGCACACACTCGAACTTTCCAAGGGTCCGTAGATCCCTAAAGTTCATGTGGCCAAGTCTTTCATGCCACAACTCAATTTGCTCATCCATGGACACATTGTTTGAGACTATTCTAGCTTCAAGACAATAGCAATTGTCGCTAGATCTCATACCTTTCAATAAGGTTTGTCCATCGGGCTTTAGGATCGAGCAATCATCTTTACAAAACAAGACGGAAATCCTTCATCACTTAGATGTGAAATGCTTATTAAATTGGCTTTCAAGCCATCAACAAATAAAGCATCGGATAAGGAGGGTAATCCGGGAACGGAAATGGTTCCTTTCCACAACTTTCTTTTTGGATCCATCACCAAAAGTGACATATCCACCTTCCTCCATAACAGAGTCTCGAAGAAACTCTTGTTTCCCGTCATGTGCCTAGAGCACCCACTATCTAGATACCAAAAATTAGAAGAATTTGCCTTCAAGGCTATTTGAGCAACATGGCAAACATGTCATTCTTTCTAATCCACCTAGAAACAATCTTAGCTTTCTTAGTGGTTTTGGTATATGGGCTCTAGATGTCCTAGGATCATGCATATAAATTATTCATTCCTAGGAACATGCATCATGGCTCTTTTCTTTTTCTTCTCTATCATGCTTTAGTTTTGCACATTTTTATATATCGAAAGCAATGTGGTCTAATATGACCATCAATCCACAAAAATGACATATAGGGTGAAATAAGGATCATACCTTGTCCTTGTCTTGTGGATGAAAGGGTTCAATCCTTTTTCGTTGTGAACGGTCTTGGTTGCTTCCTAGCTTGAGGTTGCATGATAGGTCTCTTTCCTTTGTGAGCCATTTGAGGAGGAATGTTAGCTGAGAGACCCTAGGGGGTTGAGCTTGAGGTTCCTTCTTGGACCCATCTTCACTGTGCATTAGAGCATTGTCCTACTTCTAATTTCTTTCTAGGAGCTTGCACAAATGAAGTTTCTTCTTTCTTCAAGCTCTTGACAAACACGGTCTTGTTAGAGGTAGAGATCTTCTTGTCATCTTCATACCAAGACCCTCTTGTCACATGGACTCTTTCCAACACCAAGCATATGGTCAAGCTTCTTGGTGCTAGAATCCATCCTAGTCATAGAATTTCTAACTTCTTCAAGCTCACTCTTTAGACTTTCTTCATTCCTCCTAGATAAAGCTAACTCCTCTCTTAGCTTATCTTCTATCTTCTTGAATTTTCCACTTGTTCACCTAAGTGGTCATTATGAGATGCAAGCTCAAGATTTTCTTCTCTCAACATCTTGATCTTTCTTGTGCTCTTGATTGCTAAATCATTAAACTCGGCATGGCATTTAGCAAGCACCTTTTTCTCCACAAAACTACTTATGGAGTTAGATGAGGAATCACTTTCTTCTTCACTTGAGTCATTTTCCTCTTGACTCATTTCCTCTTTCTCACTACCACTTTGCTCTTATGTGAGGAGGCAAAAGCTAGGAGGTTAGCCATGAGCTCTTCTTCACTTGAAGACTCATCTTCCTCATTGGAGTCATCACTACTCCCACTCCAAGTGGCGGCCATCACTTTGCTTTCTTCTTTCATTGTGATTAGCACATTCGGGGGCAAAGTGACCAATCCCACCACATTCAAAGCATCGGACCCCTTTCCTTTCGGTCCTCTCTTGTCTAGGCTCAAACTTCTTGAAGGAACTCTTTTCTTCAAATCTTGTCCTCTGACCCAAATCCCTCTTCTTTGAACCCCCATAACCTTGTTGAACCTTTTCACAAATAAGGCAAGGTCTTCATCCGATTCATGCTTTGCCTCCTTGCATCCTTAGATGCTTTCAAAGCTATTCCTTTAGACTTCTTAGGAGGAGTAGTGTGTGCTAGGAGCCTTCCTAGACATATGCAAGGAGACGCCCAATCACCTCACTTGGCTTCATATCCATGTAGCCACTATTTTCTTCTATGGCCGTCACCTTGGATTCAAACCTATCGGGAGAGATCTCATAATTTTTTGCTTGACTCTCCTATCCGAATACGGGTCTCCGAGTTGATGGCTTTGATTTACAATATCCATCAATTTGATTTCGAAGTCATTGAAGCATTCATCCTCTCCCATCCTAAGTAGCTCAAACTGAGTTTGGAGGACTTGAAGCTTGGACTCCTTCACCACCTCGGTTCCCTCATGTGCAACTAGAAGGATGTCCCATGCCACTTTGGCAATCTGAGTATTCTGAATAAGCTTGTACTGATTCTCATCCATAGCACACATAATGGCATGCATAGCCTTCCTATTCCACTTAGAAGCCTCAAACTCTTGCGCGTTCCATTGCGCCTTAGGCTTCAAAACATCTTGTCCTCCACCATCGGGAGTCATCATAGGGAGATCATATCCGTCTTCCACCGCCATCCATGCACGGTCATGAATTTGGCATATGTAGGATTCCATCTTCCCTTTCCATTGGGAATAGTTCAATCCGGTAAGAAGTGGAGGCCTTGTGCTAGAAGCTCCTTCGTGGCCACCACCATTTCCACCGTTTCCACTCATAGTGTTTATGAATGAATGAAATGAATGCAAATGTATGAATGATCAAAAATCACACAAAATGCAAAACCACCAAAATAAGCAAGGATCACCTATGTATGTCTAGGAACCCGCTCTGATACCAATTGAAACAAATAATAGCACGGTGTGTATAAAGCTATCTAGAGGGGGGGGTGAATAGATTTTACGCTTTTTACCCAATTTTTCGTGTTAGTCAAAATTACGAAAATGCCCTCAAGATAATATAACCAAGCAATTGTAATATGGTGCGGAAATTAAAACAACACTTGGTTTTTACGTGGAAACCCTCACGGAAAAACCACGGGCTATGTAAGTAAGCCACACTCGAACCTCGAATCCACTAAATGTGCAAACGATTACAACCTAATCCCGGAAGTAATCACACACCTACCTAATCCCGGTATGAGTGAACCTAGTCCAATTTGCTTGCGTTCTAAGCAACCTAATCCCGGATGCTACACACAAGACTTACTTTCTCTATGAAGAGAATACAACCCTAAGTGAATATATGTAAATATCCAAAATGCAACATAGAGCAAGGGAAACCCTATATGCTTATCTAAGATGATTAATATGCAATTAAGAACAATCCTAGATATCAAAACTAAATGACATGTCAATTAGTTTAGCTAATCAATATTAAGCACAAAACCTAATATGCAAGCACAATATAAAATCTCAAACATACATCATACTCATCTCAATATTGTATCTAAAGCATACAAAATAACAAACAAGTAATTAATTGAGATTGCTAGATAAGAGAAACACAAAACATGTAAGATATTAGTGAAAAGCTTACCAAGCAAAGTATGATGAAGATTCCATGCTAGATGACATCTAGATGATCTAAGATGATGCTAGATGATGATTGATGATCATGAAAAAGTGTTTGAGAATCAAGAATGGAGTTCTTGGAATTTTTCTTCTCTTTGAAAAATATCCTAAGTATGAATTCTGAATATGAACTCTCTTAATTGACCTAAAGTCAAAGTGGCATATATATAGGGGGCCAAATCAAAGTGTGGTCGTTTAAGTAAGTTTCAAAGAAACGCGCCAATCGGCGGTTTCAATCGGCGGCCAGGCCGCCGTTAATGACCGCCGAATTGAGCTCGTGAAGAACAGAGCATAAACGGCGGTTCATTCGGCGGTTTCGTGACCGCCGATTCCAACCGCCGAAACAGAACAGAGAGATCAAAATCAACCAGGTATGAACGGCGGTTTCGAACGGCGGTTTCATGCCCGCCGTTTCAACCGCCGAATTAGACTGAGAGATAAATCAATCAGGTCTTGAAACGGCGGTTTCGAACGGCGGTCGTGACCGCCGATCTTAACCGCAGAAATGCTTCAGACCAATCTGGACTGAAACGGCGGTTTCATTCGGCGGCCAGGCCGCCGATCATAACCGCCGATCACCTAGATAGGTGAAAACCAAGGAGAAGCCAAGGGCATTCTCCATAGGCGGTCCTCGCGCTAAACCAAGCACATTCTCGTGCATGCGCGGACGTTTCCGAAAGTTATCGGGAAACGAATTATACAACAACATGACACAATTACACACCATAAAATATAATAAATAAGTGCAAGTGTGAAATGTGACAAATGAAAAGAATGCACACATATGCAATGAATGTTAAGTGTGTGTGTGCAACTAATCTCTTCAAAGAAAAGTAAGCACATAGAAATTTACCTTCGGTGCTTATCAACACGAGGTCTTCAAAAAGGGCTTCGAACAACAAGACCGATACTTAGGCTACCCTTACAAAGAACCCCCACATATGGTTTGATCACGAAATAAGCCAATTAAAAACAACGGGAATCCTTACAGTTAAGGTCTTAATGGCTAAGATGACTTCAAGCACCAAGAAGCTTGACCACATGTTGGGAGTTGGAAGAAAGCCAAGTGACAAGAGAGGTCTTGGCTACATTGATGACACGGATGCCTCCTCCACAAGCAAGACATCCTGTGCCATGAACATGGACTTCAATATGTCCCCTCCTCCTCAACAACCTAGGAAGAAGAGTGACCTAGGAGAGTGTTCAAGAAGTGCCCAAATGGTTGAGGCACCAAAAGGTCAAGCTCAAGCTCACACCCAAAGGGCTCCTCACACTATCTTCCCTCAAACTCAAAAACACAATGGGAAAAGTTCAATCATGCAAGCTCAGACAAGCAAGCAACCTCGTCTTGGTTTTCAACAAAAGAGGAGAGATCCGATCCAACAACCAAGACAACCACAACGACAAGGGAAAGCTCCTATCCATGCTAAAGGGAATGGTATGATTCCTAACTTTATTCCCACTTGTCATTTTTGTGGTATTGTTGGTCATATTAGACCAAGTTGCTTGCATTACATTGAAATGTGTAGAGCTAAAAGCATGATTGACAAGAAAAAGGCTAGAGCTAAGATGCTTCATAAAAAGGAAGAAAATCATGTGCATGATCCTTTTTCATCTTGTACTCTAGAACCTTTGTCCACTAGGATTGATTTAGTGTCACCTAAGTGGAGTAATAAGAATGAACCCGCTTGCTACGAGACTAACAAGTCTCAAATAGGTTCATCCAAGTCCAAAGGACTTGGTAGGTCCATAGGACCTCATACCCTTCTTTGAAGTGGTATGGAAATTTGACCCCATATGGGGAACTTAAGCAAAGAGAGCTATTTTGCATCTTGTCACTTGCAAAAAATTCGAAATATCTTGTGCTTCTCTTTTTGTTGCTTGAGTAAGCTTGGTTACACTATGTATACATATTTTCTATTCAATAAGTGTGATCAATGCTTGTATTGCAATCCATGTCATATTTATGTTCAAACATGCATTTTTGAACTAGGAGATATTTACATAGGATTTAATTTGAATGACCTATAATGATCTCCATGACATGATGATTGCTAAAATGACATGCTAAATGCTAATCTTGAAAAGCATGTTTTGATGATTGCATTTCTTAACTGCAAATAATGTGTGAAAAAGCTTATGAGACTCAAATGAAAAAGGATCTTGTATCCATTCAAGGATTTTACAATCCAAATGTCTCTCTTTCTTTATTGGTTGAACATGTCTACTATCATACGGATATCTTATCCGGAAAAATCAAGTAAGGTACAAAGTCGCTCATGACATGTTTAGCTTATAAAGTTGGATATAGTTGTTCTTAAATTGAAATCAATGAAAACCTATATCCTTGCTTCTCTCTTGACATTGGTGAAATTGGTTTGAATTCATATTGAAAACCTTGTCATTTGCTTTGCCAAATACCATGATATTTTGGACTTAAATGCTACATGTCTTGTATGCAAAGCAATTTTTTGATTCACACATTTTATTTAAATAAATCTCCTTGTTTCTCTCCAATAAATTGAGATTGCATAAAGTGACTTATATTGATTATGCATATACTAGAATGCTACTATCTCTCTTTGCCTTGAGTGACCCGGTTGGGGACTACTCCCTTGTCTATATCATGACAAAAAGGGGGAGTATGGTGTGGTAAGGGGAGTTGCAAATTGTAGTAGCAATTGTGCATGTTGGGGAGAATACTAATTGAGGGGGAGTAACCCTTTGAGGGGGAGCATTTGCACATTCATACATTGCATGATGTTGTACTCAAATTCTTAAATGCAAATGCTTGTTTATGTCCTCACTTGATTCATCTCACTTTTACTTGTTTTGGAAAGTTTAGAAACCTTGTTTCAGGGAATGATTGTTCTACAAGAGATTGAAGACTTCAAGTTTATTTTTATATGTCTCTTTGTATTGTAGAAAATCTTCATTGACCCATAGGTTTATTTTTGTTGTGAGAAATCAATGTGAGTGGTGGTTTTGTCACGAAATAGCCAAAGGGGGAGATTGTAAGGATTCCCCGTTTTGTTGATTGGCTTATTTCGTGGTCAAACCACATGTTGGGGTTTTGAATGTAAGGGTAGTCTAAGTGTTTAGTGTTGAAGATCAAAGGCCCTTCCATGACCTCAAGATACAAGCACGCCAAAGGTATAATCTCTTGTGCTTGTTTTTCTTTGAAGAGATTTAGTAGCACACACACACTTAGCATTCTTGCTATGATTGCATACTTGCTTATTTTTATGTGCATCTCTTCACATGTCACTTTACACACTAGCACTTTGGTTGATATATCTTGTTGTGTGTATATGTGCCTTATAATTCGTTTCCCAACATTGTTCGGAAACGTCCGCGCTTGCACTAATTAGTGCTTGGTTTCGCGCGAAGACCGCCTATGGAGAATGCCCTTGGCTTCTCCTTGGTTTTCACCATTGTTGGTGATCGGCGGTTATGATCGGCGGCCTGGCCGTCGAATGAAACCGCCGTTTCAGTCCAGATTGGTCTGAAGCACTTATGCGGTCAAGATCGGCGGTCTCGACCGCCGTTCGAAACCGCCGTTCATACCTGATCGATTTTAATCTCTCGGGTTTGATTCGGCGGTTGGATCGGCGGTCACGAAACCGCCGAATGTAACCGCCGTTAATGCTCTGTTCTTCACGAGCTCAATTCGACGGTCGTCATCGGCGGCCTGGCCGCCGATTGAAACCGCCGAACGGTGCGTTTCAGGGGCAAAATTGTCTTTTCACTTGCCCTGTTCTTGATGTCTATAAATATCACACTTTCTCATTATCTGAATCAGTTCTTTGACTCTTAAGAACCCTAATCTTCAAAGATAGATTTTGAGAGAAAATCAAATCAAGAACTCATCTTTAACCACTCAAATCAAACCCCTTTTGCATCAAATTTCATATTGCATCTCCTATGTCTATATAGAGTGCATCCATGTATGGGTTTGCATCATCACAACTTGCTTGGTAAGATTTTGATTAATTTCATCTTATTATAGTATTTTAAATACCAAGCCATCTCTTTTAAATTACTTGTATGTTTTAGATCATATGTTAAATACAAGAAAAGAGATTATTTGTGATGAATTAATTGAGTGTTGTTTTTGATAGATATCTAGGTTTTTATAATCTATGATCATCTATGCTATTTGACATGTCATTTAGCAATTGATATCTAGGGTTGATTTAAATTGAATATATCATCATCCTAGATAAGCATTTAGAGTACCCTAGCTCTTATTGCATTTATTGAATATTCATATATATTCACATAGGGTTGTATTCTCTTCAAAGAGAAAGTAAGTCTTGTGTGTAGCATCCGGGATTAGGTTGCTTAGAACGCAAGCAAATTGGACTAGAGCCGCTGTAAAAGGCCCGCGTGGTAGATTAGAGGGTGCTCACGCCAAGAGTAGTGTATCAGGGGATATCACTAGGGATTGAACCAAGAGTGGCGATTGGTAGTGTCCATAGCCTGAGGTTATCTAGGGTGAGAGTCCGAGAATCACTTGAGGGTGTAACCGTCTTTTCATATAGTGGATTTCGAGGTCCGAGTGTGGCGCACTTAACAGCCCGTGGTTTTTCCCAGTGGTTGGGTTTTCCACGTATACATCAAGTGTCATTTACTATTTCCGCATCTTATTACACTTGTATGTTTTGTTGACTTGCTAGGGGTATTTTCGTAAAATTGACTTGCATGCGAAAATTGGGTAACAATTAGATAAAATCTATTCACCCCCCCTCTAGCTTTATATTGAACACGCCTCTAGGACTTTCACATTGTAAGGCCAATTCTCTGTATCCTCCACTACAAAGTCAAAGAGCACAATTTTCTGGCAAGGGACCTCGCTAATCTTCACTGGCAACTTCATGGTCCCTAAAGATCTCACTTTACTCCCTCAAAACCCCGAAACCCCAAAATGGGGTATGGAAAGGTTGTAGGTCTCTTCTCTCTAATCTCAGGTGATCACAGACTCCTGCACTTAGAATATTTGTCGAGCTTCTATTGTCAATCAACACTCGGTGTACCTTCCTATACCCGATTCGGGTGCTTATAACCAACGCATCGTTAGGTTTGACATCTACTCCGTGCAAGTCAGCTTCTGTGAATATTATCAGGTTCCAACCTTCCTTAATTCTCTTCGGATCGGGTTCCACAGAATTTACGTCAAGGTCTCTTCTCGCCTCCATGGCTTCCCGAATCTCCCTTATCCTTTGTTTGTTGTTATTTCCTATTAAAGGTCCACCAAAGATGGTGTTTATTGCTCCATCTTCCTAGACCTTCTTTGGGCTTAGCTTTCTCCCTCGACTTTCTTCTTGCTAACTATCTTGACAGGTTTGATTGTCTGTCTTCTTTAGTACAATATCCTTCAAGTGTCCTTCTCGGACAAGGGTCTCAATGTGATCCCTAAGCTGATAGCACTTGGAGGTTTCAAGCCCATTTTCTTTGTGGAATCGACAATATTTGGTGGTATCTCTGTGGGCAAATTGAGATTGCCCATGAGGCTCTTTTGACAAACTCTTTTCCTCTAAGATTGGGAGGACGTCTTCCTACTTTGTCTTCAAAGGGGTATAGTTTGTATACTTCCCCTGGAACCTATCCCGGGTTTGGTCAATTTTTGGAGAGTTCCGCAGGCCTTCCTGAGTCTTGCCCTTTTGCTTTTTCCATTCTTTCAGAGGCTTACCCCCGGTATCCTTTGCTTTAGGCTGTTCAGGGTGACCCCCATGTACAAAACTTCCTCATGTCGCAATCTCTTATTCCTCGACTAATGCATACCCTCATGCCATGTCCATCATGTCGGTATATTTGGTTAAGTGAGCTCTCCTCAGGTCAAAAGATAGCTGGCCATTTTACAAGTTGTTGACGAAGGCTGCGATAATTGCTTTATCGTTTGCACTTCCTATTTTCGACACCTTATGGCCAAATCTACCTAGATACTTCTTGAGCGACTCAACTTTCCCTTGTTTAAGTTAGGAGAGATACGCCAACGACTTCTTTCTGTGCACATTCCAGAGGAATTGCCTTGAGAACACCTTGCTTTGCTTGCCAAAGCTTTTTATACTTGCTGCACGCAGTCTGTCGAACCACCTAGAGCCCAAGTCCCCAAGTGTTTAAGTGAAATTGAGGCACAGCAGAGCGTCATTCTAAGCATACTAAGCCATGGCACTCTTATATCGTCTGACATGCTTATTAGGATTAGTGTCCTTTCTGAATTGCTCGACATGTGGCATCCTGAATCTATCCGGGAATGGTGTACGGATTATGCCATTGGTGAAAGGACTATCTGATTCATGATCTGATAGTTCATTGTACCCATAACGCCGGATTAGCACGTCCATTTGCCGCCTGTTATTTTGAACTTCGCGGGTCAGGCTTTGTATGAGTATGTCTCGTTAGCCCTCCAGTTCTCCACTAGAATCAAACTTTTGCCTAACTGTTAGGCTTTGTCCCTAACTGTCTGCATTTTGTTCCCGAGTTTCTCGACCAAAGCCATTCAACCGGACTGTTCCACGCTAACGCCTTCGGCGATGATGTCGATCACTGTCTTCAGATGTTGATAAGCGATTCCTTCAACGAGCATGCATACTGGGTCAGTTCTGATCCCTTCTAGGTTAGTAATGGCTGCGCTTTTGGCAGGGGTTTTCATCTCTTTTCGGCTCTTCGCTGCTCCAATCTTGTCTAGCTTGTATTTCTAACAAAGTTTTGGGCTGGTATGTCAGGTTTCGGCCCATTCTAAGTGGTGCATCAGGTGTTGGACCAACTATGATGGAATAGAACCTGCCTTGTTGATGGTTTGGCGTTTGTAGGTTATAAGGCGAAGTTAATCCTTCTGTGGTGGAAAGGGTAACTCCGTGTCTAACTACATAAAACACCAACTGTTGTAGGGATTCTCGGAAATGCTGGGCAATCTCTTCATTGGTGGGAGGAAGACGCTGGATACCTACAACCGTTGGTGGTTGATTTCCAGAAGCCATCGTTGCGTTCGTGGGACCTGTAACATCGAGGGCAATATCAGCTCTACCTGTATCGCCTGGTAAGTTCTGGTTTTTTCTAGAACCACTACCATCTCCATCGTCGGCCATTGTTCGTAAGGGTTATCAGAGTTTAATCTATTTCCCCCTCATTCTAGCGCCAATAGTTGACGGTGATTTCTTAGAAGTCAACCAGTCAATGACTTCGATTGTCAAAACCTGCAAATAAACGTAATGAAAGGCAAAATAATGAATAAAGGAATTTACATGGTAAAACTCTGGTAATCGAAGAAACATCCACAGGCGTTACACGGTGATTGAGAAACGAATTCACTATGAAATATTATTTTACACACTCTATTCTCTCTCTCTCTCTCTCTCTCTCTCTCTCTCTCTCTCTCTCTATTATGATCCTTTACAATGTTTTTAACAAGTGTATTTATATGGTCCCTTCTAGGGTTTTTCTAAGTCTTGGCGTATATGTAGAAGACTAATTGCTTTAGGACTCCTTTCCTCTTCGGGTGTTATCGTGATTGAATTAGAGTCTAACTTGGACTCTTGCTATCTCGGAAAAGATTTGTGTTAACCGCCAAAAATGGCAGGGGTCAAAGAAGAAATTTTCATCAATCTTAGAAGTTAAATCGGGGTAAAAAGGATGCCGTAGATGAAGTATCCCGATACTATCCTGATACCCCGCCATAATACAAAGTAGCCGGGTGCAACCTCCTACCTACCACGATCAAGTTTAAAGGCTTCCTAGACTCAGAAGATACCGTGAAATCCAAAAGACAAGGCTCCAAGGACTCCACTATTACAAGATCCTAGCACCTTTCTACCTCCCGGTACCCCGGTATCCCGATACCCCGATACCCTGATACATTCATACATAATTCAAGAAAACTAGAAGAAGGCGATGTACTTGAGTATCCTGATCCACTAAAAGCTAGCGATAAAGCACCAAGATAATAAACGGCCACGTATAAAAATCCCAGTATTCCGACCCCGCAGAGCAGGTACACCGAATAGCAAACCGAGTAGAGGGGCAAGCACTAAACGCCATCGTGTGAGACAAAGTATTTGAAAGAACAAATTTAACGGTGCGTTCTAATATATTAATCTAGAGAAAGGGGGGGTGAATAGATTTTAACTAGTTTTACCTAATTTACGCATACATGTCAATTTTAAGAAAATGCCCCTACTAGTCAAAAATACAAACAAGTGTAATATGATGCGGAAATTAAATAACACTTAATGTATACGTGCAAACCCAACCACTGGGAAAAACCACGGGCTGTTTAGTGCGCCACACTCGAACCTCGAAATCCACTAATTGAAATGGAGTTTACAACCTATGTATACCTCGTCTAACACTCCGGTCAATAACCCCCCACTTCTACCACGCGGGCCTTTAAAAGTGGCTCCAGTTCAATTGCTTGAGGCCTAAGCAATCTTAGCCCCAAGTCTTAATTTTCAATGAAGAGATAATGCTACCTATGTGAATATATAGAATACTCAAAATGCAACAAGAGCTAGGTAAACCCTATATGCTTATCTAGGATTATGATATATCAAATAAAGTAATCTTAGATATCAATAACTAGATGATATGTCAAATAGCTTAGCTAATCAAGATTAAGCAAAACCTAGATAGCTATCACAATACAACACTCAATCAACTATATCACAAATGATCTCTAACTTGTATTTAGCATATGATCTAAAAACATACAAGTAATTAAAAAGATGTCTTAATATGAAAATCACTTAAAATAGATGAAATTAGTGAAGAACATACCAAGGAAGATGTGATGATCCAAAACCATGCATAGATGCATTCTATGTAGACATAGAAGATGCAATATGAAATTTGATGCAAAAAGGATTTGATTTGAGTGGTTAAAGGTGAGTTCTTGATTTGATTTTCTCTCAAATATCTCTCTTTGAAGTTTAGGGTTCTAAGGAGTAAAAGAACTTGATCAGATAATGAGAAAGTGAGATATTTATAGACATCAAGAACAGGGCATGTGAAAAGACAATTTTGCCCCTGAAATGCACCGATCAGCGGTTTCGATCAGCGGCCAGGCCACCGTTTAAGAACAGAGCATCAACGGCGGTTTCGAAACCGCCGATTCAACCGTAGAATCAAACCCGAGAGATTAAATCAATCAGGTATGAACGGTGGTTTCGAACGGTGATCATGACCGCCGATTTTAACCGCAGAATTGCTCCAGACACTTATGGACACAAATAGCGGTTTCATTCGGCGGCTAGGCCGCCAATCATAACCGTCGATCACCAACAGAGGTGAAAACCAAGGAGAAGCCAAGGGCATTCTCCGTAGGCGGTCTTCGCGTAAAACCAAGCACATTCTAGTGCATGAGCGAACGTTTCCGAATAATATCGGGAAACGAATTACTAGGCAGATATACACACAACAAGATATATTAATCAAAGTGCTAGTGTGTAAAGTGACATGTGAAGAGTATGCACACAAATGCAAGTATGCTAAGTGGTGCATTCTAAGTCTCTTCAAAGGAAACTAAACACTAGAAGTATACCTTTGGAGTGCTTGTCCCTTGAGGTCTTGGAAGGGCCTTCGAGCTTGAAGTTCAATCACCTACACTACCCTTACACAATAAACCCCAACATGTGGTTTGTCCACGAAATAAGCCAATCAAGATATGGGAATCCTTACAATCTCCCCATTTGGCTATTTCGTGACAAAACTACCACTCATATTGATTCCTCACAACATAATAGAAACTACAAGTCAACAATAATATTCTACATTACAAAGAGATATTAAAAAAAATCTTGAAGTCTTCAATCTCTTGTAGAACTATCAAACCTTCAAAATAAAGTTTCTAACATTCTAACACTAGTAGATGTGAGATTAATCAGGTGAGAATAAAATCAAGCATTTACATTCTAGACATTCTACCACAAGTAGATGTGAGATTAATCAAGTGAGAATAAAAACAAGCATTTGCATTCTAGAAATTTAAGTACAACAACATGCAATGTATGATGAATGCAATGCTCCCCCTCAAAGGGTTACTCCCCCTCAATGTATTGTCTCCCCAACATGCACAATTGCTACCACAATTTGCAACTCCCCTTACCACCATTCTACTCCACCTGTTTGTCATGATATAGGCAAATGAGTAGTTCCCAACCGGGTCACTTAGCAAAGAGAGATAGTAGCATACTGTAAGGTTCCCATTTGTTGATTGGCTCATTTCGTAGACAACCACTTGTTGGGGTTCTTTGTAAGGGTAGCCTAAGTATCGGTCTTATTGTTCGAAGCCCTTTGAAGACCTCGTGTTGACAAGCACCGAAGGTAAATTTCTATGTGCTTACTTTTCTTTGAAGAGATTAGTTGCACACACTCACTTAACATTCATTGCATATGTGTGCATTCTCTTCATTTGTCACATTTCACACTTGCACTTATTTATTATATTTTGTTGTGTGTAATTGTTTCATGTTGTTGTGTAATTCGTTTCCCGATAACTTTCGGAAACGTCCGAGCATGCACTAGAATGTGCTTGGTTTAGCGCGAGGACCGCCTATGGAGAATGCCCTTGGCATCTCCGTGGTTTTCACCTATCTAGGTGATCGGCGGTTATGATCGGCGGCCTGGCCGCTGAATGAAACCGTCGTTTCAGTCCAGATTGGTCTGAAGCTTTTCTGCGGTTAAGATCGGCGGTCAAGACCGCGGTTCGAAACCGCCGTTTCAAGACCTGATTGATTTTTCTCTCAGTCTAATTCGGCGGTTGAATCGGCAGTCAGGAGACCGCCGTTCGAAACCGCCGTTTCAAGACCTGATTGATTTTTCTCTCAGTCTAATTCGGCGGTTGAATCGGCGGTCACGAGACCACCGTTCGAAACCGCCGTTTCAAGACCTGATTGATTTTTCTCTCAGTCTAATTCGGCGGTTGAATCGGCGGTCACGAGACCGCCGTTCGAAACCGCCGTTCATACCTGATTGATTTTGATCTCTCTGTTTTGATTCGGTGGTTGGAATCGGCGGTCACTAAACCGCCGAATGAACCGCCATTTTTGCTCTGTTCTTCACGAGCTCAATTCGGCGGTCATTATCGGTGGCCTGGCCCCCGATTGAAACCGCCGATCGGCGCGTTTCTTTGAAACTTACTTAAACGACCACACTTTGATTTGGCCCCCTATATATATGCCACTTTGACTTTAGGTCAATTAAGAGAGTTCATATTCAGAATTCATACTTAGGATATTTTTCAAAGAGAAGAAAAATTCCAAGAACTCAATTCTTGATTACTCAAACACTTTTTCATGATCATCAATCATCATCTAGCATCATCCTTGATATTCTAGGTGTCATCTTGCATGGAATCTTCATCATACTTTGCTTGGTAAGCTTTTCACTAATATCTTACATGTTTTGTGTTTCTCTTATCTAGCAATCTCAATTAATTACTGTAAGGATTCCCGTTGTTTTTAATTGGCTTATTTCGTGATCAAACCATTTGTGGGGGTTCTTTGTAAGGGTAGCCTAAGTATCGGTCTTATTGTTCGAAGCCCTTTGAAGACCTCGTGTTGATAAGCACCGAAGGTAAATTTCTATGTGCTTACTTTTCTTTGAAGAGATTAGTTGCACACACACACTTAACATTCATTGCATATGTGTGCATTCTCTTCATTTGTCACATTTCACACTTACACTTATTTATTATATTTTGTTGTGTGTAATTGTGTCATGTTGTTGTGTAATTCGTTTCCCGATAACTTTCGGAAACGTCCGCGCATGCACGAGAATGTGCTTGGTTTAGCGCGAGGACCGCCTATGGAGAATGCCCTTGGCTTCTCCTTGGTTTTCACCTATCTAGGTGATCGGCGGTTATGATCGGCGGCCTGGCCGCCTAATGAAACCGCCGTTTCAGTCCATATTGGTCTGAAGCATTTCTGCGGTTAAGATCGGCGGTCACGACCGCCGTTCTAAACCGCCGTTTCAAGACCTGATTGATTTATCTCTCAGTCTAATTCGGCGGTTGAAACGGCGGGCATGAAACCGCCGTTCGAAACCGCCGTTCATACCTGGTTGATTTTGATCTCTCTATTCTGTTTCGGCGGTTGGGATCGGCGGTCACGAAACCGCCGAATGAACCGCCATTTATGCTCTGTTCTTCACGAGCTCAATTCGGCGGTCATGAACGGCGGCCTGGCCACCGATTGAAACCGCCGATCGGCGCGTTTCTTTGAAACTTACTTAAACGACCTCACTTTGATTTGGCCCCCTATATATATGCCACTTTGACTTTAGGTCAATTAAGAGAGTTGATATTCAGAATTCATACTTAGAATATTTTTCAAAGAGAAGAAAAATTCCAAGAACTCAATTCTTGATTCTCAAACACTTTTTCATGATCATCAATCATCATCTAGCATCATCTTAGATCATCTAGATGTCATCTAGCATGGAATCTTCATCATACTTTGCTTGGTAAGCTTTTCACTAATATCTTACATGTTTTGTGTTTCTCTTATCTAGCAATCTCAATTAATTACTTGTTTGTTATTTTGTATGCTTTGGATACAATATTGAGATGAGTATGATGTATGTTTGAGAAGTTATATTGTGCTTGCATATTAGGTTTTGTGCTTAATATTGATTAGCTAAACTAATTGACATGCCATTTAGTTTTGATATCTAGGATTGCTCTTAATTGCATATTAATCATCTTAGATAAGCATATAGGGTTTCCCTTGCTCTATGTTGCATTTTGGATATTCACATATATTCACTTAGGGTTGTATTCTCTTCATAGAGAAAGTAAGTCTTGTGTGTAGCATCCGGGATTAGGTTGCTTAGAACGCAAGCAAATTGGACTAGGTTCACTCATACCGGGATTAGGTAGGTGTGTGATTACTTCCGGGATTAGGTTGTAATCGTTTGCACATTTAGTGGATTCGAGGTTCGAGTGTGGCTTACTTACATAGCCCGTGGTTTTTCCCGTGAGGGTTTCCACGTAAAAACCAAGTGTTGTTTTAATTTCCGTACCATATTACACTTGCTTCTTTATATTATCTTGAGGGCATTTTCGTAATTTTGACTAACACGAAAAATTGGGTAAAAAGCGTAAAATCTATTCACCCCCCCCTCTAGATAGCTTTATACACACCGTGCTATAATTTGTTTCAATTGGTATCAGAGCAGGTTCCTAGACATACATAGGTGATCCTTGCTTATTTTGGTGTGTTTTGCATTTTGTGTGATTTTTGATCATTCATACATTTGCATTCATTTCATTCATTCATAAACACTATGAGTGGAAACGGTGGAAATGGTGGTGGCCACGAAGGAGCTTCTAGCACAAGGCCTCCACTTCTTACCGTATTGAACTATTCCCAATGGAAAGGGAAGATGGAATCCTACATATGCCAAATTCATGACCGTGCATGGATGGCGGTGGAAGACGGATATGATCTTCCTATGATGACTCCCGAGGGTGGAGGACAAGATGTTTTGAAGCCTAAGGCGCAATGGAACGCGCAAGAGTTTGAGGCTTCTAAGTGGAATAGGAAGGCTATGCATGCCATTATGTGTGCTATGGATGAGAATCAGTACAAGCTTATTCAGAATACTCAGATTGCCAAAGTGGCATGGGACATCCTTCTAGTTGCACATGAGGGAACCGAGGTGGTGAAGGAGTCCAAGCTTCAAGTCCTCCAAACTCAGTTTGAGCTACTAAGGATGGGAGAGGATGAATGCTTCAATGACTTCGAAATCAAATTGATAGACATTGTAAATCAAAGCCATCAACTCGGAGACCCGTATTCGGATAGGAGAGTCAAGCAAAAAATTATGAGATCTCTCCCCGATAGGTTTGAATCCAAGGTGACGGCCATAGAAGAAAATAGTGGCTACATGGATATGAAGCCAAGTGAGGTGATTGGGCGTCTCCTTGCATATGAGTCTAGGAAGGCTCCTAGCACCACTACTCCTCCTAAGAAGTCTAAAGGAATAGCTTTGAAAGCATCTAAGGATGCAAAGGAGGCAAAGCATGAATCGGATGAAGACCTTGCCTTATTTGTGAAAAGGTTCAACAAGGTTATGGGGTTCAAGAAGAAGAAGGGATTTGGGTCAAGAGGACAAGATTTGAAGAAAAAGAGTTCCTTCAAGAAGTTTGACCTAGACAAGAGAGGACCGAAAGGAAAGGGGTCCGATGCTTTGAATGTAGTGGGATTGGTCACTTTGCCCCCGAATGTGCTAATCACAATGAAAAGAAGAAAAGCAAAGTGATGGCCGCCACTTGGAGTGGGAGTAGTGATGACTCCAATGAGGAAGATGAGTCTTCAAGTGAAGAAGAGCTCATGGCTAACCTCCTAGCTTTTGCCTCCTCACATAAGAGCAAAAGTGGTAGTGAGAAAGAGGAAATGAGTCAAGAGGAAAATGACTCAAGTGAAAAAGAAAGTGATTCCTCGTCTAACTCCATAAGTAGTTTTGTGGAGAAAAAGGTGCTTGCTAAATGCCATGCCGAGTTTAATGATTTAGCAATCAAGAGCACAAGAAAGATCAAGATGTTGAGAGAAGAAAATCTTGAGCTTGCATCTCATAATGACCTCTTAGGTGAACAAGTTGAAAAATTCAAGAAGATAGAAGATAAGTTAAGAGAGGAGTTAGCTTTATCTAAGAGGAATGAAGAAAGTCTAAAGAGTGAGCTTGAAGAAGTTAGAAATTCTATGACTAGGATGGATTCTAGCACCAAGAAGCTTGACCATATGCTTGGTGTTGGAAAGAGTCCATGTGACAAGAGGGGTCTTGGGTATGAAGATGACAAGAAGATCTCTACCTCTAACAAGACCGTGTTTGTCAAGAGCTTGAAGAGAGAAGAAACTTCATTTGTGAAAGCTCCTAGAAAGAAATTAGAAGTAGGACAATGCTCTAATGCACAAGTGAAGATGGGGCCAAGAAGGCAACCTCAAGCTCAACCCCCTAGGGTCCCTCAAGCCAACATTCCTCCTCAAATGGCTCACAAAGGAAAGAGACCTATCATACAACCTCAAGCTAGGAAGCAACCAAGACCGGTTCAACAACGAAATAGGATTGAACCCTTTCATCCACAAAGACAAGGACAAGGTATGATTCCTTATTTCACTCATATATGTCATTTTTGTGGATTTGATGGTCATATTAGACCACATTGCTTTCGATATATAAAAATGTGCAAAACTAGAAGCATGATAGAGAAGAAAAAGAAAAGAGCCATGATGCATGTTCCTAGGAATGATAATATTATTATGCATGATCCTAGGACATCTAGAGCCCATATACCAAAGACCACTAAGAAAGCTAAGATTGTTTCTAGGTGGATTAGAAAGAATGATATTGTTTGCCATGTTGCTCAAATAGCCTTGAAGGCAAATTCTTCTAATTTTTGGTATCTAGATAGTGGGTGCTCTAGGCACATGACGGGAAACAAGAGTTTCTTCGAGACTCTTGTTATGGAGGAAGGTGGATATGTCACTTTTGGTGATGGATCCAAAAAGAAAGTAGTAGGGAAAGGAACCATTTCCGTTCCCGGATTACCCTCCTTATCCGATGCTTTATTTGTTGATGGCTTGAAAGCCAATTTAATAAGCATTTCACATCTAAGTGATGAAGGATATTCCGTCTTGTTTTGTAAAGATGATTGCTCGATCCTAAAGCCCGATGGACAAACCTTATTGAAAGGTATGAGATCTAGCGACAATTGCTATTGTCTTGAAGCTAGAATAGTCTCAAACAATGTGTCCATGGATGAGCAAATTGAGTTGTGGCATGAAAGACTTGGCCACATGAACTTTAGGGATCTACGGACCCTTGGAAAGTTCGAGTGTGTGCGTGGCCTCCCTAAGCTTGGGAAGAAAGCCAATGGTGTTTGTGGACCTTGCCAACAAGGAAAGCAAACTAAAAGCATGCACAAAAAGGGTAAGTATCTCACCACCAAGGAGCCTCTTGAGCTTCTCCACATGGACCTCATGGGTCCCATGCAAACCGAAAGTTTGGGTGGAAAGAGATACATTTTTGTATGTGTTGATGATTTCTCTAGGTTCACTTGGACATATTTTCTTAGAGAAAAATCCGAAACTTTTGATAAGTTTAAAATGCTTTGTAATAAACTTCAAAATGAAATGAACTCTAAAATTAAAAGCATAAAACGGATTAGAAGTGACCATGGGAGGGAATTTGAGAATGCTACCTTTGAAACCTTTTGTAATGGTTTAGGTATCTCCCATGAGTTTTTGGCTCCTAGGACACCTCAACAAAATGGAGTTGTTGAGAGGAAAAATAGGGTCCTTAAAGAGATGGCCCGTGTGATGTTGCTTAGCAACAATGTCCCTAGGAACCTATGGGCCGAAGCCGTCAATACGGCTTGCTATATAGGGAATCGTGTTTTCCTAAGGCCCGGTACTAGAAATACCTCCTATGAGTTATGGAAAGGCAAGAGGCCAAATGTTAGCTACTTCCACACTTTTGGAAGCAAATGCTACATTTTGAATGACCGTGATCAACTTCGCAAATTCGATGCTAAGAGTGATGAGGGTATCTTTATTGGTTATGCCTTGAATAGTAGAGCCTATAGAGTTTTCAATTTAAAGACTCTAAGTGTTATGGAATCATCCAATGTCGTATTTGATGATACTAGGCTCAAGTCTAATAATCATGAGGAGGAGGTTATTTTTAGTGATGGTTCTCCTTTGGAGAAGGTTGTGGTGCCTCCTAATGTTGGGACATCTAATGTCAACAATGATGACACACAACCTATTGCTAGAGTTCCTCTCTTGGACTCTAAAGAACCCGCTCCATGGGTTAGGAAACTCCATGATAAAGAAGATATCATTGGAGAGGTAAATGAGGGTGTTAGGACTAGACGTCAACTTGCTAATCTTATTAGCTATACTTGCTACACCTCTCAAATTGAACCCAAAAAGGTTGAAGAAGCCTTACATGATGAATTTTGGGTTCTTGCCATGCAAGAAGAGCTAAACCAATTCGAAAGGAATGAGGTTTGGACTCTAGTTCCTAGGCCTAAGACCACTAATGTCATAGGCACTAAATGGATATTTAGGAACAAATCCGATGAGGATGGCAACATAGTGCGGAACAAGGCTAGACTTGTAGCACAAGGGTACTCTCAAATTGAGGGTATCGACTTTGAGGAGACATTTGCTCCCGTTGCCCGTTTAGAGTCTATTAGGCTTCTCTTGTCCATTTCTTGTGTGCACAAGTTCAAATTGCACCAAATGGATGTCAAGAGTGCCTTCCTCAATGGCTTCTTGCAAGAGGAAGTGTTTGTTGAACAACCCAAGGGGTTTGTGGATGCTCACCACCCCAACCATGTCTATCGCCTCAAGAAGGCACTATATGGGTTGAAACAAGCACCGAGGGCTTGGTATGAGCGCCTCACTCAATTTCTTGTTGACAATAACTACACAAGAGGTAGTGTTGACAAGACACTATTCATCAAGAGAGACAATGATGAGCTTTTCATAGCTCAAATATATGTCGATGACATAGTGTTTGGCTCCACCAACAACACCAAGGTCCAACAATTTGTTGATGTTATGTCTCATGAATTTGAGATGAGTCTTGTTGGTGAGCTTAATTACTTCCTAGGTTTGCAAATTAGGCAACTTGATAATGGGATCTTCATAACCCAAGCCAAATATGCCAAAAACCTTGTGAAGAAGTTTGGTCTTGAAAAAGCCAAACATTGTGACACTCCTATGAGCACCACTTTGAAGCTAAGCAAGGATGCTAGCGGTAAAAGTGTGGACCAAACCTTATATCGTGGCATGATAGGGAGCTTGCTCTATTTGACCGTAAGTAGGCCCGATATATCATTTAGTGTAGGAGTTTGTGCTAGGTACCAATCCGATCCCAAGGAGTCCCATCTCTTTTCGGTTAAGAGAGTCATTTGCTTTGTGAATGGGACTTCCAACTATGGGATTTGGTACTCATTTGACACTAATCCTAGTCTTGTAGGATATAGTGATGCGGATTAGGCAGGAAATTGTGATGATAGGAAGAGCACATCGGGCTGTTGCTTCTTTCTCGGCAACAACTTGGTGTCTTGGTTTTGCAAGAAGCAAAACTCGATTTCCTTGTCCACGGCGGAAGCCGAGTACATAGCCGCGAGGAGTGGATGCACTCAACTTATATGGATGAAGCAAATGCTAGTAGATTACGGATTCAACCAAGGTACTCTCACTCTCTTTTGTGATAACATGAGTGCCATTAATATTTCCAAGAATCCGGTGCAACATTCTAGAACTAAGCATATTGACATCCGCCATCACTTCATTAGAGAGCTTGTTGAAAATAAATGCATAGTACTTGAACATGTAGGTACAAATGATCAACTTGCGGACCTATTTACTAAACCCTTAGATGCTACTCGATTTAAAACTCTTAGTAGATCTATTGGGGTATGTCTTGTGGAGTGATGTTCTATGATTGACCCCATATGGGGAACTCAAGCAAAGAGAGCTAGTTTGCATTCTTGTCTCTTGCAAAAAATTTGAAATATCTTATGCCTCTTCTTTTGATTGCTTGAGTAAGCTTGGTTGTACATATGTATATATGTTTTAAAATTCCATAAGTGTGAACCTTGCTTGTCTACAATCCATGTCATATTTATGTTCAAACATGCATTTTTGGACTAGGAGATTTACATAGGAAGTATGATGTGAATGACCTATAGTTATCTCCATGACATGATGATTCTTTAATAACATGCTAATGTCAAATGAAAAAGCTTGAAATTCATAAAACTTGCTCTCATGAAAAGCATGAATTGATGATTGCATATTCTTAAAATGCAAAACTTGTGTGAAAACTTATGAGACTCAAAATGAATAAAGGATCTTGTATCCATTCAAAGGAATTTACATTCCAAATGTCTCTCTTTCTTTATTAGTTGAACATGGTTACTATCATACGGATAATTTTATCCGGAAAAATCAAATAGGGTGCAAAGTCGCTCATGCCATGTTTCGCTTATAAAGTTGGATATCGTTGCTCTTAAATTGAAATCAATAATCTCTATATCCTTGCTTTTCCCATGACATTGGTGAAATTGGTTTGAATTCTTATTAGAAACCTTTGTCATTTGCTTTGCCAAATACCATTGTATTTTGGACTTGAATGCTATATGTCTTGTATGCAAAGCATGTTGGATTCACACATTTTCTCAAAATAAATCTCCTTGTTTCTCTCAAATTAATTGAAGTGCATAAAGTGACTTATATGTATATGCAAATCTTGCATGCTTCTATCTCTCGTTGCTATGAGTGACCCGGTTGGGGACTACTCCTTTGCCTATATCATGACAAAAAGGGGGAGTAGGATATGGTAAGGGGAGGTGCAAAATATAGAAGTTATTGTACACTTTGGGGAGAACATACATTGAGGGGGAGTAACCCGTTGAGGGGGAGCATTGCATTTATCATACATTGCATACATTTGGTAATGTTGTGCCTAAATTCTAAAAATGCAAATGCTTGGTATTGTTCTCACATGATTAATCTCACACTTTTCTTGTATTAGAAATGTTAGAAACTCTTTTCAGGGATTGATTATTCTACAAGAGGATTGAAGACTTCAAGTTGCATTAGCTTATCTCTTTGTAATGTAGAATATCATTATAGTCCCGTAGTTTCTATTTTTTTTGTGAGGAATCATTGTGAGTGATGGTTTTGTCACGAAATAGCCAAAGGGGGAGATTGTAAGGATTCCCGTTGTTTTTAATTGGCTTATTTCGTGATCAAACCATATGTGGGGGTTCTTTGTAAGGGTAGCCTAAGTATCGGTCTTGTTGTTCGAAGCCCTTTTTGAAGACCTCGTGTTGATAAGCACCGAAGGTAAATTTCTATGTGCTTACTTTTCTTTGAAGAGATTAGTTGCACACACACACTTAACATTTATTGCATATGTGTGCATTCTCTTCATTTGTCACATTTCACACTTGCACTTATTTATTATATTTTGTTGTGTGTAATTGTGTCATGTTGTTGTGTAATTCGTTTCCCGATAACTTTCGGAAACATCCGCGCATGCACGAGAATGTGCTTGGTTTAGCGCGAGGACCGCCTATGGAGAATGCCCTTGGCTTCTCCTTGGTTTTCACCTATCTAGGTGATCGGCGGTTATGATCGGCGGCCTGGCCGCCGAATGAAACCGCCGTTTCAGTCCAGATTGGTCTGAAGCATTTCTGCGGTTAAGATCGGCGGTCACGACCGCCGTTCTAAACCGCCGTTTCAAGACCTGATTGATTTATCTCTCAGTCTAATTCGGCGGTTGAAACGGCGGGCATGAAACCGCCGTTCGAAACCGCCGTTCATACCTGGTTGATTTTGATCTCTCTGTTCTGTTTCGGCGGTTGGGATCGGCGGTCACGAAACCGCCGAATGAACCGCCGTTTATGCTCTGTTCTTCACGAGCTCAATTCGGCGGTCATGAACGGCGGCCTGGCCGCCGATTGAAACCGCCGATCGGCGCGTTTCTTTGAAACTTACTTAAACGACCTCACTTTGATTTGGCCCCCTATATATATGCCACTTTGACTTTAGGTCAATTAAGAGAGTTCATATTCAGAATTCATACTTAGAATATTTTTCAAAGAGAAGAAAAATTCCAAGAACTCAATTCTTGATTCTCAAACACTTTTTCATGATCATCAATCATCATCTAGCATCATCTTAGATCATCTAGATGTCATCTAGCATGGAATCTTCATCATACTTTGCTTGGTAAGCTTTTCACTAATATCTTACATGTTTTGTGTTTCTCTTATCTAGCAATCTCAATTAATTACTTGTTTGTTATTTTGTATGCTTTGGATACAATATTGAGATGAGTATGATGTATGTTTGAGAAGTTATATTGTGCTTGCATATTAGGTTTTGTACTTAATATTGATTAGCTAAACTAATTGACATGTCATTTAGTTTTGATATCTAGGATTGCTCTTAATTGCATATTAATCATCTTAGATAAGCATATAGGGTTTCCCTTGCTCTATGTTGCATTTTTGATATTCACATATATTCACTTAGGGTTGTATTCTCTTCATAGAGAAAGTAAGTCTTGTGTGTAGCATCCGGGATTAGGTTGCTTAGAACACAAGCAAATTGGACTAGGTTCACTCATACCGGGATTAGGTAGGTGTGTGATTACTTCCGGGATTAGGTTGTAATCGTTTGCACATTTAGTGGATTCGAGGTTCGAGTGTGGCTTACTTACATAGCCCGTGGTTTTTCCCGTGAGGGTTTCCACGTAAAAACCAAGTGTTGTTTTAATTTCCGCACCATATTACACTTGCTTGTTTATATTATCTTGAGGGCATTTTCGTAATTTTGACTAACACGAAAAATTGGGTAAAAAGCGTAAAATCTATTCACCCCCCCTCTAGATAGCTTTATACACACCGTGCTATAATTTGTTTCAATTACTTGTTTGTTATTTTGTATGCTTTGGATACAATATTGAGATGAGTATGATGTATGTTTGAGAATTTGTATTGTGCTAGCATATTAGGTTTTGTGCTTAATATTGATTAGCTAAACTAATTGACATGTCATTTAGTTTTGATATCTAGGATTGTTCTAATTGCATATTAATCATCTTAGATAAGCGTATAGGGTTTCCCTTGCTCTATGTTGCATTTTGGATATTCTCATATATTCACTTAGGGTTGTATTCTCTTCTAGAGAAAGTAAGTCTTGTGTGTAGCAACCGGGATTAGGTTGCTTAGATCGCAAGCAAATAGGACTAGGTTCACTCATACCGGGATTAGGTAGGTGTGTGATTACTTCCGGGATTAGGTTGTAATCGTTTGCACATTTAGTGGATTCGAGGTTCGAGTGTGGCTTACTTACATAGCCCGTGGTTTTTCCCGTGAGGGTTTCCACGTAAAAACCAAGTGTTGTTTTAATTTCCGTACCATATTACAATTGCTTGGTTATATTATCTTGAGGGCATTTTCGTAATTTTGACTAACACGAAAAATTGGGTAAAAAGCGTAAAATCTATTCACCCCCCCTCTAGATAGCTTTATACACACCGTGCTATAATTTGTTTCAATTGGTATCAGAGCGGGTTCCTAGATATACATAGGTGATCCTTGCTTATTTTGGTGTGTTTTGCATTTTGTGTGATTTTTGATCATTCATACATTTGCATTCATTTCATTCATTCATAAACTATGAGTGGAAACGGTGGAAATGGTGGTGGTCACAAAGGAGCTTCTAGCACAAGGCCTCCACTTCTTACCGGATTGAACTATTCCCAATGGAAAGGGAAGATGGAATCCTACATATGCCAAATTCATGACCGTGCATGGATGGCGGTGGAAGACGGATATGATCTCCCTATGATGACTCCCGAGGGTGAAGGACAAGATGTTTTGAAGCCTAAGGCGCAATGGAACGCGCAAGAGTTTGAGGCTTCTAAGTGGAATAGGAAGGCTATGCATGCCATTATGTGTGCTATGGATGAGAATCAGTACAAGCTTATTCAGAATACTCAAATTGCCAAAGTGGCATGGGACATCCTTCTAGTTGCACATGAGGGAACCGAGGTGGTGAAGGAGTCCAAGCTTCAAGTCCTCCAAACTCAGTTTGAGCTACTAAGGATGGGAGAGGATGAATGCTTCAATGACTTCGAAATCAAATTGATGGACATTGTAAATCAAAGCCATCAACTCGGAGACCCGTATTCGGATAGGAGAGTCAAGCAAAAAATTATGAGATCTCTCCCCGATAGGTTTGAATCCAAGGTGACGGCCATAGAAGAAAATAGTGGCTACATGGATATGAAGCCAAGTGAGGTGATTGGGCGTCTCCTTGCATATGAGTCTAGGAAGGCTCCTAGCACCACTACTCCTCCTAAGAAGTCTAAAGGAATAGCTTTGAAAGCATCTAAGGATGCAAAGGAGGCAAAGCATGAATCGGATGAAAACCTTGCCTTATTTGTGAAAAGGTTCAACAAGGTTATGGGGTTCAAGAAGAAGAAGGGATTTGGGTCAAGAGGACAAGATTTGAAGAAAAAGAGTTCCTTCAAGAAGTTTGAGCCTAGACAAGAGAGGACCGAAAGGAAAGGGGTCCGATGCTTTGAATGTGGTGGGATTGGTCACTTTGCCCCCGAATGTGCTAATCACAATGAAAAGAAGAAGAGCAAAGTGATGGCCGCCACTTGGAGTGGGAGTAGTGATGACTCAAATGAGGAAGATGAGTCTTCAAGTGAAGAAGAGCTCATGGCTAACCTCCTAGCTTTTGCCTCCTCACATAAGAGCAAAAGTGATAGTGAGAAAGAGGAAATGAGTCAAGAGGAAAATGACTCAAGTGAAGTAGAAAGTGACTCCTCTTCTAGTTCCAAAAAGAAATTTGTGGAGCAAACGGTGCTTGCTAAATACCATGCCGAGTTCAATGATTTAGCACTTAAAAGCACAAGAAAGATTGAGAGGTTGAGAGAAGAAAACCTTGAACTTTCGGCTCACAATGACCACTTAAGTGAATAAGTGGAAAGATTGAAGAGGAGAGAGGATAAGTTAATTGAGGAGTTAGACTTATCCAAGAGAAGTGAAGAAGGCTTGAAGAGGGAACTTGTAGAAGTTAAAGGGTCCTTGGCGAGGATAGATTCTAGCACCAAGAAGCTTGATCATTTACTTGGTGTTGGAAAGAGTCCAAGTGACAAGAGAGGTCTTGGGTATGATGATGGCAAGAAAATCTCAACCTCTAACAAGACCGTGTTTGTCAAGAGCTTGAAGAACGAAGAAACTTCATTTGTGCAACCTCCTAGGAAGAAGTTAGAAGTAGGACAATGTTCTAATGCTCAAGTGAAAATGGGGCCAAGAAGGAAATCTCAAGCTCAACCCCCTAGGGTCCCTCAAGCCAACACTCCTCCAAAATTGGCTCACAAAGGAAAGAGACCAATCATGCAACCTCAAGCTTGGAAGCAACCTAGACCGGTTCAACAACGAAGATGGATTGAACCCACTTATCCACAAAGACATGGACAAGCTCCCATTCGTGCACAAAGGCAAGGTATGATTCCTTATTTAATCCCTATTTGTCACTTTTGTGGTTGTGATAGTCATATTAGACCAAATTGCTTTCAATATATTAAAATGTGTAGAAACAAAGCATGATTGAAAAGAGAAAGAATAGAGCCAAGATGCATGTTTCTAGGAATGAAAATATTGATTTGCATGATCCTAGAAATAGTAGAGCACATGTATCAAAGACCACTAGGAAAGCTAAAATTGTTGCTAAGTGGATTAGAAAGAATGAAAATGTTTGCCATGTTGCACAAATAGCCTTGAAGGCAAATTCTTCTAATTTTTGGTACTTGGATAGTGGGTGCTCTAGGCACATGACGGGAAACAAGAGTTTCTTCGAGACTCTTGTTATGGAGGAAGGTGGAAATGTCACTTTTGGTGATGGATCCAAAAGAAATGTTAAAGGGAAAGGAACCATTTCCGTTCCCGGATTACCCTCCTTATCCAATGCTTTATTTGTTGATGGCTTGAAAGCCAATTTAATAAGCATTTCACATCTTAGTGATGAAGGATATTCCGTCTTGTTTTCTAAAGATTTTTGCTCAATCCTAAAACCCGATGGACAAACCTTGTTGAAGGGCATGAGATCTAGCGACAATTGTTATTGTCTTGAAGCTAGTATTGTATCTAATCATGTGTCCATGGATGAGCAAATTGAGTTGTGGCATGAAAGACTTGGCCACATGAACTTTAGGGATCTACGGACCCTTGGAAAGTTCGAGTGTGTGCGTGGCCTCCCTAAGCTTGGGAAGAAAGCCAATGGTGTTTGTGGACCTTGCCAACAAGGAAAGCAAACTAAAAGCATGCACAAAAAGGGTAAGTATCTCACCACCAAGGAGCCTCTTGAGCTTCTCCACATGGACCTCATGGGTCCTATGCAAACCGAAAGTTTGGGTGGAAAGAGATACATTTTTGTATGTGTTGATGATTTCTCTAGGTTCACATGGACATATTTTCTTAGAGAAAAATCCGAAACTTTTGATAAGTTTAAAATGCTTTGTAATAAAATACAAAATGAAATGAATTCTAATATTAAAAGCATAAAACGGATTAGAAGTGACCATGGGAGGGAATTTGAGAATGCTCATTTGAAACCTTTTGTAATAGCTTAGGTATCTCCCATGAGTTTTCGGCTCCTAGGACACCTCAACAAAATGGAGTTGTTGAGAGGAAAAATAGGGTCCTTCAAGAGATGGCCCGTGTGATGTTGCTTAGCAACAATGTCCCTAGGAACCTATGGGCCGAAGCCGTCAATACGGCTTGCTATATAGGGAATCGTGTTTTCCTAAGGCCCGGTACTAGAAATACCTCCTATGAGTTATGGAAAGGCAAGAGGCCAAATGTTAGCTACTTCCACACTTTTGGAAGCAAATGCTACATTTTGAATGACCGTGATCAACTTCGCAAATTCGATGCTAAGAGTGATGAGGGTATCTTTATTGGCTATGCCTTGAATAGTAGAGCCTATAGAGTTTTCAATTTAAAGACTCTAAGTGTTATGGAATCATCCAATGTCGTATTTGATGATACTAGGCTCAAGTCTAATGATCATGAGGAGGAGGTTATTTTTAGTGATGGTTCTCCTTTGGAGAAGGTTGTGGTGTCTCCTAATGTTGGGACATCTAATGTCAACAATGATGACACACAACCTATTGCTAGAGTTCCTCTCTTGGACTCTAAAGAACCCGCTCCATGGGTTAGGAAACTCCATGATAAAGAAGATATCATTGGAGAGGTAAATGAGGGTGTTAGGACTAGACGTCAACTTGCTAATCTTATTAGCTATACTTGCTACACCTCTCAAATTGAACCCAAAAAGGTTGAAGAAGCCTTACATGATGAATTTTGGGTTCTTGCCATGCAAGAAGAGCTAAACCAATTCGAAAGGAATGAGGTTTGGACTCTAGTTCCTAGGCCTAAGACCACTAATGTCATAGGCACTAAATGGATATTTAGGAACAAATCCGATGAGGATGGCAACATAGTGCGGAACAAGGCTAGACTTGTAGCACAAGGGTACTCTCAAATTGAGGGTATCGACTTTGAGGAGACATTTGCTCCCGTTGCCCGTTTAGAGTCTATTAGGCTTCTCTTGTCCATTTCTTGTGTGCACAAGTTCAAATTGCACCAAATGGATGTCAAGAGTGCCTTCCTCAATGGCTTCTTGCAAGAGGAAGTGTTTGTTGAACAACCCAAGGGGTTTGTGGATGCTCACCACCCCAACCATGTCTATCGCCTCAAGAAGGCACTATATGGGTTGAAACAAGCACCGAGGGCTTGGTATGAGCGCCTCACTCAATTTCTTGTTGACAATAACTACACAAGAGGTAGTGTTGACAAGACACTATTCATCAAGAGAGACAATGATGAGCTTTTCATAGCTCAAATATATGTCGATGACATAGTGTTTGGCTCCACCAACAACACCAAAGTCCAACAATTTGTTGATGTCATGTCTCATGAATTTGAGATGAGTCTTGTTGGTGAGCTTAGTTACTTCCTAGGTTTGCAAATTAGGCAATTAGATGATGGGATCTTCATAACCCAAGCCAAATATGCCAAAAACCTTGTGAAGAAGTTTGGTCTTGAAAAAGCCAAACATTGTGACACTCCTATGAGCACCACTTTGAAGCTAAGCAAGGATGCTAGCGGTAAAAGTGTGGACCAAACCTTATATCGTGGCATGATAGGGAGCTTGCTCTATTTGACCGCAAGTAGGCCCGATATATCTTTTAGTGTAGGAGTTTGTGCTAGGTACCAATCCGATCCCAAGGAGTCCCATCTCTCTTCGGTTAAGAGAGTCATTCGCTTTATGAATGGGACTTCCAACTATGGGATTTGGTACTCATTTGACACTAATCCTAGTCTTGTAGGATATAGTGATGCGGATTGGGCAGGAAATTGTGATGATAGGAAGAGCACATCGGGCGGTTGCTTCTTTCTAGGCAACAACTTGGTGTCTTGGTTTTTCAAGAAGCAAAACTCGATTTCCTTGTCCACGGCAGAAGCCGAGCACATAGCCGCGGGGAGTGGATGCACTCAACTTATATGGATGAAGCAAATGCTAGTAGATTACGGATTCAACCAAGGTACTCTCACTCTCTTTTGTGATAACATGAGTGCCATTAATATTTCCAAGAATCCGGTGCAACATT
The DNA here is from genome assembly GCA_008009225.1 of Acer yangbiense. Taxonomy (NCBI): domain Eukaryota; kingdom Viridiplantae; phylum Streptophyta; class Magnoliopsida; order Sapindales; family Sapindaceae; genus Acer; species Acer yangbiense. The sequence continues at coordinate 30,306,113 of CM017764.1, forward strand.
CTAGAACTAAGCATATTGACATCCGCCATCACTTCATTAGAGAGCTTGTTGAAAATAAATGCATAGTACTTGAACATGTAGGTACTAATGATCAACTTGCGGACCTATTTACTAAACCCTTAGATGCTACTCGATTTAAAACTCTTAGTAGATCTATTGGGATATGTCTTGTGGAGTGATGTTCTATGATTGACCCCATATGGGGAACTCAAGCAAAGAGAGCTAGTTTGCATTCTTGTATCTTGCAAAAAATTTGAAATATCTTATGCCTCTTCTTTTAATTGCTTGAGTAAGCTTGGTTGCACATATGTATATATGTTTTCAATTCAATAAGTGTGAACCTTGCTTGTTTACAATCCATGTCATATTTATGTTCAAACATGCATTTTTGGACTAGGAGATGTATATAGGAAGTATGATTTGAATGACCTATGATTATCTCCATGACATGATGATTCTTTAATAACATGCTAATGTCAAATGAAAAAGCATGAAATTCATATAACATGCTCACATGAAAAGCATGAATTGATGATTGCATATTCTTAAAAATGCAAAACTTGTGTGAAAGTTTATGAGACTCAAAATGAATAAAGGATCTTGTATCCATTCAAAGGAATTTATATTCCAAATGTCTCTCTTTCTTTATTGGTTGAACATGGCTACTATCATACGGATATCTTATCCGGAAAAATCAAAAAGGGTGCAAAGTTGCTCATGCCATGTTTCGCTTATAAAGTTGGATATAGTTGCTCTTATATTAAAATCAATGTATTCTATATCTTTGCTTTACTCATGACATTGGTGAAATTGGTTTGAATTCCTATTAGAAACCTTTGTCATTTGCTTTGCCAAATACCATTGTATTTTGAACTTGAATGCTACATGTCTTGTATGCAAAGCATGTTTGATTCACACATTTTCTCTCAAATAAATCTCCTTGTTTCTCTCCGATTAAATTGAGATGCATAAAGTGACTTATATTAATTATGCATATCTTGTATGCTACTATCTCTCGTTACTATGAGTGACCCGGTTGGGGACTACTCCTTTGCCTATATCATGACAAAAATGGGGAGTGGTATATGGTAAGGGGAGATGCAAATTGGTGTTACAATTGTGCACATTGGGGAGATAACACATTGAGGGGGAGTAACCCTTTGAGGGGGAGCATTGCATTTATCATACATTGCATATATTTTGTAATGTTGTGCCTAAATTCTAAAAATGCAAATGCTTGTTTTTGATATCACTTGATTAATCTCACATTTCACTTGTATTGGAAAACATAGAAATCTTATTTACAGGGCTTGATTATTCTACAAGAGATTGAAGACTTGAAGTTTTTATTTTCTTATCTCTTTATGTTGTAGAATATCATAGTTGTCCCGTAGTTTCTATTTCTTTGTGAGGAATCAATGTGAGTGGTGGTTTTGTCACGAAATAGCCAAAGGGGGAGATTGTAAGGTTCCCATTTGTTGATTGGCTCATTTCGTAGACAACCACTTGTTGGGGTTCTTTGTAAGGGTAGCCTAAGTATCGGTCTTATTGTTCGAAGCCCTTTGAAGACCTCGTGTTGACAAGCACCGAAGGTAAATTTCTATGTGCTTACTTTTCTTTGAAGAGATTAGTTGCACACACTCACTTAACATTCATTGCATATGTGTGCATTCTCTTCATTTGTCACATTTCACACTTGCACTTATTTATTATATTTTGTTGTGTGTAATTGTGTCATGTTGTTGTGTAATTCGTTTCCCGATAACTTTCGGAAACGTCCGCGCATGCACTAGAATGTGCTTGGTTTAGCGCGAGGACCGCCTATGGAGAATGCCCTTGGCTTCTCCTTGGTTTTCACCTATCTAGGTGATCGGCGGTTATGATCGGCGGCCTGGCCGCCGAATGAAACCGCCGTTTCAGTCCAGATTGGTCTGAAGCTTTTCTGCGGTTAAGATCGGCGGTCAAGACCGCCGTTCGAAACCGCCGTTTCAAGACCTGATTGATTTTTCTCTCAGTCTAATTCGGCGGTTGAATCGGCGGTCACGAGACCGCCGTTCGAAACCGCCGTTCATACCTGAATGATTTTGATCTCTCTGTTTTGATTCGGCGGTCACTAAACCGCCGAATGAACCGCCGTTTTTGCTCTGTTCTTCACGAGCTCAATTCGGCGTTCATTATCGGGGGCCTGGCCGCCGATTGAAACCGCCGATCGGCGCGTTTCTTTGAAACTTACTTAAACGACCACACTTTGATTTGGCCCCCTATATATATGCCACTTTGACTTTAGGTCAATTAAGAGAGTTCATATTCAGAATTCATACTTAGGATATTTTTCAAAGAGAAGAAAAATTCCAAGAACTCAATTCTTGATTACTCAAACACTTTTTCATGATCATCAATCATCATCTAGCATCATCCTTGATCTTCTAGATGTCATCTTGCATGGAATCTTCATCATACTTTGCTTGGTAAGCTTTTCACTAATATCTTACATGTTTTGTGTTTCTCTTATCTAGCAATCTCAATTAATTACTTGTTTGTTATTTTGTATGCTTTGGTTACAATATTGAGATGAGTATGATGTATGTTTGAGAATTTGTATTGTGCTAGCATATTAGGTTTTGTGCTTAATATTGATTAGCTAAACTAATTGACATGTCATTTAGTTTTGATATCTAGGATTGTTCTAATTGCATATTAATCATCTTAGATAAGCATATAGGGTTTCCCTTGCTCTATGTTGCATTTTGGATATTCTCATATATTCACTTAGGGTTGTATTCTCTTCTAGAGAAAGTAAGTCTTGTGTGTAGCAACCGGGATTAGGTTGCTTAGATCGCAAGCAAATAGGACTAGGTTCACTCATACCGGGATTAGGTAGGTGTGTGATTACTTCCGGGATTAGGTTGTAATCGTTTGCACATTTAGTGGATTCGAGGTTCGAGTGTGGCTTACTTACATAGCCCGTGGTTTTTCCCGTGAGGGTTTCCACGTAAAAACCAAGTGTTGTTTTAATTTCCGCACCATATTACAATTGCTTGGTTATATTATCTTGAGGGCATTTTCGTAATTTTGACTAACACGAAAAATTGGGTAAAAAGCGTAAAATCTATTCACCCCCCCTCTAGATAGCTTTATACACACCGTGCTATAATTTGTTTCACATACTATATACTTACATAATCATATATGCCACTTTATGCAACTCAATTAATTGGAGAGAAACAAGGAGATTTATTTTGATAAAATGTGTGAATCAAAAATGCTTTGCATATAAGACATGTAGCATTCAAGTCCAAAATACAATGGTATTTGGCAAAGCAAATGACAAAGGTTTTTAATAAGAATTCAAACCAATTTTTTCATTGTCATGGGAGAAGCAAGGATATAGAGATTTTATTGTTTTTCAATATAAGAGCAACTATATCCAACTTTATAAGCGAAACATAGCATGAGTGACCTTGCACCCTATTCGATTTTTCCGTGATAGTATATCCATATGATAGTAGCCATGTTCAACCAATAAAGAAAGAGAGACATTTGGATTTTAAAATCCTTTGAACGGATACAAGATCCTTTATTCATTTGAAGTTTCATTTTTGTTTTTTCACACAAGTTTTGCATTTCAAGAATATGCAATCATCAATTCATGCTTTTTCTTTTGAGCATGTTATATGAATTTCATGCTTTTTCATTTGACATTAGCATGTTATAACAAAATCATCATGTCATAGTAATAACAATAGGTCATTCATATCATACTTCCTATGAGAATCTCCTAGTCCAAAAATGCATGTTTGAACATAAATATGACATGGATTGTAAACAAGCATGGTTCACACTTATTGAATAGAAAACATATATACATATGTGCAACCAAGCTTACTCAAGCAATCAACAAATAAGCATAAGATTTTTCAAATATTTGCATGCAACAAGTATGCAATAGCTCTCTTTGCTTGAGTTCCCCATATGGGGTCAATCACCATCCTTCATCAATGAAGGTCATGAGGTCCTATAGACCTCCCAAGTCCATTTGACTTGGTTGAACCTATATGAGACAAGTTTGTCTCGTAACAGGAGGGTTCATTTTTCCTTATCCACTTAGGTATAACTTCTTTCTTCCTAGTGGTTAGTGGTTCAAGAGTTCTAGAAATAATAGGATCATGAACATGAATTTTTTCTTTCCTATTAACATGCATTCTAGCTCTTGTCATTCTCTTTTCAATCATGCTTTTGACTCTACATAATTTAATGAAATGAAAGCAATTTGGTCTAATGTGACCATCAATACCACAAAATTGACATGTAGGGATGAATTTATAAATCATACCATGTCCTTGTGCATGCATAGAAGCATTCCCATGACTTTGTGGTTGATTGGGTTCAATCCTTCTTCATTGTTGAACAGGTCTAGCTTGCTTCCTTGGTTCATTTTGCATGATTGGCCACTTTCCATTTAGAGTCATTTGATGAGGAATGTTGACTTGAGAGACTCTAATACGTTGAGCTTGGGGTTGTCTCCTTGGAGCTTCCTTCACTTGTGCACTTCTTGAACATTGTCCTAGATCAATTTTCTTCCTAGGAGTGTGCACCGGCGAGGCTTCTATCTTGCCCAAACTCTTGACAAAGACGGTCTTGGTTGGAGTAGAGATCTCCTTGCTATCTTCATACCCAATACCTCTCTTGTCACAAGGATTCTTTCCAACATCAAGTATGTGGTTAAGCTTCTTGGTGCTTGATGTCATCCTAGTCAATGACTCATTAGCTTCATCAAGCTCCCTCTTCATTCCTCTTAGACAAAGCTAGCTCATCTCTTAGCTTGTCTTCAATCTTCTTGGATGTTTCCACTTATTTACTTAAGTGGTCATTGTTGTAGGGAAAAATACGGTCGACGCAGCGGAAGCGAGACTAAAAACGATTTAGTATATTTTAAAATTTTTCCTTTGATGAACCTTAACCCTTTAAATTAATTAAACATACATATAAACTAACAAAAAGTAGAATACCTTTTGTCGCGTGATCCGATTGACTTACGTCGATGGTAATCCGCAAGATCTTCAATCCTAGAACGAACGTGAATCACCTAGGAGCGTGGTCTCCCTTTCCTTTGAATTACGTACCTGAGAATGGACAAACAAAATTTCTTTTTCTTGTTGTTAGTCACAAAACATCCAAAAGACTACAAAGATTATTCAGGTCACTTTTGAGTTCTCAATCTAATGATCGAAACTCGCGTGAACCTTATTCGAAGTTGTACACACAAGCCTATTAATGTATAAGCAATTAGTGTACTATCGAAAATAGAATAATCTCTTCTCTCTTTTTGTCTTGGCCGAATTTCACACACACTAAAGACTAGAGTAGGATTTATTTTCTAAGCAAAAGAAATAATTCTCAAGCCAAGCAAGTAGTTGGGTGGCCGAATTTCATCACCTCCCTTATATAGGGTGACCGAAATTCCACCCTATTTTCTTTTAGGGTTGCCGCATTCTCTAGTGTGGGAGTTTGTGGGTGACCGAAATCCTCACTAAAAGAGGATTTAGGTTTTACCAAAACTCTTACACCCTTGAGAACTCAAACCCTAATCCAACTCTATAGTGTAGTATTAAATTATGACTAAATTAAAAGACTTCCTATTTGATTAAATAAATAAACTTAATTATTTATTTTCTTACCAAACAAGTCTTTTACTTTTAATATACTACAACCAATAGTATAATTCTAGGAAACATATTTCCTGATCAGAAAAAGATTTTGTTTCTTAATTAAATAATTAATTAATTAATTAATTAATTCTCATTTAATCAAACAATAAAATAAAATAATATTTTTGACTAAATAATTAGCCTTGCCGCCCACACCATATATATATGGGCTTAATATTATTTTCTTATTTTATTTAATCCATTAGACTTTAATTAAAAAGCCCACATGTGAACCAGATCCATTCTTACTAAAAGAAACAAGCCCACATGCCTTTCATTAATATATTAATATAATTGATCAGCCCATTAAATAAATAATGTGCAAATTATATTCTTAATATATTAAATGCAATTCTAGATGGACCCATAAATTGGTCCGGTAGAATATATCAAGTGATCCATGCAAGTCCGTGTGGATTGGGGATCTTGGCGGGCTATCTAAATTTAAGCTTCAATAGACATAACCTAATCACAATCAACAAATTATTCACTTAGGTCCGATCCATTAATTTTAACTCATTCCACTAAAGAGCTAAAATTGAACTCTTAAATAAAGATAGAATAAGAAGATGTTCCTCATTCATACCCTAGACAATCATGTTGGAGATAGTGTATCCTCGTGATTAATATCAGTAATCGCCAAGAGTTCATAGACCGCCTATAACTTTCCAACTTACCATATTTACTCATATGACCACGTTTTGAACTTGGATATTTTGACTTGTCCAGAAGCCATGTTTTCAATAGTCACTATCAAAAACTCAACGTTGAGATTTAATATCCAATTACCTCAAAACATCCATATGATGATATTATACTCTCATTTAATAAATGGAGCCACGATGTCCATATCTATAAATGAAGTCCTCTATCGATTAACAAATGAATATCACCAAACTATCGAGGATAGACTATGCTATATAATCGTACTCATTGATAACTCAAATGATATCACTTGCAACCATAAGTCCATCATTTATCTTAGGATTAAGATAGACTCTCCGATTGTCCTGATAATGAAAAGACTATTATCTATTGACGGTTCTAGATAAAGCTTTTCATTGTGATCCAGTTCAATGCACCCAGTGCACTAGATTCTTTTACTCGAAGACACTCCGATGATTTTAGACTCATCATATCTCATTTGATCCCACTCAAATGCTAGCAAAAGAATTTTACAACTTTAACAAGATAAAGGTGCCCAACCTTTAACTTAGGTTGTGAACATTATTCAAGACTAACTAAAGAATTGTGTCTACCTCATACATATCCAGATGTATGAACAATTATTCTTTTCTCATAGTCTTTAGACCTTATGATTATTTACTTTGACAATTATAATATTAAACTATAAATGCTATAAGATTTGTTAAACCAGAAATCACTTTATTAATATGAAAAAGATTGTCAATTACAATATTACACTCTTGCTATTGAGCATAATCCTAACAATTGTGTGTTGAAAGCTCTAGATTTTCTTCCACTAAAATCCTTAGTTTTATATTGTTCTTCTTCAATGAACTTTCACACTTGACTATAAAGTCATGAACATCCATTTTCTCTACATTTCCATTTGTAGAGTTAGATGAGGAGTCATCTTCACTTGAGTTATCTCTTACACTCTCCATCTCACCTATAGAGTCATTTCCCTCATTAAGACCTTCACCTTGGTCTCTTGAGTTAATAAGAGTCATGTCCCAATGAGTAGCTACACCTATCTCTTCTAAAGCTACTTTTTCATCTCTTTCTTCTATGGGATCACTAGTCAAGGCATTCTTACCAACAACTTTATCTCCTACACAAGTGGCTCCAAATGCCATGTAGTTGATGGTAAGCTCATCATCACTTGATGACTTGTCTCCCTCTCCGGAGTCATCACTTTCACTCCAAGTGGTGGCTATCACTTTTGCCATCTTGTTCTTCAAATTCCCACAATCAGGTGAGATGTGTCTTATACCGCCACACTCATAGCATTGGACCCCTTTCTTTTCACTATGCTCTTGCCTAGGCTCAAAACTCTTGAAGGGAGCCTTTTTCTTCAAGTCTTGGCCATTTGATCCAATGCCTTTCTTCTCGAACTTGATGAATTTCTTGAATCTTCTAAGCAACAATGTCGTGTCTTCGTCCGAGACACTTTTTTCCTCCTTCTCAACCTTTGAAGCTTTCAAAGCAATCCCTTTTTGATTTTTAAAAGATGTAATACTAGGAGCTTTCCTAGACTCATAGGCGAGGAGTCTTCCAATTACCTCACTCGGCTTCATGTCCTTATATCCATAATTCTCTTCTAAAGCCGTCACTTTTGATTCAAACCTAGTGGGGAGAGACCTCATAATTTTTTGCTTAACTCTCCTATCCGAATAAGGATCACCGAGTTGATGGCTTTGATTGACAATATCCATCAACTTGACTTCATAGTCATTGAAGCATTCGTCCATCTTAAGCAACTTGAATTGCATTTGAAGGACTTGTAGCTTGGAATCCTTGACGACATCGGTTCCTTCGTGTGCAACCTCTAGAATATCCCATGCCTCCTTGGCTATCCTAGTGTTCTGAATCAGTTTGTACTGATTTTCATCCACTGCACATAGAAGAACGTGCCATGCCTTCCTATTCCATTTTGAAGTCTCAAACTCTTCAGTGGACCACTGAGCCTTAGGCTTGAGTACTTCTTCTCCACCACCCGTGGAAGTCATCTTAGGAGGTGCATACCCATCTTCAATAGCCATCCATGCCCTATCATGGATTTGACACACGTATGCTTCCATCTTGCCTTTCCATGAGGCATAATTCACACCGGTGAGGAGAGGAGGTCGTGTGCTTAAAGCACCCTCATGGTTGCCACTGTATCCACTCATTGTATATAATGAATGAAGTGAAATGTATGCAAAATGTATGAATGAGCAAAAATCACACAAGTGCAAAACACACCAAAAATGAGCTAGGATCACCTAAGTATATCTAGGAACCCCGCTTTGATACCAATTGAAAGAACAAATTTAACGGTGTGTTCTAATATATTAATCTAGAGTGGGGGTGAATAAATTTTAACTAGTTTTACCCAATTTTCGCATACATGTCAATTTTACGAAAATGCCCCTACTAGTCAAAAATACAAACAAGTGTAATATGATACGGAAATTAAATAACACTTGATGTATACGTGCAAACCCAACCACGGGATGTTTAGTGCGCCACACTCGACCCTCGAAATCCACTAATTGAAATGGAGTTTACAACCTATGTAGACCTCGTCTAACACTCCGGTCAATAACCCCCCACTTCTACCACGCGGCCCTTTAAAAGTGGCTCTAGTCTAATTGCTTGAGGCCTAAGGAATCTTAGCCCTAAGTCTTAATTCTCTATGAAGAGATAATGTTACCTATTTGAATATGTAGAATACTCAAAATGCAATAAGAGCCAAGTAAACCCTATATGCTTATCTAGGATTATGATATATCAAATAAAGTAATCCTAGATATCAATAACTAGATAACATGTCAAATAGCTTAGCTAATCAAGATTAAGCAAAACCTAGATAGCTATCACAATACAACACTCAATCAATTATATCAGAAATAATCTCTAACTTGTATTTAGCATATGATCTAAAAACATACAAGTAATTAAAGAGATGTCTTAATTTGAAAATCACTTAAAATAGATGAAATTAGTGAAGAACATACCAAGTAAGATGTGATGATCCAAAACCATGCATGGATGCATTCGATGTAGACATAAAAGATGCAATATGAAATTTGATGCAAAAAGGATTTGATTTGAGTGGTTAAAGGTGAATTCTTGATTTGATTTTCTCTCAAATATCTCTCTTTGAAGTTTAGGGTTCTAAGGAGTAAAAGAACTTGATCAGATAATGAGAAAGTGAGATAGTGAGATATTTATAGACATCAAGAACAGGGCATGTGAAAAGACAATTTTGCCCCTGAAACGCACCGATCGGTGGTTTCAATCAGCGGCCAGGCCACCGTTTACAACCGCCGAATTGAGCCTGATAAGAACAAAGCATCAATGGCGGTTTCATTCAGCGGTTTCGAAACCGCCGATTCAACTGCAGAATCAAACCTAAGAGATTAAATCAATCAGGTATGAACGGCGGTCATGACCGCTGATCTTAACCGTAGAATTGCTCCAGACACTTCTGGACACAAACGGCGGTTTTATTCGGCGGCCAGGCCCGCCGATCACCAACAGAGGTGAAAACCAAGGAGAAGCCAAGGGCATTCTCCGTAGGCGGTCTTCGCGCAAAACCAAGCACATTCTAGTGCATGCGTGGACGTTTCCGAATAATATCGGGAAACGAATTACTAGGCACATATACACACAACAAGATATATCAATCAAAGTGCTAGTGTGTAAAGTGACATGTGAAGAGTATGAACACAAATGCAAGTATGCTAAGTGTGTGTGTGCATTCTAAGTCTCTTCAAAGGAAACTAAACACTAGAAGTATACATTTGGAGTGCTTGTCCCTTGAGGTCTTGGAAGGGCCTTCGAACTTGAAGTTCAATCACCTAAACTACCCTTACACAATAAACCTCAACATGTGGTTTGTCCACGAAATAAGCCAATCAAGATATGGGAATCCTTACAGTATTACATTTAGTCCCGCCACACAGAGTCCTATTTGAAATGGGAGTCATCTCCCACTCAATCGGTCGAAGAGGGAATCACTTGATTTTAGGGATCAAATCCCCCGACAAATTCATAGATCGCTAAGGAAAGGTCCGTGAATTGCTAAAACCCTAGACCAAAGTTCTAGGAGTGGAGGGCAAGGAACGAGACCTATATATTTATCGTATGATCACACACAGAAGAGGGACCGAACCCTACTTGATACTTTTCCACTTATCGACATGCATGAGAGCTCCATCGCCATCCCCCATTAAGTTTATTTTTACCTCATATCCATAGCTACCAAAAATCTTCATTGTAACCCAACCATGTACTCGTCATCAATAAAAATCAGTTATATATACAATCCATTGTTTATGTGAATTTTTCTTATTACTGTCATCCACCTTTCTTGTTGAATCTTTAGAAAGCTAAAGGTATCGAACTACCTGATACCTCTCCGACCGAGATCTACCAAGATCCCGATCCCTTGAATTGTTAATTGGAAAAAATCACCCCAATGACAATTTTCGGTTAACAATTTGATTGTTTCCTTATTGGAGTGATCTTCTTCTTCAGTGTCCGTGTTTGAGTTGGTTTATGATTGCCTACGCAGCCAAATAGGCCTTGCTTGTGGAAGATAAATTTTGATATGGATATTTCCTGTTCTGCCCGAGTACAACTATTCAAACGGATTCGTTCTTTGTCAGGATCATTTTTCATAGGGAACTACTATGGGAATCTTGTTGTGATGATGTGTCACTTGTCAGCACCGTTCGTCAGCATTCTTCTCGCCAACTATCTAACTTTAATCCGACGTGTCGTGGCTGGATTTCCATTCTTGGCCCTTTCTGGCGACATGTCACCTAGGCGAATTTTACCTACAACAGGGACTTAAAACATGTATAGAAATTGAGTTATAACCTATTTCTTAAAATCATTGTCAAAACTTGTCATATTATCAATTAATCACTTTTAGAAGTTTTATCAAACATCATTTTATGTCAAAATCAAACTTACCTGTATAATATATATATATATATATATATATATATATATATATATATATATATATATATATATATTATGTATTAAAAAGAGAGATGGATCTCCACTATCTATCTCGAAGATAAAAATAAGGGATATTAGTATTTCCCCCCTGAGGTTTACGATATTTGTAACTTTGCCCCCTCTAGTTTAAAAAATGATTAGTCTTCCCCTTGAAAACCAAATTATTCAAAGATTTACCCATTGCCGTTAATATTTCAATTAAATAGTGGCGTGATCGTTAAACATCAAGAGCAATTTTTGTAACTGTGCTACTTCCAAAAAAAAGATATTATTAGTTTCCCCCCTTGAGGTTTGCCATATTCGTAACTTTTCTCTCTCTAGTTTCAAAAACAGCTAGTCTTCCCCCTGAAAACCAAATTATTCAAAGATATACCCCCTGCCATTAGGATTTGACCGTGAAACATCCAGGGCAATATTGTAACTATGCTAATATGGAAAACCTCTAGGGGGAAACTAATAATATCCCTTTTTTGGAAGTAGCACAGTTACAATATTGCCCTTGGTATTTAATAGTCAAACCACTATTTAACAGAAACATTAACGTCAAAGGGTAATCTTTGAATAATTTGGTTTTTAGGGGAAGACTGGCCATTTTTTAAACTAGAAGGGGCAAAGTTACAAATAAGGCAAACCTCGGGGGGGTGATAATAATATCCATAAAAATAATTACAAACAAAAAATAAAATACTATTTTTTTCTAAATTGATCTCTGCCATCTGATGAACATATCCAATGAAAAAAAAAAAAAAAAAAAGGTCTGGATCGATGGATCTCCATCAATCTAGATTCTCCATATGGAGATCATGTCCATTGATGGATATCGAATCAATGGAAATCACCTCGATTGATGGAGATCCGGCAACGGGGGACGCTCGCCTCCCTTTACTATCGGCATGGGGGGCGAGCCTCTCATTGGAGATCTAAACTGGTGGGGTGGAGATCAAATCTGAATATACACCATATTTTTCTTTTTTCCTTTTTTATTTTTAGTATTTTTTTGTTTGTTTTTTAAAAGATCTCTGCTGTCCATGGAGATCTTCTTTTTTTATATATATAAATTTTTTAATATGTTTTTATTGGATTTTTTAAATAAAATATAACAATAAGTTTATTATTAAATTTGAAGGATTTTTTTCTTTTAAGTCTGCCTATGAAGATCTTTTTAAGGTGAGTAGTTGCCCAGCTCGGCGTTGGAATTTCATCTAGAATTTGAAAATTCACAGTAAAATTCAAAGTTTCCTTTGGACCGTCCGCCATGGCAAAACTCTCACCAATTTTCAATGAAATGTTCAGCGGCTTTATAATGAGACTATTTGCCCTCATTGTTGGGATGGTGATGATCTTGATCATCTCTTTTGTGGATGTACAATGTCTATTCCGTGGATGCAGAAAAATATATTTGAAGAATTTTTTTATGATAAATATAAAATAAGGTCTAATTGAAGGGTTTATGCCTAAGTCCGCAAATTATGTTGAGCCGCTTTGATCTTAACACAAAACTTTAGAAAAAAAGTAATGCTATTGAACCCAAAATTCCAACCCAAATGCCATGTGACAACATCACACACAACATGGGCCCACGTCACTCTTTCCAATATCCCATGTGATATTGACACATAGGTTTGGGTTGGAAATTTGGATTGGTTTTTTTGGATCCAATAGCATTACTCTTATAGGACCCAAAAAAACCAGCCCAAATTCCAACCCAAATGCCATGTGGCAACTAGGGCAATTATCAAATTAGTTGATTTTTTTTTTTTTTTTTTTTTTAAAGTCAACTAATTTGTTTATAACATGTATTAAAATGACAAAATTAGCCCCTAACTTTTATGTGCATACCAAATTGGTCCCTCTGTTCACTTTCCAATAGTTAAAATAAAAAAATACACCTCCACAAAAGACAAAAGAAGCACTATTACAGTTTTTACAGCAAGTAGTAATAGAAGTAGAGTTGAAGACGAAAAACAAGTGAATTATTGGGAGGATGAACAAATACGGGTTATCGTCCAGGTTCACGTCTCATGTTGCTTGTTATAAATATTGTATTTGTGTATCATTGCCCTCCCTGATTTTCGCAGCTGAGATGAGTTCAAACAAGATTACAAGGAACAAAAAAGATGATCTCTTTCATGTTATTCACAAAGTTCCTGCTGGCGATGGTCCTTATGTTCGAGCCAAACATGCCCAGGTATTTCATTTCTTTCTTTTTCTTTTTGATTTTATAAATATGTAGGAAACTATTCCTGAAACAGTGATTACTAATTAATTATATATGTTGGTTTTCATTTATGCTCTTCCCACTTAATCATATATATATATAGAAATTAAAATAAAGATGCATGTGGGTATTTATATATATGGGTGGTGATGTAGCTAGTTGAAAAGGAGCCAGAAGCAGCGATAGTATTATTCTGGAAAGCAATAAATGCAGGAGATAGAGTAGATAGTGCCCTAAAAGACATGGCTGTGGTGATGAAGCAACTGGACAGAACTGAAGAAGCCATTGAAGCCGTCAAGTCTTTTAGAGGTCTTTGCTCCAAACAAGCCCAGGAATCTCTCGACAATGTCCTCATTGACTTGTACAAGGTATATATAATTGCATCTTTTTTCTTCAATATGGAGCCTGGAAGTTGATATTTATTTCTTTCAATTAAATTTTGTAGAAATGCGGGAAAGTAGAGGACCAAATTGATTTGTTGAAGAGGAAGTTAAGAATGATATACCAAGGAGAGGCTTTCAATGGAAAACCTACAAAGACTGCTCGTTCTCATGGCAAAAAGTTTCAGGTTTCTGTTAAGCAAGAAACTTCCAGATTATTGGTATGAAAATTTTAAACTTAATTCTCTCATACCTCTCTTGTAACTATAAAGGTTCTGTATAGCTAAAATAGAATCTACTTAAAAGTAGACATGATATATAACGCAATGTTCTAGTAAGCGCTAGGTGCTAGTCAGGCGGAGACCCAGCGCCTAACACCTAGGCCAATTAGTCAGTAATTAATCGGTTGGCGATTTTTTTTTTTTAATTTTTTTATTTTGCTACATAAAAATACAAATCAAGTATCAATTCAAATCCTAAAAAGTAAAAACTGAATCTGAAATCAGTAAGAAACTAAACTATGATAGGTTGATATGGTTGAAAAATCAGTTGGATGTTTTGAATGTAGTGTTTCATTTTAGAATTAGGAAGCTTTATGTGCATTGATAATATAAGAGACTACTTAATTAATGTTGTCATCAATTTAAGTTTTGAGTTTGAAATAACTAGAAGTGCAGTGCAGTGCATCACTTCATTCTCTATTTTCATGAGTTAATCAAAATGATTGCTCTTTAACTTTTTATTTTTTATTTTTTTGTGGTAATAATTATTGATAGTTTTGTTCTATGGCTTGATTAAAATCCATCAAGTATTATATGCTTGTCATGTGAATTCAAGAACTGAAACCAAATTCTGCAAGTCTCTATCCAAGTTAAATTACCATAACCCATGAGAAAGTCTTGTCCTAGAAATTCAAATGGCATGTATTTCACACTTTTTTTTTTTTTTTTTTTTTAATTTTAAAAAGGGGCTAGGCGGAGTCAACGACTTTGACTCAGCCTAGCCGATTTGACCGATTAATCAGTGATTTGACTGATTAATCGGTGACCGACTAATGTGGCCGATTTTAGCCTTTTCACCACAGTGAGGAGCTGACTAGAGGAATCCAACTGATTAATAGGCCGTCTAGGCCGATTTTTCGAACACCGTATAGAAGTAGCTTCTTTTAGATAACAATTATTCTAACATAAAATTTTATATTAATAGAGCAATAATTGTACAAGTTACATGATCTTATAAGTAGTTATATATAACAGAATGACATAATTAATTAATACTAATTAACAAATAAGGATATGTATGTACAACGTACATTGAGTGAATGAAGATATGTATGTATATGTGAGCCACTCCCAGATAAGAAGAATTTAAAGTTTTGCAGGGAAATTTGGGGTGGGCCTACATGCAGAAATGTAACTTCATGGCAGCTGAGGTGGTGTATAAAAAAGCTCAGATGGTGGACCCAGATGCGAACAAAGCATGCAACTTGGGGCTTTGTCTGATGAAACAGTGCAGATACCGTGAAGCCAAATCGGTTTTGGAAGGCGTGACACAAGGCAGACTTCCAGGGTCGGAGGATTGCAAGTCACGAAAACGGGCCCAGGATTTGTTAGTACAAGTTGAATCAAGGCAGCAACCAGCAGATGAGGATTTTGGGAATGGTCTTCAACAGTTGATGAATCAATGGGTTCCACTTCCATCTAGATCCAAAAGGCTTCCTATCTTTGAAGAGATTTCTTCATATAGAGATCAGATGGCTTGTTAATGTTTTGCTTTTCTTCTTTCTGATTGGGTGTGCTATACTTGTACTATTGTGGTTCTGGTTGTGTTAAGAGTACTGGATTGGTAAGTGAACCAGTAATTATTATTTTTCATATTCATAAATGTATATCAATATGGATATAATTTCCTGTAAATAAAATAAACACTCTGTATTACATTTTATTTTTGGGATATTATTGATTTAGTCCCTATGTTTTTTTGAAATATCTATTTTTCACTCACTTATCTATTTTTCACTGGATTGGTCCCTATGTTTTGTAAAACCACTCATTTTGGTCCCTTTGACCAGAATTTTGACGGTCGACAGTCACAAAAAATGCTAAATCACTAATTTGCCCTTAGATTCAGTTTCACTGCCTAAAAGTACCATTCTACCCTTTAAAAATTTGACAATTACAAATTTACCACATACTGTTAAGACATAAATGCCCTTATTAGTATGGAGTTTTACAATTTTAAAGGGAAAATTAAGGCATTAAAAAATTTACTATTTTACCTTCATTAAAATATTAAAATTTTTAAATTTAAAAAAATTAATTACAAAATCCAGAATTTTTTTTTAAAAAAAAGGAGATAAATCTCCACCCTCCATCTCAAAGATGGACAGTGAGATCCATCTCTCTTTTTAATTTAATACCAAAAAAAATTCTTTTTTTAACAAAAAGTGGAGAACGTTCATTTGAGATGATGGACGGTAGAGATCCACTCCACCACACCCAAAGAGCCAAAAAAATATAAAAATAAATCAAACCCTAACTCTTTGTCTCTCTCCTCATTCTCTCTCCCACAATCAACAACAATCGAAGAAAATCAAACCCAGAAAATCAAACCTATTCCACACCAAAATCAAACCCTAACTCTCTCTCTCTCTCTCTCTCTCTCTCTCATCTCCACCACCAAACAATCGAACTCACAAAAAAGTAAAAACAAACCTCTCCTTCTTCTCAAATGGTCTGGCTTCGACCCAACATTGCCCTCATTCCTTCTCTAGTCACACACCAACTGCGTTTCTATGCAGTGCTTGGAAGCAATTCGAAAGATGATGTGTTGATTCGTGGATTTGGGGGTTTTGTGTGATTTGCAAATTTGGGGGTTTTATGTGATTTGCAAATTTGATGCGGTGGCGGATGGTGGTGAGGAACCTAGTTATGGTTTGATTGAAGGATGTGGATGGTGGCTGAAAAATAGTCTGGGTCGAACCCAACTGTGTGTGTGAGAAAGTGAGAAAGATGGCGGTTTGATGAGAGAGAGGTTTCTGGGTTCTTTTTTATTTTTTGAAATTATATTTCTGGGTTCTAGGTTTGGTGTTAATGATGTGAAGGCAACATTAAGGCCCTCACACAGCTTGGAACAACCAACGCTGGTTCTAGTTGGATTGCTTTCCAATATATGAGCAATTTCACACTGTCAGGCAGTGGGTTTTCGATGGCCAATGACCTAAAGCTTGGGGTACTTGTGGCAAGAGTACATATTGCAAAAACTTCCAATCGTAAGTTCATAATTCGATCCTGGATCATCGAGATTTTCTGATACAGACGTTCACATTTTCTAACTAAACATAATGTCTTTAAAATTTGATAGAATATGAGCTTCAACTTCATTAACAATGGCGGTGGTTTGGAGGTTGGTCATGGGTATCGAAGTCAGGTTTCTGGCTTGTTTGGTTGGCTATCTCAATTAGGTTGGGTGTGTTTTTTGCTCTGCTTTTGGTTTGGAGGTTGTTCATGGGTATCGCAGTCATGTTTCTGGTGTTGTTTGGCTTTCTCAATGTAGCCTGGTAATGGCCTATTTGTGTTGTGATTAATAAAGCTTGCAATTAAATATATATATATATATATATATATATTTGAGTGTTGGTGTGGTAGTGATGATGGTTTTCGGATGTTCTTTGTTTTTTGGTGGGTGTTCTTTTTGTTTTTGTTTGATGATGATGATAGGGTTTTTGTTGAATGTAATGTTGGTTGAATGTGGATGTCTGGATGATGATGATGAATTGATGATGAATTTTGTTGCTAGGGATTCAAGGGTAAGGGTGACTTTTCCCTTTATCACCAGATCCATTTTTTGTTTTTTTTTATATTTTATATTTTATATTTTATTTTATTATTTTATTATTATATCATCATTACACATGGCACACAACTGTCATGCAATCAAGAAATGACCAAAATATCCCTCTTTCTGTTAACTGAGACTAGCGGCGGACTGACAGAAGGATCAACATGAGTAGTCTTGGAAAACATAGGGACCAATCCAGTGAAAAATGGATAAATGAGTAAAAAATAGATATTTCAAAAAAAAACCACTACAAGAAAAACAGTCTAAGACAACATTCAATTAGCAACATACATCAGGTAAATGTTGCCAAAAGTCACATATCGCAACGCGCGAAAAATGCATGTTGTGGAAGTGATTTTCAACAACACACATGCGTAAGTAGTCAACAATGGGAGACATATTGCAACGTATAACTGATAAATGTTGCGAAAGGTTACGTATTACAACACGCAATGCGAGTTGTTAAAAAATCACAATATATGACAACACATATTTTATGGAAGTTGTTAAACGACTTGTCTTTCACAACACACAAGTTCGCATGTTGTTAAACTATTAGTTTTTCGCAACACGCAAATTTGCATGTTGTTAAATTTCTTGCATTTCGCAACACACAAACCCGCATGTTGTTAAATGTCTTGAGTTTCGCAACACGCAGACTTGCATGTTGCTAAATTTCCTACATTTCACAACACGCAATCTTCACGTTGTTAAAAGGGTTTATCTTCCGCAATGCGCAGCTTTGCTTGTTGTTAAAAATGTGTTTTTCGCAATATGCACTTACTTATGTTGTTAAAAGCAACATATTCTGCAACACATCAATCTTATTGTTGTCATAGACTTATCTTTAACAACATACTTTGTTTTAATGTTGTCGAAACTCAGAGTTTTTATAACTAGATTATGCATGTTGTTAAAAATAACTAAATATTCATTTTCAAAATACGGTGTTTTTAATGCTCATTTTTTTTTTATACTAATTAATTTAATCTAAATAGATAAAAATAAAAATTTAATATTTGATCATTTTATTTATATTATTAAAGAATGTTTACTGTAGCAATATAGACAGATATATAGCAATAACATAATTATTATGGTGGTTACGCTACATTAAAAAACTTAAAATTTTGACTAAAATTTGTTATTTAAATATTTAGTTATTTATTTTTATTCAATTCAGCCATAGAAATCTATTATATATTATATATATTATATATATAATATACTTTTATATTTTATTATTATTATCCATAATATATCATGTTATTATGAATGTTTTATAATTAGGGGTATTTTGGTCAAAATACAGTTAACTCAATTCTATTCCGTTGTTAACCAAACAAAATAATACTGATTCAGACACTAATTCTAAAGTTCCATTCAAACAAAAAACTTAGTTTTCCTTTCCTTTCATTTCCTTTCCATTCTTATTCTCATTCTCATTACCATTCTGATTACCATTCCACCATGTAACCAGACGTGACCATAGAGTATTGACCAATAACTCGACTATATATGTTTTTAAAAATATAATTTTATTAAAAGTTTCAATAAATATTTTTTAATATATGTCAATCGTAGAAATTAGAATTTTGATTAGTTGAATAAATTTAAATTTATCTAACAAGGCTTTTTTTTTTTTATTTCTAACAACTCATATAGGTTATATATAAATCTTGTTAAATTGTTAACACAACAAGTCTTGTAGTCAAGTGGTAAAGACTTTCAATTATTGACTTGAGGTCTCAAATTCAATTCCCACTAATGACAATTAATTTTCATTATTATCATAAGTGGCTAGAGGCGGCGGGCGGTGGGTGGCCGGAGGCGACAGTCGTGGCGGGACGGCGGTTGGTGGCCGGATGGTTGACAGACGACAACAATGGTGGGTGGCCGGACGGCCGGCGGTGACGGAGGTGGGTTGCCAGATGGTGGCCGGACGGCCGACGGCGACAGAGGTGGGTTGCCGGACGACGTCAGGTGGCCGGATGGCGACGACGGAGTGTTAACATTTACCGCAACGTACTACATTTGTTGCGGTACTTATCTACAGCAACACATAACGCGTGTTGTTATAGATGTTTATGTACAGTGCGTGTTGCCATAAATATTTTTGAAAACGAACAAGGTGCGTTGTTACAAATATCTACGACAACATACATAAACGTTGTCATTAGTTATAATAATACACGCTTCATGTTGTTATTGTATCTACGACAACACGCGGTGTAAGTTGTAAAATGCATATCATCTTTTGGCAACAGGCGTATCAACAACAGGCAAGGCATGTTGCGAAAAGTTTTCGCCACACACATTGCGTGTTGCGGTAGACCTAATTTGTTGTAGTGAACATAGGGACTAAATCAATAATATCCCTTTATTTTTTTAATAAATAAAAAAGGAACAAAACTTAATGCAACATCAACATTAATCTCGAAGCTCAGCCATCCCCGGAGGTCTCCAACAATGATCTTTGGGAACAATAACAATAGCTAGAGGTATTTCTAATTAAGTTTTTTTTTTTTGAAATAATTTCTAATTAAGTTTTAACACAAAAATATCCAATAAAAACTCCAGTTCTCATCCAAAGATCCATACTATTGAACCTCCATCACCATGAGCTCTCACATTTCTAACCCACCAAGCTAAGCCATGCAGCAACAACATACTAAACCTCCCATTGAACTCCAATAGTTGAGAAAACCAAAATAAATTTATGAAGAAAATAAAAGGACATCAACTATTCTAAAGAGAGAAACCACCACATAAAAAAACACAACGGTGACTCAACAATACGTCTTTTAAATATGGACTCAAATCAGCTGTCAAATTTTGGTATCCTAATTTGTGTGCAATTAACAAAATTGGGACAAGTGTGCACATTTATGGAAGAAGTTGAAAAACAATAATTAAATGTGCTATAAATGTGCACAAATTGGGACACATGTCCAAATTTGGTTGGTTGGACACAAATTGGGACACCAAAATTTGACAGCGATTTGAGTCCTTTAAATATAGAGAACCAAGGTTCAACGGATTTTGAGGCCCTAAGGTAAAAAAAAATGCCCCAATTATATATAATAATAATACTAATAATAATAATAATCACAATTATTAAAATAATTAAATTAACAATAATTAACTTTTCATGCTTTTTGAGGTGCAAAATCTTTAATCAAAATTTTGAATTCGAGATTTTCTAAATTTTTTTTTTTCAGTAGATAAAAGATCTAATCCATTTAATTTTTCATGTGACATAGTTGATCTTAAATAAGTTTTATCAATTTTAATTTTGAAAAATTTATTTCTTCTGAGCAACTGTCATAGTGTTGTTAATAATATTCTATAGGCTATACATGTATTTGGAAAAGAATCAATTTTTTTTTTTAAATTAATGTTTTAATTGCAATTTATATTTTACTATCCAAAATTTCTCTTAAGATGTTTAACTCAGAAAATAAATCGATACCATCTATATCAGAACAACTATCATGTTTAAAAAAAAAATATCACGATTAAGACAAAACTCTTTTAAATTATCAGCATCTAATGATTTTAATCTATTAATATCAAATAAAAAACCAAAATACTCTTTAAATTATTGAAATTGCTCAAATCTACTATGAATACAGGAAATTGCTTGATCTATAACTCCACTATTTTAGTGATTAGCTTATTTATGTGTCAAACCACAAAAGACCATTTCTCATCGGAAATACGTTTCACACAACAACTTTAATTCCATGAAATTCATGTGGTTTGAACCCTTGACTTGGATGACAGTAAGGGGTTACCCTTACCATTTTGCTATAGCTTTATATCTGATATGTTTTGCATACTATTTATATATAAGCTATTGATATGTTTGTATAATATCTAAATAATTTTTTATTTTTTATTTTTGTATACTATTTAAATATAACTATTATGATATTTTTTTTTTTAAATAATATTTTATTAAAATTATTAGAGTTTGTTTTAAGAAATCTGATATATTAGTGTCACTAAATATAATTAAAAATAACTAAATGTTCTTGTTGTGGTTACTAATAATTTTGCTATATTTTATATTTAGTTAATTTAGTAAGATGTGTCCATAAAGTAATTCGAATTAAATTTTAGCATTTTCGATGACACTTTTTATGTTGTTAGAAAAGTGGGTAATATTGACGGCTTATTTGACTATTTTCGGACGGGCCAAAAGCTGTCAGAAATGCAGTACTGTTTTTTTTTTTTTTTTTTAAATTTCTGACGGCACAAAAAGTCCCACAAGTCATCAGCATAACTCGACAACTTAACACAACCCGAATCAATCTTGCAAATGTCATGTACGAGGGCGTTGTAATGCCTTAACACCCTTACGTGACTTTCCCGGCAGTTGACTGACAATATTTTGCCATCGGGCAATTTCTCAAGATTAAAATGCTTATAATAAAAGGGAGTTCCTAAAGAATGACGTCTGAAACAAATAATAGCACGGTGTGTATAAAGCTATCTAGAGGGGGGGTGAATAGATTTTACGCTTTTTACCCAATTTTTCGTGTTAGTCAAAATTACGAAAATGCCCTCAAGATAATATAACCAAGCAATTGTAATATGGTGCGGAAATTAAAACAACACTTGGTTTTTACGTGGAAACCCTCACGGGAAAAACCACGGGCTATGTAAGTAAGCCACACTCGAACCTCGAATCCACTAAATGTGCAAACGATTACAACCTAATCCCGGAAGTAATCACACACCTACCTAATCCTGGTATGAGTGAACCTAGTCCAATTTGCTTGCGTTCTAAGCAACCTAATCCCGGATGCTACACACAAGACTTACTTTCTCTATGAAGAGAATATACAACCTATGTGAATATATAAAATATCCAAAATGCAATTAAGAGCTAGGTTACTCTATATGCTTATCTAGGATAGTGAATATGCAATTAATTCAATCCTAGATATTAAAAGCTAGATGACATGTCAAATAGCTTAGCTAAACATAGATTAACAAAACCTAGATAGCTATAAAAAATACAACACTCAATCATGTCAACACAACAATCTCTAATTTGTATCTAGAATATATTCAAGAGCATACAAATAATATAAGAGATGTCAATGATAAATAAAACACTAATTATGTATGATAATAGTGAAGAACTTACCAAAGAATATGTGTTGACCAAAACCCATGCAAGCAAGCATCCTAACTAAGCTAGAAAATGCTAGATGATATTTTGATGCATATGAGAATGGTTTTTGAGTGTTAAAAAGGTGTTCTTGATTTGATTTTCTCTCAAATGTCTCTCTTTTAAGTTTAGGGTTCTTAGAGTTAAAGAACATTAAATCTGAAAATGAGAAAGTGTGATATTTATAGACATCAAGAAAAGGGCAAGTGAAAAGACAAGTTTGCCCTTGAAACGCACCGTTCGGCGGTTTAAATCGGCGGCCAGGCCGCCGATAATGACCGCCGAATTGAGCTCGTGAAGAACAGAGCATAAACGGCGGTTCATTCGGCGGTTTAGTGACCGCCGATCCTAACCGCCGAATCAGACCCGAGAGATCGAAATCGATCAGGTATGAACGGCGGTTTCGAATGGCGGTCGTGACCGCCGATCGTGACCG
Source organism: Acer yangbiense (assembly GCA_008009225.1). Lineage (NCBI taxonomy): Eukaryota > Viridiplantae > Streptophyta > Magnoliopsida > Sapindales > Sapindaceae > Acer > Acer yangbiense. The sequence goes on from CM017764.1 coordinate 30,329,577, forward strand.
TAGAATTGCTCCTAGAAGCAAACGGCGGTTCCATTCGGCGGCCAGGCCGCCGATCATAACCGCCAATCACCAACAGAGGTGAAAACCAAGGAGAAGCCAAGGGCATTCTCCGTGGGCGGTCTTCGCGCAAAACCAAGCACATTCTAGTGCATGCGCGGACGTTTCCGAACACTATCGGGAAACGAATTACAAGACACATAAATACACAACAAGATATAACAATCAAAGTGCTAGTGTGTAATGTGACATATGAAGAGAATGCACACAAATGTAAGAATGCAAAGTGTGTGTGTGCTTCTAAATCTCTTCAAAGAAAGGTAAGCACATAGAAATTTACCTTCGGTGCTTATCAACACGAGGTCTTCAAAGGGCTTCGAACATTAAGACCGATACTTAGGCTACCCTTACAAAGAACCCCCACATATGGTTTGATCACGAAATAAGCCAATTAAAAACAACGGGAATCCTTATGACGTCAATATCTCACAAATCCCTTCATCATAATCTTGACAAATGTTGTGTATTTATGTTGCATCAAAGTGTTCACTCTTGATTTTTGCACATATATGTCATTGTCAGGATAGCAATTTAGGGAAAATCAGGTGTATTAAATGCTTACTACGAAATAGATTTGATATAATTATTTTGTCTAACTTTTTATTTTTCAAAAATAAAAAAATCATGAAATTTTTATTTATACAAATTATTTGACGAAACTTTATATAAAAATACGTTTTTGACACTACAATAAAAAATTGGTCTTTTCTGACGGCTAAATGCCGTCGAAAAAGACCATTTACCATAGGAAATGTGGACTATTTCCTACAACAATTAGGCCGTCAGAAATGTTGAATTACTTTTTCCTCATTTCCAACAGAACAAAGACTTTCCGACAACCATTGGGCCGTCAGAAATGTAGTGTTACATTTTTACTTATTTAACAACATTAAGTCATTGACGGCACAAAGACTATTTCCGACGGTCATTTTATCGTCGGAAATGTCGTATCAGATTTTTACTCATTTCCGACGGTATTGATATGGCTGTCGGAAAAGGTACTATTACTGACGACAATTAGCGCCGTCAGAAATAGTTCATCACTGATAGGCATTTTTTTTTGTATTGTATGCTCATTCTCGTGATCGTGATCAACACTCTTCCTAGCATCCCCAAAGCTTTAAGAACAAGAGTTTCAAAAGTATATCACTTAACTTGGTCTCTTGAAGAGATTAGGTATACACATTCACATCCCATTCATTTGTGTTTCATTGTTAGTGTTCATATCATCAATTTCACACTTGAACATCTTGCATATTAGTTAGTGTGTGCTCTTGACCACTTGAGAAAGGCCATTTCTCTTCTCTTCAATTTGGTGTGCATTACACCTAGCAAATCCCTCAAAAGGATTGTGTGAGTTCGTGAAATAGCAGATAAAGTCGCACTTACACAAAATATCAACGTCTTTACAAAAGAGTAGCTTTCAAAAATAGTTGTTACATATTGTTCACAACACCTCCAATAACAAGGTTGACTCATTCGACTACAATTTAACTGCAATGAACTAAACTAATTCAAATAGATTAAGCTTTTTATTTTTTTTATTTTTTTTTATTTTATATATATACTTAACACTTAATTAATAGGTCTGGATTGAATCTATGAGCACTACTAGAAAAACCTTCATAGATGACAGTTTTTGGATGACAGTTTTACAAAACTGTCATAAATTATAAGTTTTTTTTTTTTTTCTTGACAGTTAAAAACTGTCATAAATTATAAGTTTTTTTTTATTTTTTATAACAGTTTTTATTCTTGACAGTTTTTAACTGTCAAGAAATGTTAATAATTTTTTTTTTTTAAATTTCATTATTTAATATTTAATAATAATATATAATTAAATAACATTTTTTATATTTATAATAAACACCTCTCTCACCGCAGGACCACCGCCCACCGCCGACGTCCATCCATTCCAAAAATACCCTCCTTTCCAAAAATAATATATTATTATTACATATTATATTATTGTTTATATATAATATAATATATTTATATATTATATTATTATATATATATAATATATATATATTTTATATATATATATATATATATATATATATATATATATATATATATATATATTATATATTATATATATATAATATTAATAAATATATTATATAATATATATATTATATATAATATGTATATTATATGTATTACATGTATTATATAATATATATATGTATATTTATATTATATAAATATATTATTAATTATATATATTATATTATATATATATATATATATATATATATATATATATTATTATTATTATATATATTGTATAATAATATATTATATATATATATATTATTATTATATGTATTATATATAATATATATGTATTATATATTATATTATATATTATATATATAATATATTATTATATTAAATAATATACTTTTTTATTTTATTATTATTATCCATAATATATCATGTTATTATGAATATTTTATAATTAGGGGTATTTTGGTCAAAATACAGTTAACTCTATTCTATTCCGTTGTTAACCAAACAAAATACGTGACCACAGAGTATTGACCAATAACTTGACTATATATGTTTTAAAAAATATAATTTTATTAAAAATTTCAATAAATAGTTTTTAATATATGTCTGTCGTAAAAATTAGAATTTTGATTAGGTGAATAGATTTAAATTTATCTTAAAATGTTTTTTTTTTTTTTTTGTAACAACTCATATAGGTTATATATAAATATTGTTCAATTGTTAACACATCAAGTCTTATAGTCAAGTGGTAAGGACTTCCAACTATTGACTTGAGGTCTCAAGTTCAATTCTCAATAATGACATTATTAGGGGCTGGCCGGCGGTGGTGGTCGGTGGTGGCGTGTCGGACGGTGGTCCGGTGGAATAAATATTATAATTAAATATTAAATAATGAAAATTTAATAAAAATAAATAAACATACTTGACAGTTTTAAAACTGTCAAGAATGGTCAACAAATCTCCTATTTTCTTGTAGTGTAAGATATTTCGTTTGTCTTTATAATTGATCAAGCAACTTAAAAATATATAAAAACAATTGAATTTTTCTCTTCTTTTCTTTTTTCTTTCATTTCTTATTTTATTTTATTTTTCTTCATTTCTTGAGAGTCTTTGAAAGAAAGTGAAATTCTAGGGTTTTCAAAATAAAAATAAAAATTTGGGTTTCATTTGAGGGAGTAATAAGTATTCTAGGGTTAGGGTTGGTCGGGTAAAGAGGAAATTGAAGGGATCTGAATCGGTTAAATCGAAGTAAAGGTTGAAGAAAAAGAAGAGGAAGAAAAATGAGCTTAGATTTGGTCCCTTCGAACACGTATGGAGGTTTGGACGAGCAGATTTCGCAACTCATGCAGTGCAAGCCGTTGTCTGAACAAGAGGTTAGGACACTATGTGAGAAGGCTAAGGAGATATTGATGGACGAAAGTAATGTTCAGCCTGTGAAAAGCCCCGTTACAATCTGTGGTGATATTCACGGACAATTTCATGATCTTGCAGAGCTTTTTCGCATTGAGGGAAAGTGTCCAGATAGTAATTACTTGTTCATGGGAGATTATGTTGACCGTGGCTACTACTCAGTTGAAACTGTAACTCTGCTGGTAGCTTTGTAAGTATGTTATTCTCAAAGGATTACTATTCTTAGGGGGAATCATGAATGTCGTCAGATTACTCAAGTTTATGGCTTCTATGATGAGTGCCTAATTAGGAAGTATGGTAATGCCAATGTTTGGATGATATTTACAGATCTGTTCGACTATTTTCCACTGACTGCATTGGTTCAATCAGAAATATTTTGTCTCCACGGTGGATTGTCTCCATCCATTGAAACTCCTACTAACATCCGTAATTTTGATCGTGTTCAAGAAGTTCCGCATGAAGGTCCATGTGTGATCTTTTATGGTCTGAGGTCCCAGATGATCGTTGTCTTGTGGTTGGCGTATCTTGTTAGGGATTTGAACAGATGAACGTGGAAATGTCGTGCCTAATACTCACCCATAGCTCATAGCAATTAATAACGTCAATATAGCAGAAAAATATATGAGAGTTACAATTTCAAAAGACATCGGTTTTTAAGAAAACCGATATTATAAAAAAAACGTTTAGACATCGGTTTTTAAAAAAACCGATGTCTTAAATTTTGCGTTAAAAAGACAACGGTTTTTATAAAAACCGATATTAAAAGCAAGCGTTAGACATTGGTTTTTATAAAAACCGATGTCTAAACGCTTGCTTTTAATATCGGTTTTTATAAAAACTGATGTGGATTCAAAAGCAAAATTCTGCAATGCAAATATGACCTATATCCACATTCAAGTACGCATCTCTAAAAATACTCAACGTTATTTGCTCAACTTTTGATACAAGAAAGTAGACATGCAAACAAACACTTTTAAATCAGAAAATATTCCAAAAATCGATTTGGAAAAGTGTGAAAATGAGTGTTGAAAACAGCTCACTCGCGGATTCACGAATCGCTTCTGACTTTTGACTGAATAATTGATCATAACTTTCAAAATACCGCCCATAATTTTACGTTCTTTATACCATTGGATTCACATCGAAAAATTGAAGAACCCAACATAGACAAAAAAAATTATTTCCTTGCCAAAAGATACAGTTCACAAACATATCTCTAGTCACTTCAATTCTGACCTTTGACTGAATAATTGATCATAACTTTCAAAATACCGTCCGGAATTTTACGTTCTTTATACCGTTGGATTCATATTGAAAAATTGAAGAACCCAACATGGACAAAAAAATTTATTTCCTTGTCAAAAGATACAGTTTTAAGGAAAGCGTTTGCACAAAAATATCTCCAATCGCTTCAATTCTGACCTTTGACTGCAAAATTGATCATAACTTTCAAAATACCACCCGTAATTTTACGTTCTTTATACCGTTGGATTCGTATCGAAACATTGAAGAATCCACCATGGAAAAAAAAATTATTTCCTTGCCAAAAGATACAGTTTTAAGGAAAAAGTTTACACAAAAATATCTCCAATCGCTTGACCTTTGAGTACTTATGAATAATTGATCATAACTTTCAAAATACCGCCCGGAATTTCATGTTCTTTATACCGTTGGATTTGTATCGAAAAATTGAAGAACCCTACATGGACAAAAAAATTTATTTCCTTGCCAAAAGATACAGTTTTAAGGAAAACGTTTACACAAAAATATCTCCAATCACTTCAATTCTGACCTTTGACTGAAAAATTGATCATAACTTTCAAAATACCAACCGGAATTTTACGTTCTTTATACCGTTGGATTCGTATCGAAAAATTGAAGAATCTACCATGGAAAAACAAATTTATTTCCTTGCCAAAAGATACAGTTTTAAGGAAAAAGTTTACACAAAAGTATCTCCAATCGCTTGACCTTTGAGTACTCATGAATAATTGATCATAACTTTCAAAATACCGCCCGGAATTTAACGTTCTTTAAACCGTTGGATTCGCATCACAAAATTGAAGAATCCAACATGGACAAAAAAATTTATTTCCTTGCCAAAAGATACAGTTTTAAGGAAAGAGTTTGCACAAAAATATCTCCAATTCTGACCTTTGACTGAAAAATTGATCATAACTTTCAAAATACCACCCGGAATTTTACGTTCTTTATACCGTTGGATTCGTATCGAAAAATCAAAGAATCCATCATGGAAAAAAAAAATTATTTCTTAAGGAAAAATTTTACACAAAAATATCTCCAATCGATCGACCTTTGAGTACTCATGAATAATTGATCATAACTTTCAAAATACCACCCGGAATTTTACGTTCTTTATACCGTTGGATTCGTATCAAAAAATCAAAGAATCTACCATGGACAAAAAAAAATTATTTTGTTGCCAAAAGATACAGTTTTAAGAAAAAAGTTTGCACAAAAATATCTTCAATTGCTTCTGACCTTTGACTGAATAATTGATCATAACTTTCAAAATACCGCCCATAATTTTACGTTCTTTATACCGTTGGATTCGTATCGAAAAATCAAAAAATCTAGCATGGATGAAAAAAATTATTTCGTTGCCAAAAGATACAGTTTTAGGGAAAAAGTTTGCATAAAAATATCTCTAGCAGAACACAAAACCACACAATAAAAAATGAAATAAAAAATAAACCCACCAATAAAATTTATTTAATATATGTATGTTTGTAGTAGAAATTAGAATTTTGATTAGTTTTTTTTTTTTTTTTTTGTCTAACAATTCATATATATATATATATATATATATATATATATATATATAGGATATATATATATATATATATATATATATATATATATAGTGCAATTGTTAACACATTCAATCTTGTAGTCAGGCGGTAAAGGCTTACCACTTTGACTTTGAGGATGCGAGTTCGATTCCTCATAATGACAATTAATTGTCATTATTATCATAGGTGAGGTGGGGTGGGCCGGTGGTGGTGGCCGGCGACGGTGGGATTTTTTTTTGTAATTCATCAATTTTACATCAGGTTTTTTAAATCGGTTTTAACTAAAACCGATGTCTTTTCTCCTAGGTTTTTAAATCGGTTTTAAGTAAAACCGATTTCTTTTCTCTTGTTTTACATCGGTTCAAAACCGATGTCTTTTGCGCTTTTTTTTCTAAATCACTCAAAAAGAGATCGGTTTTAAAAATTTTAAAAACCGATTTCTTCCATATAAAAAAACCGATTTCTTTTGCATTTTTTGTAGTAGTCCAATCACAACACAAGATATACGTGGAAAACATTTTAATGTGGATTCAATGGAGGTGAGTAGTGACTCAGGTTCAGAGACCTTAGAGAATAGCTCCATTGGAAATGAGAAGGTTTCAAAGAATGGTATAAGGGTACATTTCGGAGAATATGTCACTAAAGATGGGAAGAAAAGAGCTAGATGCAAGTATTGTGGTGATACTTATGCATTTGACTCGGGCTGTAGCACAACAAACATGAACACACATATTAATAAACGATGCAAAAAATACCGACCTATAGATCCAAAGCAAAAAGTGTTGGTGAAATAACCAACTACATCAGGTTTTAGGAGTAGTTTAGCTAGGGGTGTCTAAATTTGATCAACTGAGATGTAGGAGGGTCTTATCGGAGATGTTGATACTTGATGAATTACCATTTAGATTTGTTGAGAATCGGGGATTCCGTAGGTTTTGCTTTTTGTCCTTTATTTGATCTTCCATCTAGGAGAATCATTGATCTGACTTTTGCAAGTACCAAAATTCCACACTTGGAATACACAAATCGAATGAATTGTATAATGGCAAGCCGGATCGTTCCTTAGGGAAAGGGAGGATACTTGGCTAAAACTAAGCTATGTACACTAATCTATACTACGTGCGGAAAAGTAAAATTCATTTTCGGGTTTGGAATTTGTTTCAACAACTAAACAAGTGAAATTAATTAATCTAAAACAAGTAATGTAAATGAAAGGTGTGATATATGGTGGTGGATATTGGGGAATTGAGTCGACAACTAAAAGATTTCCTAATGTAATGAACTAGTCCAATTAAGCACTTTAATCCAACTCAAGGTTTGTTCTTAAATTGATTTAACTCATTACTATGCAAAATCAAACATTGACTCAAGTAAGCCCTACTATGACTCTTGGCAAGAATATATGTTCAAGCTCCTACTCAAGTGAACCCCACTATAAGTATTAACACAAACAAGATTCTCAAGAACAAATTTAAGGTTTTGTACAATATAAAACATTCAAATCACATATATTCAATTTCATGGATGCTCAAGGTTGGAGAGTGAGTAGAAAGCCACTTATTGAGTTCCGGTCGTTTCGGGTACTCATTCATTTAGTTTCGAGTCCAAACGATGTAGCTACGCTACTTTTCGTTCTCATTCGTTGAGTTGACTTCATCGTCATTTTCCGAGATGATTTCTCAACCATTTTTCAAAGTTGTATAGTCATCGTTGTGCGTGAGGGAGTCACGGTTCGTAATCCGAAAATGGATTCAAAATCGGAGTTCGGATACCCAAGATACGGCTGAAGAACGTGAGGAAGCGCGCGAGGGCGAAAGTGGCCAAGAGGCCACGTGTGGCCCAAGCCGTGTGGGAGCCGTGGGCCCCACGGCCAGAGGGGCTCTCTGCCCCCGTGTGGCCCACGCGCCCCCCACGGGGCTGGGCTGAGGTGGCCCTCTTTGATTGGCCAAAAATTGCCTTCTCTCTCCTCCTTTTTATTTCCCTCCATTCCCTCCATTTGTTTTCAAGAAGAAAAATTGCAAAAAATCCCGTCAGATTTTTCTCCCAAATTTTCTCATCTTCCAAACACCATAACTTCTTCATACGAAGTCGGATTTGAGTGATTCAAGTTGGAGAACGTTTGTAATCGAGTCTTCTACCTTTTCCAAGTGGTTTGGTAGCTGTTTGATCGAGTTTTCTGGTGGTTCCACACAGAAATCCGAACCAGCTCGTGAATCCAAGGTTTTGGTCTTATCTTTGGGGTTTCTTTCTTTTTAACCTTCAATTTGCTTGGGGTTTCTTCTTCTATATGTATGTTTATGTTTGGTGAAAGCTATTGAGAAAGATAGCTTTATAATTATTCTAATCAAAAGTCTATTTAGAGATAAATGTGGACTAGTTTCTATGATTCTAGGTTTTTCACATGTTTGTGAGTTGTATTGTGATTAGAATGACATCTTAGGTTGTTTGTGACTTGATTGAATTAAATTTGTGATAAATGACCTTGAGATTTGATTTGATCCTTTAATTGATAAAATTTATGATTATTGTATTTGTATGTGTTATAGAGCAATCTAGGGTTTAATTGATTTACTTCTTAAATCCTTGCTCTATATTTTTGGCTAGAATATTGATTGATTTAATCTCATATATCTAGCATTTTATTGTATGTTGATAGCATCTTGAACTTGAACTTGTACTTCATGAATATATTTTGTTCAAGTGTTGTATGTGTGAATGAGACTTTGAGCTTATGTGTTTGGTGTTTACACATGCTTTAGGTTTTATTCTTGTATTTTGCATCTAGACTTTTATTACTTGTGATTTCACATGTTTAGGTCTATTTGTACCATGGAATGTATTGATCACATGTTCTATGTTGAATTGGTTGTTTGCATCATTTGCATTCACATGATCACACTAGGAAGTCCTTGTAAAAGGCATGAAGTCTTGGTTAGAGTCGGGATGACTCGGATAGCCAAGCAAGAAGACTTGCCTAGAGTCGGGATGACTCGAATAGGTAAGCATGAAGTCTTGGTTAGAGTCGGGATGACTCGGATAGCCAAGCAAGAAGACTTGCCTAGAGTCGGGATGACTCGAATAGGTAAGCATGAAGTCTTGGTTAGAGTCGGGATGACTCGGATAGCCAAGCAAGAAGACTTGCCTAGAGTCGGGATGACTCGGATAGGTAAGCAAGAAGTCATGGCTAGAGTCGGGAGGACTCGGATAGTCATGCATGGGAGGCTCCCTAGAGGCATGAGTGCCTTGGATAGGGAGTTGGCTATTATATTGGTAGGTCTAGGCGTATGGTTAGACATAGACTCCAAAAGAGCGGGGTACACGGGAGGTGTATGCACTCTTGAGGAATTTCTAATCTTCCATCGATGTTGGTTTTGTGTGTTGTCCAATATATGGTGGTTCCGCATCATTGAGGGATTTCATACTTTCCAATAGGGTTGGGTAGACTTAGACTCCACTAGGTTGGGTGAGCTAAAGATTAGTCACTTTGTGGATTCTCTATTTTTATCATCCAATATATATAGTACACTAATGGTTGTATTTCAACCCGTGGATGTTTCCTCCTTTGAGGTTTTACCACGTTAAAAAATCTCTTATGTTAATTCTTCCTATCTCTATCTTTTATATTTTATTTGTGTATATTATTATCTTGTTTCATATTATTCACTTGTGATATATAGTGAAGAAAGTATTTGTAAAGTGTGATTTGTTGATTCATTCTTTTGATCATTTTTGTATATATGATTCTTTTGTATATTGTAATTTTTGTATAGTGATATTTGATCACTTTTGTAACTCATTGAACATCTATTGAAATACAAGTATTATTTGTTGATGTGTTTATTTGTTCTTATACCTCACACAACTAGGTGATATACATAGACCTTGTTCACATGATTATATTCTCATATTGTCTATGTATGTCTTTCTTGGTTTAATTTGTTGTGTGTAAGGCTACCTTGAGGGACAAACGAAAGTTTGTTCAAGAGATTGAAAAAAGGTGTAAAAACCTATTCACCGCCACCCCCCCCCCTCTCTAGGTATGCCTTAAGCAATTTAACTACGTTTGTATACTTTCATATTTAATTTAAGAAATTAAAAAAAAAAATTGATTATCTTGGCAACATGAGAAGCGCCGACTCAAATCCCACCAACTCCCACTCCCGATCAACCCGCCATAATGACCTAAGTTAGGTCACCTAACCTTTCATAGTCGTCTCCTCTGCTCCTCTCTAAACTCTATCAGTCTCTGCAAATACCATATCAATCATCAATGGCTACTACTAGTACTAAAGAACCAGAGATTATAACAGATAAAACCCAGATGAGAAAATGGTCAAGGGACATGAGATCCCAAGGCAAGAGCATTGGTTCAGTACCCACCATGGGCTATCTTCATGAAGGTCATGTATCACTCATCAAAGAATCCCACAGGCGCACTAATGTCACTGTTGTCTCCATCTATGTCAACCCAGGTCAATTCTCTCCCTCCGAGGACTTATCCACATACCCATCTGATTTTCATGGTGATCTTCTTAAGTTAATGGCTCTTCCTAGTGGTGTTGATGTTGTCTTCCACCTTCATGATCTTTATGACTACAACAACTGTAAGGATTCCCATATCTTGATTGGCTTATTTCGTGAACAAACTACATGTTGGGGTTCATTGTAAGGGTAGCTTAGGTATTGGTGGTCATGTTCAATGCCCTTTGAAGATCTCATCTTGATAAGCACTGAAGGTAATTTCTATGTGTTTAATTGCTTTGAAGAGATAGTTGCACACACTCAACTCATGCATAGTGTTTAATTCATGTATGGTGTGTGTCTTATTTATGTGCATTAATGTTCATTAACATCTCTTCTTGCATTTTTTATATGATTGCATTTTGTATGTCCAAATGCCATGTCATGCATAGGATTAGGATTTCATTGTTGCAAAGGGCGCTGTTCAAAGCGCTCTACAAAGCACTGTACGAACAGCGCCCATATTGACCTGGTTCTAAGCAGGCCTTTTAATGCATCAGGTCTGATGCATTTTGTAAAGGCGTTGTACGAGCGCTATTCAAAAGCGATATACGTATAGCGCTGTTCAAAAGCGATGTACGTACAGCGCCTATCTGAAACCCGAGAGGTTCAGAATTAAGGCGCTGTTCAGAAGCGCTGTTTGAACAGCGCCAATGAAGAACAGTCTTCATTTTCCCAGGAAGGAGCTGTACAAAGCGCTGTTCGAACAGCGCCTAAGGCAAATTTTGTGTCACTTATCAAAACGCACCACTTTGCTTTTGACACCCTATAAATATGCCTCTTTGACTTTAGGTCAATTTGCTGAGTTCAAAATATCATATATTTTCCTTAGAATATTTTTCAAGTGAAAAATTCTCAAGAACTCACCTTTAAACACTCAAAGACATTCCCTTGTGCATCAAAGATCATCTTACATCATCCTGTAAGGAAAAATACGGTCAACGTAGCGGAAGCGAGACTAAAAACAAGTTTAGTATATTTTAAAATTTTTCCTTTGATGAACCTTAACCCTTTAAATTAATTAAACATATATATAAACTAATAAAAGTATAATACCTTTTGTCGCGTGATCCGATTGACTTGCGTCGATGGTAATCCGCAAGATCTTCAATCCTAGCACGAACGTGAATCACCTAAGAGCGTGGTCTCCCTTTCTTTGAATTGCGTACCTGAAAGATGGAAAACAAAATTTCCTTTTTCTGATTTGTTAGTCTCTCAGCGTCCAAAAGAAAACCAAGATTATTCCTGTCACTTTTGAGTTCTCAATATAGTGATCGAAACTCGCGTGAACCTTATTCGAAATTGTACACCAAAAGCCTATTGATGTTTAGGCTAATAGTATACTATCGAAATTAAAACAATCTCTTTTTTCTTTGGTGTCTTGGCCGAAAAATAAAACCTTTTCTATGAGTATGAGAAGAAGAAGAAATTGATCAAGTGAATCAATCAAGCAAGAGAGAGGGTGGCCGAATTCTATAGCATGTATTATATAGAGTGGCTGAAAATTTCTTCTCTATCTATTAGGGTTGGCCGAATTCTCCTTATGATGGGAGACTAGGGTTGGCCGAATCCACTACTCAAGAGGATTTGTGCTTTGCCCTAATTCCTATCAACTTTAGAATCCTAACCCTAATTCAACTCATAAGTGTTTTAATTCTTAATAAAAGACTTCCTTATTTGATTAAATAAATAAACCTTATTATTTATTTTCTTACCAAATAAGTCTTTTACTTTTAGTATACTACTACCAATAGTATAACTCTAGGAAACATATTTCCTGATCAGAAAAAGATTTTGTTTCTTAATTAAATAATTAATTAATTCTTATTTAATCAAACAATAAAATAAAATAATATATTTGACTAATAAATTAGCCTTGCCGCCCACATCATATATATATGGGCTTAATATTATTTTCTTATTTTATTTAATCCATTAGACTTTAATTAAAAAGCCCACATGTGAACCAGATCCATTCTTACTAAAAGAAACAAGCACACATGCCTTTCATTAATTTATTAATGCAATTCTAGATGGACCCATAAATTGGTCCGGTAGAATATATCAAGTAATCCATGCAAGTCCGTGTGGATTGGGATCTTGGCGGGCTATCTAAATTTAAGCTTCAATAGACATAACCTAATCACAATCAACAAATGATTCACTTAGGTTCGATCAATTAATTTTAACTCATTCCACTAAAGAGCTAAAATTGGACTCTTAAATAAAGATAGAATAAGAAGATGTTCCTCATTCATACCCTAGACAATCATATTGGAGATAGTGTATCCTCGTGATTAATATCAGTAATCGTCAAGAGTTCATAGACCGCCTATAACTCTCCAAGTTACCATATTTACTCATATGACCACGTTTTGAACTTGGATATTTTGACTTGTCCAGAAGCCATGTTTTCAATAGTCGCTATCGAAAACTCAACGTTGAGATTTAATATCCAATTACCTCAAAACATACATATGATGATATTATACCCTCATTTAATAAATAGAGCCACGATGTCCATATCTATAAATGAAGTCATCTATCAATTAACAAATGAATATCACCAAACTATCGAGGATAGACTATGCTATATAATCGTACTCATTAATAACTCAAATGATATCACTTGCAACCATAAGTCCATCATTTATCTTAGGATTAAGATAGACTCCCCGATTGTCCTGATAATGAAAAGACTATTATCTATTGACGGTTCTAGATAAAGCTTTTCATTGTGATCCAGTTCAATGCAACCAGTGCACTAGATTCTTTTACTTGAAGACCCTCCGATGATTTTAGACTCATCATAACTCATTTGATCCCACTCAAATGCTAGCAAAAGAATTCTACAACTTTAACAAGGTAAAGGTGCCCAACCTTTAACTTAAGTTATGAATATTATTCAAGACTAATTAAAGAATTGTGTCTTCCTCATACATATCTGTAAGGTTCCCATTTGTTGATTGGCTCATTTCGTGGACAAACCACATGTTGGGGTTCTTTGTAAGGGTAGCTTAGGTGTTGTTGTTATTGCTCAAGCCCTTTGAAGACATCGTCTTGATAAGCAGCGAAGGTAAATTTCTATGTGCTTACTTTTCTTTGAAGAGATTAGTTGCACACACACACTTAACATACATTGCATATGTGTGTTTTCTCTTCACATGTCACATTTCACACTTGCACTTATATGTTATTTTTTGTTGTGTATATTTGTGTCTTGTAATTCGTTTCCCGATAGTATTCGGAAACGTCCGTGCATGCACTAGAATGTGCTTGGTTTTACGCAAAGACCACGTACGGAGAATGCCCTTGGCTTCTCCTTGGTTTTCACCTATGTTGGTGATCAGCGGGTTATGATCGGTGGCCTGGCCGCCGAATGAAACCGCCGTTTGCTTCCAGAAGTGTCTGGAGTAATTCTACGGTTAAGATCGGCGGTCACGACCGCCGTTCAAGACCTGATTGATTTTATCTCTCGGTTTGATTCAGCGGTTGAATCGGCTGTCACGAAACCGCCGAATGAAACCGCCGTTCATACCTGATTGATTTTATCTCTCGGTTTGATTCGGCAATTAGATCAGCGGTCACTAAACCACCGAATGAAACCGCCATTGTTCCCTTGTGTAAGGATTCCCTTTTGTTGATTGGCTTATTTCGTGGTCAAACCACATGTTGGGGTTTGGTTGTAAGGGTAGTCTAGGTCATTAAGGTTGAAGATCAAAGACCCTTTCCAAGACCTCAAGAGGACAAGCACCAAAGGTATATCTTGTGCTTACTTTGGCTTGAAGAGATATAGTTGCACACACACACAACATGCATAACTCTTATTCTTGAATGTTGTGTTTATATTTTGTGTGCATTGTGCTTTATTGTTTATTCAATATCTCTTCTTGCATTAAATTGATTGCATCTTGTTTTATGAAATGCCATGACATGATAGGCATTAGGATGCATTCAATACCCACACTTGCACTTCATGTATGTTAGCTTTTAGTGTGGTGTAATTCGTTTCCCTAAGGATGTTGGGAAACGTCCGCGCGTGCACGTTGATGTGCTTTGTTTTGCGCGATGATCGCCGGTGGAGATGCCTTTGGCTTCTCCTTGGTTTCACCATTTTTGGTGAATCGGCGGTTACGTTCGGCGGCCTGGCCGCCGTTCGAAACCGCCGAATGAGACCTGATTGAAATATATCTCTCGGGTCCAAAACGACGGTTGGGATCGGCGGTTTCTAAACCGCCGAACGAAGTAGCCGAAGTTCCCCTGTTCCACTCGGGAGCCATTCGGCGGTTGAATTCGGTGGCCTGGCCACCGAATGAAACCGCCGATCGGTGCGTTTCAAGGGCAAAATTGTATTTTCACCTGCCCTGTTTTTGGTCTCTATAAATACATCCTTATCTCTGGTTCAGAATACAAGTCTTGCATCCCAAGAACCCTAGAGAGATATTTAGAGAGACTTGAGAGAAAAAGCTTAAAGATCACATCTTTAATTCTCTAAACCCATTCCCACATGCACAACTCATCATCTAGGCATCATCTAGGTTCATCTAGCATATGCCAATGCATGGGTTTTCTTCAACACACATGGTATGATTTGTTGAACACTTTTATCTTACATAATTAGTGTTTCTACTTATCAATTTTATCTCATATTTTACTTATATGTGTTTAGATTAATTTCTACATATAAGATTGAGATTATGTGTTGATTGGGTTATTATTTGTTAGCTAGGCTTTAATGTTCATATGCCATCTAGCTAATTGATCTCGTTTGTTGATTGAGATTATTTTTCATAGCTTATTTGATTAGGTCATTATTGCCTAAAAGCTATGCCATGAACATTCTTGTGTGATGTATTGATAACTAGGTTGATAGATTGTTTTTTAATCAACTAGTTAATCCTTTGAATGTTTGTGGGTTTTATATGATAGCTTTGTATCTAGGATTGGTTATCCTTTACTTAGCTAAAGTTATATGCCATGACATATAGCTATATGTGATATCTAGGATTGATTATATTGTCATCTTATAATCCTAGGTAAGCATTTAGAGTACCCTAGCTCTTATTGCATTAATTGAATATTCATACATATTCACATAGGGTTGTGCATCTCTTTTGAGAGATTGAAGTCTTGGTCTAGGGTTGCTATTACAGGCCCGCTGGGTAGTAGTGGTGGGTTACAGACCAGGATTGGCTATAAACATCATTACAAGTAGTGACTTCGAGGATCAAGCAAATTGGACTAGAGCCGCTATAAAAGGCCCGCGTGGTAGATTAGAGGGTGCTCACGGCAAGAGTAGTGTATCAGGGGATATCACTAGGGATTGAACCAAGAGTGGCGATTGGTAGTGTCCATAGCCTGAGGTTATCTAGGGTGAGGGTCCGAGAATCACTTGAGGGTGTAACCGTCTTTTCATATAGTGGATTTCGAGGTTCGAGTGTGGCGCACTTACTAGCCCGTGGTTTTTCCCTGTTGAGGGTTTCCACGTAAACATCAAGTGTCATTTATTATTTCCGCATCTTATTACACTTGTATGTTTTTTTGACTAGTAGGGGCATTTTCGTAAAATTGACTTGCATGCGAAAATTGGGTAATAATCGTTAAAATCTATTCACCCCCCCCTCTAGATAGTTTTATACACACCGAGTATTTGTTTCACCCTGTTCTTCTCGGGTTCAATTCGGCGGTTATGATCGGCGGCCTAGCCGCCGATTGAAACCGTCGATCGGTGCGTTTCAGGGGCAAACTTGTCTTTTCACATGCTCTATTTTTCATGCCTATAAATACATCACTTTCTCTTGTTCTGAGTGTGACTCTTTAATCATCAAGAACCCTACTTTCAAAAGAGAGAAAGCAACCAAGTTTGCTCATTTAAACACTCAAACCAAAATCCATTTGCATCAAAGTTCATCTAGCATTCTCTAGCATATCTAGGATGCTTGCTTGCATGGGTCTTTTATCATCACACTTGCTTTGGTAAGTTTTTCACTATTATCATATATAATTAGTGTTTTATTTATTATGGCATCTCTTTTATTACTTGATTGTACTTAGATTATATTCTAATATTCAAGATAGAGATTGTTGTGTTGATTTGATTGAGTGTTGCTTTGTGATAGATATCTAGGTTTCTATAATCTATGATTATCTAAGCTAATTGACATGTCATTTAGCTTTAATATCTAGGATTGTTCTAATTGCAAATTCATCATCTTAGATAAGCATATAGGGTTTCCCTTGCTCTATGTTGCATTTGAATATTCATATATTCACTTAGGGTGTTAATCTCTTTTTAGATAATTAAGTCTTGTGTTGTGACCGGGATTAGGTTGCTTAATTCGCAAGCAATCGGACTAGGTTCGCTTATACCGGGATTAGGTAGGTGTGTGATTACTTCCGGGATTAGGTTGTAATTTCATCACATTTAATGGATTCAAGGTTCGGGTGTGGCTCACTTAACAGCCCGTGATTTTTCCCGTGAGGGTTTCCACGTAAATATCAAGTGTTGTTTTAATTTCCGCACAATATTACACTTGCTATATTTTATTGACTACTAGGGGTATTTTTGTAATATTGTCATTAAACGAAAATTGGGTAAAATTAGTTAAAATCTATTCACCACCGCCACCCCCCCCCCCCCCCCCCCCCCCCCCCCTCTAGATTAATAGTTTACACACCGTGAGAACTTTCAATATCCAGATGTACGAACAATTCTTCTTTTCTCATAATCTTTAGACCTTATGATTATTTACTTTGACAATTATAATATTAAACTATAAATGCTATAAGATTTGTTAAACCAGAAATCACTTTATTAATATGAAAAGATTGTCAATTACAATATTACACTCTTGCTATTGAGCATAATCCTAACACATCCATGCATGGTTTTGCATCATCACAACTTGTTTGGTAAGATTTTTACTAACTTCATTTTATTTTAGTATTTTTCCTATCAAGCCATCTCTTTAAATTACTTGTATGTTTTAGATCATATGCTAAATACAAGAATAGAGAATTGATTGAGTGTTGTATTGTGATAGATATCTAGGTTTTTATAATCTATGTTTATCTAAGCTATTTGACATGTCATTTAGCTCTTGATATCTATGATTGATTTAATTGTTATATCATCATCCTAGATAAGCATTGAAGGTTCCCTAGCCTTGTTTGTTATTTGAATATTCATACATATTCACATAGGTTGCATTTTCTCTTCATTGAGAATTAAGACTTGTGGCTAAGAGTGCTTAGGCCACAAGCAAATTGGACTAGAGCCACTTTTAAAGGCCCGCGTGGTAGAAGTGGGGGGTTATTGACCGGAGTGTTAGACGAGATCTACATAGGTTGTAAACTCCATTTCAATTAGTGGATTTCAAGATTCGAGTGTGGCGCACTATACAGCCCGTGGTTTTTCCCAGTGGTTGGGTTTCCACGTATACATCAAGTGTTATTTAATTTCCGTACCATATTACACTTGTTTGTATTTTTGACTAGTAGGGGCATTTTCGTAAAATTGACATGTATGCGAAAATTGGGTAAAATTAGTTAAAATCTATTCACACCCCCCCCCCCCCCCCCCCCCCTCTCTAGATTAATATATTGTACACACCGAGCGTTTATTTGTTCTTTCAGTTGGTATCAGAGCGGGTTCCTATATATACTTAGGTGATCCTAGCTCATTTTTGGTGCGTTTTGCATTTGTGTGATTTTTGCTCATTCATACATTTTGCATACATTTTGCATACATTTTGCATACATTCATTATATACAATGAGTGGATACGGTGGCAACCATGAGGGTGCTTCAAGCACACGACCTCCTCTTCTCACCGGTGTGAATTATGCCTCATGGAAAGGCAAGATGGAAGCATACGTGTGCCAAATCCATGATAGGGCATGGATGGCTATTGAAGATGGGTATGCGCCTCCTAAGATGACTCCCACGGGTGGTGGAGAAGAAGTACTCAAGCCTAAGGCTCAGTGGTCCACTGAAAAGTTTGAGACTTCAAAATGGAATAGGAAGACATGGCACACTCTTCTATGTGCAGTGGATGAAAATCAGTACAAACTGATTCAGAACACTACGATAGCCAATGAGGCATGGGATATTCTAGAGGTTGCACACGAAGGAACCGATGTCGTCAAGGATTCCAAGCTACAAGTCCTTCAAACGCAATTCGAGTTGCTTAAGATGGAGGAGGACGAATGCTTCAATAACTTTGAAGTCAAGTTGATGGATATTGTTAATCAAAGCCATTAACTCAGTGATCCTTATTCGGATAGGAGAGTTAAGTAGAAAATTATGAGGTCACTCCCCGCTAGGTTTGAATCAAAAGTTACGGCTTTAGAAGAAAATTATGGATATAAGGACACGAAGACGAGCGAGGTTATTGGAAGACTCCTCGCCTATGAGTCTAGGAAAGCTCCTAGTATTACACCTCCTAAAAAAGCAAAAATGAATTGCTTTGAAAGCTTCCAAGGTTGAGAAGGATGAAAAAGGTGACTCGAACGAAGACACGGCATTGTTGCTTAGAAGATTCAAGAATTTTGTCAAGTTCAAGAAAAAGGGCTTTGGATCCAAAGGTCAAGACTTGAAGAAAAAGGCTCTCTTCAAGAGTTTTGAGCCTAAGCAAGAGAATAGTGAAAAGAAAGAGGTCCAATGCTATGAGTGTGGTGGTATAGGACATATCTCACCCGATTGTGGGAATTTGAAGAACAAGATGGCAAAAGTGATGGCCACCACTTGGAGTGAAAGTGATGACTCCGGAAAGGGAGACAAGTCATCAAGTGATGATGAGCTTACCATTAACTACACGGCATTTGGAGCCACTTGTGTAGGAGATAAAGTTGTTGGTAAGAATGCATTGACTAGTGATCCCATAGAAAAAAGAGATGAAGAAGTAGCTCTAGAGGAGATAGGTGTAGCTACTCATTGGGACATGACTCTCATTAACTCAAGAGACCAAGGTGAAGGTCTTAATGAGGGAAATGACTCCATAAGTGAGATGGAGAGTGTAGGAGATAACTCAAGTGAAGATGACTCCTCATCTAACTCTACAAATGGAAATGTAGAGAAAATGGATATACATGACTTTATAGTCAAGTGTGAAAGTTCATTGAAGAAGAATAATATAAAGTTGAAGATGTTAAAGGATGAAAATCTGGAGCTTTCAACACACAATGACCACTTAAGTAAACAAGTGGAAAGATCCAAGATGATTGAAGACAAGCTAAGAGATGAGCTAGCTTTGTCTAAGAAGAATGAAGAAGGGTTGAAGAGGGAGCTTGATGAAGCTAAAGAGTCATTGACTAGGATGACTTCAAGCACCAAGAAGCTTGACCACATACTTGATGTTGGAAAGAACCCTTGTGACAAAAAAGGTATTGGGTATGAAGATAGCAAGGAGATCTCTACTCCAACCAAGACCGTCTTTGTCAAGAGTTTGGGCAAGATAGAAGCCTCGCCGATGCACACTCCTAGGAAGAAAATCGATCTAGGACAATGTTCAAGAAGTGCACAAGTGAAGGAAGCCCCAAGGAGACAACCTCAAGCTCAATGCATTAGAGTCTCTCAAGTCAACATTCCTCATCAAATGACTCTAAACGAAAAGAGGCCAATCATGCAAAATGAACCAAGGAAGCAAGCTAGACCGGTTCAACAACGAAGGAGGATTGAACCCAATCAACCACAAAGTCATGGGAAGGCTCCTATGCATGCTCAAGGACATGTTATGATTTCTAAATTCATCCATACATGTCACTTTTATGGTATTGATGGTCACATTAGACCAAATTGCTTTCTTTTCATTAAATTATGTAGAGTCAAAAGCATGATTGAAAAGAGAATGACAAGAGCTAGAATTCATGTTAATAGGAAAGAAAAAATTCATATTCATGATCCTATGATTTCTAGAACTCTTGAACCATTGACCACTAGGAAGAAAAGTATATCAACTAAGTGGATTAGGAAAGATGTACCCTCTTGCTATGAGACAAATGTGTCTCACATAAGTTCAACTAAGTCCAATGGACTTGGGAGGTCTATAGGACCTCATAACCTTCCTTGATGAAGGATGGTGATGACCTCATATAGGGAACTCAAGCAAAGAGAGCTTTGGCATACTTGTTGCATGCAAATATTTGAAAAATCTTATGCTTTTTTATTGATTGCTTGAGTAAGCTTGGTTGCACATATGTATATATGTTTTCTATTCAATAAGTGTGAACCATGCTTGTTTACAATCCATGTCATATTTATGTTCAATCATGCATTTTTAGACTATGAGATCTACATAGGAAGTATGATTTGAATGACCTATAGTTATCTCCATGACATGATGATTCTTCTATAACATGCTAATGTCAAATGTAAAAGCATAAAATTCATATAACATGCTCAAATGAAAAGCATTAATTGATGATTGCATATTCTTAAAATGCAAAACTTGTGTGAAAAAGCTTATGAGACTCAAATGAATAAAGGATCTTGTATCCGTTCAAAGGAATTTATATTCCAAATTGTCTCTCTTTCTTTATTAGTTGAACATAGCTACTATCATACGGGTTTCATTCCCGAAAAAATTGAATAGGGTGCAAAGTCACTCATGCCATGTTTCGCTTATAAAGTTGGATATAGTTGCTCTTATATTGAAAACGATAAATTCTCTATATCTTTGCTTCTCTCATGACAATGGTAAAATTGGTTTGAATTTTTATTAGAAACCTTTGTCATTTGCTTTGCCAAATACCATTGTATTTTGACTTGAATGCTACATGTCTTGTATGCAAAGCATTTTTAATTCACACATTTTCAATAAAAATAAATCTCTTTGTTTCTCTCCAATTAATTGAGTTGCATAAAGTGGCTTATATGATTATGCAAGTATATAGTATGCTACTATCTCTCTTTGCTAAGTGACCCGGTTGGGGACTACTCATTTGCCTATATCATGACAAAAAGGGGGGAGTAGAATGGTGGTAAGGGGAGTTGCAAATTGTGGTAGCAATTATGCATGTTGGGGAGACAATACATTGAGGGGGAGTAACCCTTTGAAGGGGAGCATTGCATTCATCATACATTGCATGAAGTTGTTCTTAAATTTCTAGAATGCAAATGCTTGTTTTTATGATCTCACTTGATTAATCTCATATTTTACTTGTATTGGAAAGTATAGAAACTTTGCTTTCAGGGATTGATTGTTCTACAAGAGATTGAAGACTTCAAGATTTTTTTTAGAAAAATATCTCTTTGTAAAGTAGAAAATCATTGTTGACCGTAGTTTCTATTATGTTGTGAGGAATCAATGTGAGTGGTGGTTTTGTCACGAAATAGCCAAAGGGGGAGATTATAAGGATTCCCATATCTTGATTGGCTTATTTCATGAACAAACCACATGTTGGGGTTCATTGTAAAGGTAGCTTAGGTATTGGTGTTCATGTTCAATGCCCTTTGAAGATCTCATCTTGATAAGCACCGAAGGTAATTTCTATGTGCTTAATTGCTTTGAAGAGATAGTTGCACACACTCACAACTCATGCATAGTGTTTAATTCGTGTATGGTGTGTGTCTTATTTATGTGCATTAATATTCATTAACATCTCTTCATGCATGCTTTATATGATTGCATTTTGTATGTCCAAATGCCATGTCATGCATAGGCTTAGGATTTCATTGTTGCAAAGGGCACTGTTCAAAGCACTGTACGAACAGCGCCCATATTGTCCTGGTTGAAAGTAGGTCTTTTAATGCATCAGGTCTGATGAATTTTGTAAAGGCACTGTACGAGCGCTGTTCAAAAGCGTTGTACGTACAGCGCCTATCTGAAACCCGAGAGGTTCAGAATTGAGGCGCTGTTCAAAAGCGCTGTTCAAAAGCGCTGTTCAAACAGCGCCAATGAAGAACAGTCTTCATTTTCCCAGGAAGGCGCTGTACAAAGCGCTGTACGTACAGCGCCTAAGGCAAATTTTGTGTCACTTATCGAAACGCACCACTTTGCTTTTGACACCCTATAAATATGTCTCTTTGACTTTAGGTCAATTTGCTGAGTTCAAAATATCATATATTTTCCTTATAATATTTTTTAAGTGAAAATTTCTCAAGAACTCACCTTTAAACACTCAAAGACATTCCCTTGTGCATCAAAGATCATCTTACATCATCCATACATGGTTTTGCATCATCACAACTTGTTTGGTAAGATTTTTACTAACTTCATTTTATTTTAGTATTTTTCCTATCAAGCCATCTCTTTAAATTACTTGTATGTTTTAGATCATATGCGAAATACAAGAATAGAGAATTGATTGTGATGAATTGATTGAGTGTTATATTGTGATAGATATCTAGGTTTTTATAATCTATGTTTATCTAAACTATTTGACATGTCATTTAGCTCTTGATATCTAGGATTGATTTAATTGTTATATCATCATCCTAGATAAGTATCTAAGGTTCCCTAACCTTGTTTGTTATTTGAATATTCATACATATTCACATATGTTGCATTTTCTCTTCATTGAGAATTAAGAATTAAGATTTATGACTAAGAGTGCTTAGGCCACAAGCAAATTGGACTAGAGCCACTTTTAAAGGTCCGCGTGGTAGAAGTGGGGGGTTATTGACCGGAGTGTTAGATGAGGTCTACATAGGTTGTAAACTCCATTTCAATTAGTGGATTTCGAGATTCGAGTGTGGCGCACTATACAGCCCGTGGTTTTTCCCAGTGGTTGGGTTTCCACGTATACATCAAGTGTTATTTAATTTCCGCACCATATTACACTTGTTTGTATTTTTGACTAATATGGGCATTTTCATAAAATTGACATGTATGCGAAAATTGGGTAAAATTAGTTAAAATCTATTCACCCCTCTCTAGATTAATATATTGTACACACCGAGCGTTTATTTGTTCTTTCAACAACAACAATGTTAACAAAGACATGATTGATGAAAAAGGAGGGGGAGTGGTCTCATGCTTGGAGGAGAGGAGAGCTGGGCATGAGACATGGGTGAGAGTGGAGAAATTGGAAAAAGGTTTGTGTGGGAAGAGTAGGCCTGTGTTTTTCACAGGTGTGGCAACTGTGGTTGCAAAGTTGTTCAATATAGTGGACCCTGATTTCACTGTCTTTGACAAGAAAGATTATCAGCAGTTCCGAATTCTTCAGCGAATGGTGAGAATTTAACTTTGTTTTTTTTGTATCTGGAATTAACTAGGAAACATAAAGGAAGATACTTTGGTTTTTTTTTGTTGTGTAGGAAATCAAATGAATTCATAAAAGTTGTTTATTTGATTTGTTTATCATTGATATGTAGAAGATTTTCAAGCCTCCTTCATAATTATGAAGCAATCAGATTGTAATGTTTATAGTTTATTGTTGAGGGAAGAAGAGAGATGTTTTAGAGTCTATACTTAATTTGGATTGGGAATTTGGGAAATGTATTGGAGTAGAATTTATTAGTCTATTTAGTCCCAGCTTCTTAGGACCTTATTGAGTGTAAGAGCAACCACCAGCAAATGTTTTGTTTCCATGGAGTGAGTACATGTGCTTGTTGAAGATAACAAAGACATGAAATATGAATCTCTCTGAGAAGAGGACTCAAGTCTCAAGCATGCAAAGAAAAATAATATGACAGCTAAAATAATTATGAAGATTTTCAAGCCTCCTCCATAATTATGAAGCAATCAGATTGTAATGTTTATAGTTTATTGTTGAGGGAAGTAGAAGAGAGAAGTTTTAGAGTCTATACTTCATTTGGATTGGGAATTTGGGAAATGTATTGGAGTAGAATTTACTAGTCTATTTATTCCCAGCTTATTAGGACCTTATTGAGCAACCATCAGCTAATGACTATTTGAAGTAGAAGCAAGTGTTTTGTTTCCATGGAGTGAGTACATGTGCCTGTTGAGGATAACAGAGACATGAAATATGAGTCTCTCTGAGAAGAGGACTCAAGTCTCAAGTCTCAAGCATGCAAAGAAAATGGCACCGAAGTGGTTAGGCTTTAATGAGATTTTCTGATAGTCATTTCCTTTGTTAAAAGTAGATATGCAATATGACAGCTGATTTGATACACCCTTATCCAATCAAAAATAATATGACAAAGTTAAGAAATTTTCTTCTTATAAGTGGTCAGGTAATTCAGTTTGCATAATCGTTGTTCTTGTCTTTAGCAACATAAGAATAACAAGATGTCATTTATAAGTTACAAGGCATCACAAACTACTGCCTACTAATTAGTCTTTTACTTGAATTTTTACAGGTTCGAGATCTTGATTTTTCCATAGAAGTGATAGGTTCTGAAATAAAACGAGATAGTGATGGCCTTGCATTGAGTTCACGCAATGTGCAACTCTCACCTGAAGAGAGGGAAAAGGTCAGCTCAATTTTATAATAATAAGATTTCATTTTGTTTACTGTATATATTTTTTTCTGGTTCTGTTTTCTGCAGGCATTGTCTATAAACAGGTCATTATTTAGAGCTAAATCTAATGTAGAAAAGGGTCAAGTTAATTGTAAAGAGTTAAGAGACAGAGTCATCCAAGCAATCAGTGAAGCCGGGGGGAGAATTGACTATGCTGAGGTGAGGCTAAACAGTTTAATTCGATGTATACATTTTTCTATTATAAGCCTCAACCTTTCTATTACCTGTTTGCTTTCACCTGAAAAGAAGTTTGTTATGTAGTTTGGTGCTTATAGATTGATCAGAAGATAGTATATTATCCAGGCCAATTTGATTCAGATGGTCAAAATTACTTATGGAAATTTAGTCGGATGAAAATAAAAAAGGACTGGAAGTAATTCACCCTTTTGTTGCATCTCTAGTTAAGTAGTCATGAGCTATGAGATTATGGCATGTCGTCCATGTAGCTTCCAACAAAATATATCGTGAAATGATGTTGTAAATGCATTGATTTCTTGCCTGCAGATTGTGGACCAAGAAAGCTTGGAGGCAGTGGAAGAGATAAAGAGTCCTGTTGTATTCTGCATTGCTGCCCGGTTCGGCAAGGTCCAGCTGGTAGATAACATGGAAATCGACGTTTGAATCTTCTTTTTTGACCGTTTTTTCAGTTTCAATATTCTGTTTAAGAGATAGATGTAATTTCATTTTAAAAGATCCAATAATGTTCAAGAAGCCAAGAATTGGAATGGTTCAAATGGTCCATAAATGTTTGATGTTTCTTATATAAAGCAAAGACAAATTTCCACACATGAAGAATCCCGTCTCCAAAGAATTCAAAAATTACAAACTTTACAAACAAAGCAAGATATTAACTACAAAAAAAATTATAGGTAAACCAGCATGATCAAACTTTAGACAATCAAGGCATCCATCAACATTTGCCTCCACCGCAAATCGATAATACTATGATGAGAATCAGTGCAATTATGATTCCCAGAACTATCAGTTTTATCTTCATGTTCTGCATCCACATCTTCCTCCTCATTTTTGTTCCCTGTGTCCTGAAATCCTGAGCCTGAAACACCGCAACAATGGATATTCATTTTACAACTTCAGCCATTGTAAGACCTTCAAATCTCAGGGAGAGTTATTTGCTTACCTGAGAGCGAAGATTTTCAGTTTTATCTACCAGGAGCTCAATCTTTTCTCCACGGTCAAGAACCTGCATCACAACAGGAACACTTATGCAAATGAAACACCCTCACTATCCCTCCTAAAAGCAATAAAATTAGGTTAACATGTAATTTGAACTTCAAAAATAACAGAAAGCAGAGTAGAAAGAATGCCTTACCTTCTCTATGTTTTCCATCATAACACCTTTGACCTCTGAAACCTGAGCTTTCACTTTAGCAAGCTTGCTAACCTCCTCTGGATGATCAACACAATACTGCATCTGCTCCTTCAATTTGGGCCTACATCATTGTCAACAAATTTATGGCATTAATGTACTTCATAGAGCATACAAGGCACACAGTCAAGTAATGAGAGAAGATTACCCGAATTCCTTGTTTAAGCTGTTAGCAACTGCTGTTGCAGCTTTTCCTCCAGCATATTTCTTTGTGAAATCCTCCTTTATTCGCTCAAGGAAGGCAATTGGAACCTGTCGACCAACAGATTCGACTGCAACCACACAGTATGCTGCACCATTCACAAATCAAGTTAGCTCCTGTAGAAATTAAACAACAATAAAAGAAATTTCAATCACCTAAAATTGGAGACAGCAGAAGTCCAAGAGATGAACCACTAAGAAGAGACATCATTAAACATTAACATTACAGGACCAGAAATTCTTTTTGTTTGCAATGGTCATGAGTTCTAGCTGTACAGTTATTTTATCACTAAATATAAATATATTGGTTTATAAATCTCGTTTCATACTATAAGAGTTTTCATTGCAGATTTGGATCCCCTCACCTCACTTTGTCCTCACCTAAATCAATGGTCTGGACTAATTCTATATTTTGGTTGAGTAAAACATAAAAATTATTAAAAATAATCCAAACCATTGATTTGTTATATTAGACACATATCAACAGATTATGAAGGTGAGGACAATGTATGGAGTGAAAAGGTGAGGAGAGGATCCAGATCCTTTCATTGCCTCCCTCGGTTTCTCTTCTGCAGATAATGGAAAATTAGCTATAAGCTTATTACTTGATAACAGATGAAACAATCAAAAATTTTGAAAAATTAATGACAATGACTGAGATTCTAATTCTTCTGGTGCTTCGGCGCAACCCGGGGGACAAACAGTGATGAGTCTATGAGAAACAATTCAATTACAAATGTTTTAACCTCATCTACATATTGTTGCTATTACAGCTTAACAATATTTAGGTTTTTATAAGAGAGAAAGCAATCTCCTAATGCTACAATAGAATAATGTTGGATCAGAGAGGAAATATTTTAAGGCATGAAAAAAGGAATTTTACTTCCCATCTTTCACAGATATTGAAAACAGTTGTCTGCAATAGGATCTACCATTACTATTATATGCTATCATAAATCCCCTAATCCAGCCTTTCCCTGGTTCATCATGGTTTTTTAAGGACGAACTTTCAATTCATACTTGGCAGCCTCATACTGATCCAGCCAACCTCATCACCACACCTATTACAGAACAAGATTGGGAAGGCTACCCAACAAGCATTCCCCAAACATCCATACCATCATCAGATACTCAGAAAAATAAGATGCAAGATCATTTTATTTTTTTTGTAAGAGGATACAAGATCAATTAGTAATATGCCTACAGTAATTCTTTCTCAATCTACAGGATACATTATACCCTTCCATGGCACTTATGCAAATCTGAGATGCCATTGAAGCAAAACTACCATTTCTAAGTTCTATTGATAGTCTCAAAAGGAAAATTAATAAATGAGTCTCCAAATAACATTATAAAGCATTCGATTTCATTCAATCCAACCTACAGATTATCATTATTATGGTAACCAAAAATAACAAAATACATAAAATTATAACTGCTCTGGTAAGTAGTAATTAATGTTGCCTCAGATTTCCAGGCAAAGTCACAAAAGAATCACCACAACAACCAGATCAAATGAAATTCTCTACAAACTAAAAATGCACAATTCTTACAAACTTAACTATGAAATATTACCGAGCTGTAAAGAGCAAACAACAAAGCTTTAAGAAGAATCGTATTTAATTTGACTTTCATTCTTCATAAACTGAGCCAAACACCAAAACAACAGTAAAAATTCAAAATCTAATTATCTCTTGTTCTTTATTGATTTCAAAAAAATAAACTTACTTGCATAATTAATCCAAAAATAAAATACAAACACGCACAAAAAATAATCAACCGAAAAAAAAAAAAATCAAACAGGACCTAAATCTGAAAGCATAGACGATCATAAACCTGATCTTCAAAAAAACGAAAGTCGAGTCCAAAACACAAACAGTGACAAAATCAAGCATCAAAACTAGTACAAGTGCATATATCACAATCCGATAAACAAACGCAAGAAACAAATAGATCAGAGACAAATAATCAAAACAAAAGCAAAAAATAAGGAGAAGGAGAGAGGATATACTGAAGCCGTTATCGACGAGGTAGTTGAAAGTGTGAGCGTCGCAGTTGTATGTGAATTTGTTGTTACTGGCCGGAAGTTTCTGGAGACACTGAGCAGCTATGCTCGTGAAGTTTCCGGTGAACTCCGTGAACTCCGATAGAATCACCGTTCCTCGAGCCACAAAGCTATAGATCAACGATTGCTGCGACATATCTACTCAATCACTGACAAACCCTAACCCTAGCACAGTAGAGGGAGAGAGAGAAAGTGGTTTGGAGGTTTCGTTTTTGAGTTGCAGATTCAATCAAAATGAAAGATTTTATTGTTGTAAAAGAGAGAATTTCAATTTTGCTTAGACGAGAAGCTATGTATGTATGGGTAGTTTACCTACCCTCCGAGTTGAAGTAAATTACCAGAAATGCCACGCAGACTCTTGTTTTTTGAATTTTGAATTTTTGAACGAGGTCAGGTCATGTTTAATAAAAGTCTGCTCCATTCTAGAAGAGCTAATTGTGTTTGCAGAAAACCCCACTTGTTTTTTCTAATTTGTTCGTTTTCCCTATATTAATATTCACTTACAATACGATCAAATTTAATCTCATAATTTGAGTAGGGATGAGGTAAGACTAGTAATCAATTTATATATTTTAGATTCAATTTTTCATACAAAAACGGAAAACCAAAATATTCCAATTTAATCGATCTACGAGTTTTTCTCTAGTAGACATATAATTGTCTTCATCACTTTTTTGGCAGAAAAAACAATGCAATTGGGTCAAATAATGCTTACATGGCAAAAGGTGATGAGGTGGATAAGTATGATATAAGTATACTCACGGTTATATGCCTACTTGAGAAAAACTCATCGATCTACATGATTTTTTTATATGTGGTTCCATATGTATTGTGGTAGCCAAAAACGGTCCATGGGCCCAAACATAAAAAGCCCTAAATCTTCATGCTAAGACCAATCCAGGCTCAATCACTTTGGGTCGACCCAAGGATTGTATCAGCAAGACTTGGTCATTTCAAAACTGAGTCGAAGTTCAGTTACCAGGATCGAGTAACCGTTGATTCAAAGGAGAGAAAATCTCTCCTAGAATCACGCCCACCATCTAATGGTGATCAAAAATGAACGTTGGGAAGGTGGTCTTGACCTATAAATAACAGAGTTTATTCGTAGTGAACTCTCTCTGAAATTCTTGACAAAGACAAAGCTTACAAGCTTACTGAAATTCTGATCATATTCACTCCGGCTACCGGAATTCGATCTAAATCACGACCACGATTCTCACGTTACAATTGCTCAGCCCAAGCACGCCTAAAGCTAATAATCTGATCCCCATTTTCATTATTTTCTCTATCCTTGCTTCTGTTATTGTTCTTTTACAGGTTCGACCAAGGAGACAACGAATTTCGGTCAACAAACTAACTCTTTTGTAGGATAATAGAGGAGACGACATCCACTATTCGATAGGATCAACCATGTTGCTTTGGGCCTAATACAAATCCGACCCGATCCACATAAATCGTAGGTTGACCCCTACATGTATATATCTTTTTAAATCAGTTTTTAAAAGTTAATTCAAAGAAAATTATACATTATGAAAGGTTTAATGCTCGAACATGCATCTCAACATTACACCTCTGAAACCACTATCCAATGTGGCTTAGTGGAAAGAGCGCTCATTCAATTTGATAATGTTCTAACTTCGAATTGCAACCACCGTATGTGATATATATATATAAAATAAAAATAAATAAAATAAAAAAATACCCCTCTGGAAGTTGAACACGCGACAATACATGTTGGATGGAAGCTATCTATTTGAGCATGCTTAACTATGGGAGTATGGGTTCTAAAATTTTAATCGTCACAACATTTTCAAAACAGTTGTTAAGTTTTGAAAATAAGATCCAACACCTCTTATATGGAATGTGACCTACACATGCTCCGCAAACACATAAAAATACTAATTTCACCTAAGAACAAAGCACAAATAATAGGAAATGAGGGCCTAAAACATGTATAGAATTGGATTGATCACCTAGCCTTTGGATTCAACTAAGGAATATATATATATATTTTTTTTTGAATTAAACTATTAAAAAAAAAATCTCTCTCCTAAATCTATTAAGAGCAAAATGCAGCCAACCTCCCTGAGGTTTAGTCTTTGACAATCAGAAACAACTTTATATTTAATTGACAATGATCTCCCTTGTCATTAGTTAAAGTTAGTCAAACTTAACAAACATAGGGTATTTTCATCATTTCAAGCTTTTTTATTTATTAAAAAAAAAAATAGATTTAAAAGCTTTAAATCTTCACCATTCATCTTGGCTACATTTTTTATTTTTTATTTTTGAAAAATCTAAAAAACTTGAATCTGAAGAAAAATCTTAAAATACATAAATGGAAGAAGAAAATGTTGTTAAATTAGATTTAGATGAGCCATATTTTTTTTTTCTTTTCTTTTTTAGTTTTGAAAAACCTAAAAAACTTGAATATGAACAAAAATTCGAGAATCCATATGGAAGAAGAAAAAATTATCTGAAGAAAATGTTGTTAGATTGGATTTTGATGATCCAGATTATTAATTTTTTAGAATTTTGAACTTGAAAAAAAAAATATAGAGATACAACCTATGTTTCCACGTTTTTATTTTATTTTATTTTTTTTGTAATTATCAATTTTTTTATAGTGGAGATTCAAATTTGTTTTCCTATAATTATATATTTTTAAAATCAGATTTTTTTTTTTTTTTTTTATGGGCATTTTGGTATTTGTAGTGACCAAATCCGGTCAACAGTTAATTTTTATGGGCATTTTGGTATTTGTAGTGACCAAATCCGGTCAACAGTTAAACTTGTCTAGCTTCGACTAACGGTAGGGAAGGTCATTGTCAATTAATGATAAAGTTGTTTTTGGTTGTCAAATGCCAAACCTCAGTGAGGTTGGCTGCAATTTGCTCATCTATTAATATTACCATATTACACTCCATTTTCTCTCTTCTCAATCTTTAATTACCATATTAAACTCTATCTCATCATATACATATTTGTAACTCTCTATCTCCATTTTTTTCGTAGGCAATCTCTAACCACTATAAGTTGTTAAAGAAAAAAAAAAAAACTAATAAACGGTATATATGTATATTAAAATAGAATCTGGAAACAAGTACCTTGTTTTTCGATAAAAAAAACAACTGAATATGAAAACTTGTTTCATTAAATTTGTTACTTCTGTTTAAAAAAAAAAAAAAAAAAAGACATGTTGCTTTCATAGATATAACATGACAAACATTGAAGCTCAACAGAATTAAATATAATTTTCACCTTATTGCGAAATCTCTAAGTTAAATTGATAAAATACAATACGATTAGCTTTTCTTTTCTTTTCTTATTGTCTTGAACGACATTGTTTTTATTTGTAAGGTTCTTATGTATTGTTTTGATTTGTTTGTAGAAAAGCAGTTTTCATATTTAGGTTTTTTATTGGATCAAATTTTGCTTTGATCAATTTTTTTTCTTGCTAGAGATTACTTGAGAATTGCTTTTGATTTTCATAGAATTACAGAAAGAATGAAGACAGAGAGTTGAAGAGAGAACGGTATTTATTAGAGGAGAGAGAAAAATATTAGACTATAATACCGTTATTAAAGTTATAGGAGAGATAAAATATTTTTAAAATTTTAATTCAAAACTTTTTTATCCCTTGGATCAATCCAAAGGTTAGGATGGTTTGTCCTAATTTTTATTATTGTTAGATCGAACTGATAGTAGAAAGTTATATATATATATACAGTTTTTCTATTGTCAGTTTGAACTGATGGGGAATAACAGTTCTTTGAATATGAGCCATTTGATTTAAATGCTTTGACTTGGCTGCATACACTTGTCAAAGCATCTTTTAAATCCAACGGTCCATATACATGGAACTGATATATTTTATATCAGTTCAAACTGATAATAGAAAGACTATTATATATACAGTCTTTCTATTATCAGTTCGAACTGACAAAAGTTATATCAGTTCCTTGTATGTAGGCCACTGGATTTAAATACTTTGACTGACAAGTGCATATAGCCAAGTCAAAGTATTTAAATCCAGTGACCCACATACGAGGAACTTATATAACTTTTGTCAGTTCGAACTGATAATAGAATTTCTGATATATATATATATATATTATGAACTTTTAAGTGAGGGATCTCTTACTTTAAATTTCGGTAAGGATATGCCAATAGAGGCATAGCTCAGCTGGTAGATGGACGAGCTTGGGGCTTGGGCAAATAACTCTCAGGTCAGCGGCTCGAATCCTACCAATGGCGAAAGCTTTCAAAAAAATACTTGGTCCCGAATTAATAGATATTGTCAAAAAAAAAACAAAAAAACAATCGGTAAGGACTTTGATGAAATCACATCGATTTTTATGAATTTTTGTGTGGATGATAAGTTCATTGAAATCTATCTATGATTAAAATTTGAGAATTTTTCAAGTACTAGAACTTTTATTTTATTTTTATTTTTTTGAATTTTTCTCTATTATTTCCATTTTCCCAATGTCCTCATATCTAACAAAATCGGTATACAAAGTTATAGTTCTTTAAAAATTCTCAAATTTTATTAATAGGTAGATTTCATTAAACTTATCATAAAAAATAAATAAATAAAAATTCATAAAAATGAATGTGATTTCTTCAAGGTCCTTACCAATATTAAAATAAGGGATATTTCTCACTCATATATTTGTTACGGGCCATAAGCGAGATTTTAGTTTAAAGTATTCAATAAAGTGAAATAACATTAAATACATGTTAATTGATAAAAAAAATATATAGTTTTTTGTTGAGTTATTAGGATTAATAGAATTAAACTAAAAGACTATTTTTCCAAAATGAATCAAACTATAAAAGGTTTTTAATTTAATACTCCCAACCTTTTAATTAATATGAAAAGCTTACTTGATTGGAGTATGTTAAATCAAATTTAGGTTAGGATGTCAATTACTATAATTTTTTTTTTTTTTAAATCTAAATTTAATTAATTAAAGTCATTCTCTACGGATAATTACTGCTTAACTAAAGAATTATCAAGAAAGTCTTGATGGCACCGATATCCTACCAAATTGGTCTCGTTGTTGATTCAATAAGAATAAGGGAGGATTTGTACAAATATTGAAACTTAGACTCTGTTTGTTATTATGAACAATGTAAGGGACAGTCAATCAAAGTCTCCCTTAATTAGATCAAGACATATTCGATAATTTAAATGTTGATTTGGGAAGTGCCAACTAATATTTATTAATTAAAGATATATACAATGATCTTCTAAGGTCAAACTTACCAGTAATTTGTCCATTCTCTAGTATTGAACAAATCTTCTTATTATAAAAAAAATAAGAATAATCAAAGAGCTGATTATACCACATTGTGATTATCGAGTGTGTTCACATGATATATAATATATTGATCTGGATCCTCTCCTCATCTTTACAATCTACTGATATGTGTCTAATATAAATCAATTACCTGGATTATTTCTATTAATTTTTATATTTTTACTTGCCAAAATATAGAATTAATCTACATCATTGATTTAGGTAAGTAGAAGGTAAGGACAAGATGAGTTAAGGACAAGATCTAAATCCATAATATAGATACCTTATGTACATCTTATATGTTATAAACTTAAAACTATAGGGGCTATTTGTTGCTTGGGATAGGATTGTTTTTAGTACAATCCCATGTTTATTACTTGCATGGGATGAGATCTTTCAATCTCATACAAACAACTTATCCCACATTAATGAGACTAATTAGTCCCACCACATTATACTTTTTTTTTTTTTTTTCTCTTTTCAATTTTTTTTTATGTGATTAAAATATAAATATCTTTTAATAATTAATAAAATATTTTATTTTAAACATTTTCAAAATAATAATTTTCAATAATAACAAATAAAAATAAAAATTATTTTGTTTAAATTTGGTTTTAAATATTTAAATTATTTTTAAATAAACAATTTAAATATTTTAATTTGTTTTCAAAATTTAATTTAAATAATTATTTTAACCAATCCAATTCTATACAACCATTTTATCCAAGTGAAGTGGGGCTATTTAGTCTAATGTTTTAAAAAAATTCTTCGTCTTTTATTATTTTTATTTAATTATAAAATGTTATATTTATTTAATATATCTTATTATAATATTTTTAAAAATATTATTTTCTTTAATATTAATTTTAAATATTTTTATTTATTTTTTTAAATAAAAAAATTTATTTATTTAAAAATAATTTTATTTTATTTTATATTAATCAATTTCACACTGTATTAAATATATAATAAAATTATTTTTTATCCAATCTCATAACACATCAAACAAGAGACATGATTACTTTAATCAAATCCCAAATAGCACTAAACACTAGAGGTGAGCGTTTAATGTATCGGCTCATTTTTCAATTGAACCGATAAAATACTAATAAAGTTTGGTTTCTGAAAAAATGAACTAATCAAATAAAATTTACAAATGTCAACTGATCAAAAACCAAACGAATTGGACCGGTTCGGTTCGGTTCGGTTTTTTTTTGGTTTTGGGCCTATTGGGCCAAATTAATGGGCTTTAATTAAAACACAGATTTTCATATTTTAATCCTTTTGGGCGTTCGACCAAATTAAATTATGGCCTTGAACAAATTGAAAAAAATAGTTTAAAATAATAATCAACAAAAAAGAAAAAAACAAAGAAAAAAAAAATCAACTGTGACACATTTTCATAGTTTCATAGTTTCATAGAATGTTGAATATCAAACTAGGGTTTATTATTATTATTATTATTATTATTATTATTATTATTATTATTATTTATAAGTCGGATCTCGGTTCGGTTTTCCAGTTCAAGGCATCGAACTAGAAAAATAAAACCGATCCAATCGGTTTTTTAAAAAATGAACCGAACTGAACCGGTCAACATAAGAGAATTGGAAAAAAAATCGATTAGATCGGTTCGGTTCGGTTCGGTTCAGTGGTTTTTTTCCCACCCCTACTAAACACATCACAACACTAATTTAGTCCAATCATATCTGAAAGTTCTCAAAGTGTGTTTTTCAATATAAAGCTAGAGGGGGGGGGGGGGGGGGGGGGGGGGGGGGGGGGGGTGAATAGATTTTATCTAATTATTACCCAATTTTCGCATGCAAGTCAATTTTACGAAAATACCCCTAGCAAGTCAACAAAACATACAAGTGTAATAAGATGCGGAAATAATAAATGACACTTGATGTTTACGTGGAAACCCTCAACAGGGAAAAACCACGGGCTGGTAAGTGCGCCACACTCGAACCTCGAAATCCACTATATGAAAAGACGGTTACACCCTCAAGTGATTCTCGGACCCTCACCCTAGATAACCTCAGGCTATGGACACTACCAATCGCCACTCTTGGTTCAATCCCTAGTGATATCCCCTGATACACTACTCTTGGCGTGAGCACCCTCTAATCTACCACGCGGGCCTTTTATAGCGGCTCTAGTCCAATTTGCTTGAGGCCTAAGCACACTTAGCCCCAAGACTTCAATCTCTCAAAAGAGATGCACAACCGTATGTGAATATGTATAAATATTCAATTAATGCAATAAGAGCTAGGGTACTCTAAATGCTTACCTAGGATTATAAGATGACAATATAATCAATCCTAGATATCACATATAGCTATATGACATGGCATATAACTTTAGCTAAGTAAAGGATAACCAATCCTAGATACAAAGCTATCATATAAAACCTACAAACATTCAAAGGATTAACTAGTTGATTAAAAAACAATCTATCAACCTAGTTATCAATACATCACACAAGAATGTTCATGGCATAGCTTTTAGGCAATAATGACCTAATCAAATAAGCTATGAAAAATAATCTCAATCAATAAATGAGATCAATTAGCTAGATGGCATATGAACATTAAAGCCTAGCTAACAAATAATAACCCAATCAACACATAATCTCAATCTTATATGTAGAAATTAATCTAAACACATATAAGTAAAATATGAGATAAAATTGATAAGTAGAAACACTAATTATGTAAGATAAAAGTGTTCAACAAATCATACCATGTGTGTTGAAGAAGACCCATGCATTGGCATATGCTAGATGAACCTAGATGATGCCTAAATGATGATTTGTGCATGTGGGAATGGGTTTAGAGAATTAAAGATGTGATCTTTAAGGATTTTTCTCTCAAGTCTCTCTAAATATCTCTCTAGGGTTCTTGGGATGCAAGACTTGTATTCTGAACCAGAGATAAGGATGTATTTATAGAGACCAAAAATAGGGCAGGTGAAAATACAATTTTGCCCTTGAAACGCACCGATCGACGGTTTCATTCGGCGGCCAGGCCGCCGAATTGAACCGCCGAATGGCTCCCGAGTGGAACAGGGGAACTTCGGCGACTTCATTCGGCGGTTTGGAAACCGCCGATCCCAACCACCGTTTTGGACCCGAGAGATATATTTCAATCAGGTCTCATTCGGCGGTTTCGAACGGCGGCCAGACCGCCGAACGTAACCGCCGATTCACCAAAAATGGTGAAACCAAGGAGAAGCCAAAGGCATCTCCACCGGCGATCATCGCGCAAAACAAAGCACATCAACGTGCACGCGCGGACGTTTCCGAACATCCTTCGGGAAACGAATTACACCACACTAAAAGCTAACATACATGAAGTGCAAGTGTGGGTATTGAATGCATCCTAATGCCTATCATGTCATGGCATTTCATATAACAAGATGCAGTCAATTAAATGCAAGAAGAGACATTGAATAAACAATAAAGCACAATGCACACAAAACATAAACACAACATTCAAGAATAAGAGTTATGCATGTTGTGTGTGTGTGCAACTATATCTCTTCAAGCCAAAATAAGCATAAGATATACCTTTGGTGCTTGTCCTCTTGAGGTCTTGGAAAGGGTCTTTGATCTTCAACCTTAATGACCTAGACTACCCTTACAACCAAACCCCAACATGTGGTTTGACCATGAAATAAGCCAATCAACAAAAGGGAATCCTTACAATATCTCATCCAATCCAATCTAATCCAATCCCATGAAAATAATCCTATCAAATCTTATCATGCGCACCAAATGAGTTCATAGGGTTTAGATACTATACAAGTAATATAGAACAAATGGGTTGTAGTAAATCAGATCTACAATTAATTTAAGGTCGACGAGATGGGCATTGGCAACCTATAAAACAATGGACAAACAAAGCAGTAGCGAACCACAGGAGGGGGTGTTCCGTTGGGGGGGCTCTCCGACGCTCAAGTCAGTATGTTGTTTGATGAGTGAATTGAAATTAGAAATAAGGGTTGGAAATGACAAATCGTTGTACTCGATATATTGAATCAAGCTATTTGTTAATATGGTTGGATCTGAGATGAATATCGATGGATTTTATGAGTTGACGTCTAAAGGGGTCCCTGGACTTGGCCTCGATTGATCGGTGATTAGGTCGATGTTGTGTATTGATGACTTTGAAGGATCGATGCCCCAGGGATTCCATGACTCGATGTGGGTCGATCGAGGATTGGGTCATCCCGTCTCTGGGAATGACTAGGTCGATCTCTACTAGAATTTGGAATTGCAATAAATGAAAGGAGATAAATGTGGAGCAATATGAGTTGAGAAAAATTGGACTCCCTTCTCTGAGAAGGGGTCTGGTATTTATAGTGAAGCCCCGAAGCCTTCACCGTTCATCCCTTTATATGAGAGCGTGATTCTTGGGCCATTTATTGCCTGTTTTGATTCGTTTGAATTGGGTAATAAGGGCCTTTTCAAACATTGGGATTTGCGTAACGTCTAACATAAGTATGGCTATTTTGAATTTCTTTTAACCACGAGCTTGTCTAGATCAAATACCTTGGTGGGTTGAGTCATGCTTTTGGGCCTTTTCCTCATTTGTGCCTTTTAATGATCTTTAAAAATGCTTGAGATTCTTTTATTTCTTCATGTAATTTGTGAGCTTGTCATTTGGGCCGAAGGTCTAAATTTTGACCACTACAATTTGTCCCCCACTCTTCAGTCTTGAAATCTTCAAGTTGGAGAGTTAATGAGTTGAACTCAATATCGATTGTTTATGTCGAGCAAGATAATTGAGGCATATTGGATCAATTTTGAGTATTGAACAAGATCAGGTTACCAACTGTGTCGGTTTTGAGTATCGAACTATATCATGGGACCTGCTGGGTCGATTTCGAGTGACGAGCTAGATTTTGTTGATTTTTCATGAGAGTTGTATGTATGGTTAGACCTTTGTGTAGAGCCATTCTTCATATCAAGTGACTGATGAGAAATTGATATTTGCAATAAATCAGGGGGTTGATCGATAATGAATATCGAGCAATCCAGCGTAGTTGGATTTGTAAGTTTTTAGGCTTGTGTTGGGTTCGTTGAGTTGAGCCCAACTTTTATTTCGACTTATGAGTATTCCTAAGGCTAATGTGGCAAGATCATTAAGTTGGCGTATTTATCGAAGCTCTTTCGAATTAGTGCCTTTTTGATTTTTTAAAGATGGTTGTAGTCTTTTCAGGTGACGTCAATTGAAGCAACGTGCCCTATTCGTATTGAGACATGTGTTCACAGCCCAAGCAATGCGTGAACGCGCTTTTTCTATCATTAAGAAATTGCGATTCAAAATATTTATAAGAAGCCTAGCAATTTGCTCAACATGTTTGAAAACAAGTAAAATGGCAAGCGAGGATATCGTTCCACAAGGATCGAAAGGTAGCAATGGTCAAACTAACACGGTTGAATACTAGTAAATGCGAAAAAGTAAAAGTTTCAATGATTTTTGTTTTGAAAGTTAACAACTAAGGTGAAAACTAAAATTATGCTAATGACTAGAATTAAACTAAAGCTAGCAAGAATGCGATGTGTTAAGATATGAAATGGATATGGGAGTCGATGCAATTCATACAAGAATAATGGGCAATCTGATAAATCTTTTAAGAACCGATTCGATATATTTAGGGCAGATATACCTATAAGTGTGGTTTGTAAAACCACTTAATCCTCACCTACAACCCAACTATTGGAGTGCTAAGTTAAGTGTAGGGAAGATTCTCATTAAGCTTAGGTAGATTACTTAGCCGGGATGGCTTGGATTGGATTGCTCGCAATCCATCCCTTCCATTCAAGAGAGCTTGTTTAAATCACCTTAATGTGTGTATGGTTAAAAACTCAATTTCATTTAACATCTAACATGAATTAAGAGTTGGAGTGTGAAACAAATATTATTATGCATGCGTCTAAAACAACCTAGAGGGGGGTGAATGGGTTGTTAATCCGATTAGTTACCAATTTTTCGGATTAGTCAATATTACAAAAAATAACCCAATACAACCAAGTATAATCAACGTAATTAAAGTACGGAAAACAATAAATAACACGTTGATTGATTTACATGAGAAACCCTCAACAGGGAAAAACTCACGAGCTATTCCGCTAGCCACACACGGTCCTCAAATTCACTATATGTAATGATGTTTACAACCTAAGTTGACCTCAACCATTTTCGGTCACTAACCCATCACTACTACCCCAGGCCTTTTACAGTGATTTTAGACCAACCCTAGACAACCTCTATATGAAGAGAAAGTTGCACCCTCAAGTGATCTCCACCATCCACTACTCTTGGCGTGAGCACCTTCTAATCTACTCGTAGGCTTTTTGAAACAAATATTACGCAGTATGTATAAAACTATCTAGGGGGGGGGGGGGGGGGAATAGATTTTAATCCGGTTATTACCAAATTTTCGCAATTAGTCAATTTTACGAAAATAACCACAATCTAGTCAATACAATAAATCAAGTGTAAAGTGCGAAATTTAAATGACACTTGATTTTTATGTGGAAACCTTCAACAAGGAAAAACCATGGGCTGTTATGTGCGCTACACACGATTCTCGAAATCACTATTTGTAAAGGTATCCATAACCTAGGTTGACCACGTCAAACCCTACACGGTCACTAACCCACCTTTACTACCCGCAGGCATTTAATAGCAACCCTATATCAATTTGCTTGTGGCCTAAGTAACCTTAGCCTCAAGACTTACTTCTCAATGAAGAGATTAAACAACCTATGTGAATATTCAGAGATATCTAATTATGCAATTAATGCTAGGTTACACTAAATACTTATCTAGGATTATAAGATGATAATTAAATCAATCCTAGATATTAATTGCTATATGTCATGGCATAAAGCATAGCTATATAAGATAAGCAATCCTAGGTTATAACTATCACAATACAACACTCAAACATTCAACACAATAATCTTAATCTTATAAAATAGAATATGATCTAAGAACATACAAGTAATTAAAGAGATTTCTTGTTAAGTAAAACACTAAGATTAGATGAAATTAGTGAAAAACTTGCCAAGCTATGTGTGTTAAAGAAGACCCATATAAAAATGCATCCTAGATGATCCTATATGATGCTAGAGAATTATTGATGCACATGGAAATGATTTGAGTGATCAAAGATGAGTTCTTGAATGAATTTCTCTGTTTGAAAATGCTCTTAATTAAAAATATCAAATTTTGAGTCATTGGGACGACCTAAAGACAAAACAATATATATATAGGAGCCCAAATTGAAGCAACGCCGTTTTGAAAAAAACAGGGGAAACCGCTGCGGGTACCGCTGCTAAAGCTAGAGTGGTATCCACAGCAGTGGACAAATATATAATCAGGTGTCAAAAACGCTGCTCTGACCGCTGTGGCTTCCACAACGGTTAAGACAGCGGTATGCTCTGTTCGCAAAACTGTTGTGCTACTGCTGCGAAAACCCACAGCGGTCAAGAGGGCAGCTGAGACAAAATCTCACCGTTGTGGCTATCGCTGCGGATTCCGGCAGTGGTACCGACATCGGTTGCCAGGGCCATGCAATGCTTAAGTGAAAAATCATGCATTCTTAACCTACTAAAGGCATGGCAATGTACAAATGCATGAAGAGTTAAAAACATGAATGCACATACAAGAAACACACAACATAAAAGAAGTATAGATATGCATAAGTTGTGTGCGTGCGCTACTTAAATCTCTTCAAGCAAGTAAGCACAAGAGTTTTACCTTTGGAGTGCTTAACATCTTGAGGTATTGAGAGAGCCTTTGTTGTACTTGATCACCAACAATTAAAAGCCTAAGCTACCCTTACATCATAAACCCCAATTGTTGTTTATCACTGAAATAAGCCAATCAAACTTGATGAACTTACACTTTTTATAGAGGAGCTAGTACAATACTTGTGCAACTTCACCTAGAAGCCACAAGACTTTGACTCATTGAAGAGAATTAAAAGTCTAAGTGAATATGGTAATAATGCTCAAATGCAATAATGTGTAAGACCACACACAAAATGCCTAACTAAATGTTATAA
Organism: Acer yangbiense; assembly: GCA_008009225.1. Lineage (NCBI taxonomy): Eukaryota > Viridiplantae > Streptophyta > Magnoliopsida > Sapindales > Sapindaceae > Acer > Acer yangbiense. Next base: position 30,371,856 of record CM017764.1, read on the forward strand.
TGCAAATCAACACTCTAGTTATCAACAATGCCTACATGCTCATACATGAGGACTCAATTAGATGCAAGGAGATTCTAACAACCTAATTGTCAACAAACAACCTTGAATATTCAAGAAAGCTTAACTAGGTTGTCAAACACAAATCTATCAATCTAGTTATCAATAAATCTCTCAAGAATAATCAAACTTAGCTATTTAGGTAAAAACAACCTAATCAAATAAGCTATCACAAACAAACCCTAAACATGTCATAACTTCACTAGATATGCAATTAATGTGAAGATTTGCTAACCTAAGCAATAAAAGACATGTCTTGATTAAATAGAACAATAAATGAGATGAGATGTTTGTTCTACTTACCAAGTAAATACACTAATGAAAATGAAACAAATATTGTACGGTGTGTATAAAACTATCTAGAGAGGGGGGTGAATAGATTTTAAAGATATTACCCAATTTTTCGTGTATAGTCAATATTACGAAATTACCCCAAACTAGATAAAGCAATAAATCAAGTGTAAAATGCGGAAATTAAATAACACTTGATTTTTACATAGAAACCCTCACGGGAAAAACCACGGGCTAATAAGTGAGCCACACTCGAACCTCGAATCCACTAAATGTGTAAACCGATTACAACTTAATCCCGGTAAGTAATCACACACCTACCTAATCTCAGTATAAGTGGACCTAGTCCAATTGCTTGCGAATTAAGCAACCTAATCCTGGTCAGAACACCTTAATTCTCTAAGAAGAGATAATAGAACCTATGTGAATATGAGAAATATTCAAAATGCAATTTAGAGCTAGGTTACTCTATATGCTTATCTAGGATGATGATTTTGCAATTAATTCAATCCTAGATATTAAAATCTAGATGACATGTCAATTAGCTTAGCTAAACATAGATTATGAAAACCTAGATAGCTATCACAATACAACATTTAATCAAATCAACACAACAATCTCTATCTTGAATATTAGAATTTAATCTAAGAACAATCAAGTAATAAAAGAGATGCTATAACAAATAAAACACTAATTATATATGATAATAGTGAAGAACTTACCAAAGCAAGTGTGTTGATGAAAGACCCATGCAAGAAAGCATCCTAGATATGCTAGAAGATGCTAGATGAATTTTGATGCATATGAATTTTGGTTTGAGTGTTTAAATGAGCAAACTTGATTACTTTTTCTTACAAAAATCTCTCTTTTAAAAATAGGGTTCTTGATGATTAAAGAGTCACATTCAGAACAAGAGAAAGTGATGTATTTATAGGCATGAAAAATAGAGCATGTGAAAATACAAGTTTGCCCCTGAAACACACCAATCGGCGGTTTCAATTGGCGGCCAGACCGCCGTTCTCAACCGTCGAATTGAGCCCGTGAAGAGCAGAGCATCAACGACGGTTTCATTCGGCGGTTTCAAAACTACCGAACCAACTGCATAATCAAACCTGAGAGAATAAATCAATCAGGTATGATCGATGGTTTCGAACGGCGGTCGTGGCCACCGATCATAACCGCAGAATTGCTCTATAAGCCTCTGGACACAAACGGTGGTTTCATTCGATGGCCAGGCCGCTGATCATAACCGCCGTTTCACCAAAAGAGGTGAAACCAAAGGAGAAGCCAATGACATTCTCTGTAGGCGGACTTCGCGCAAAACAAAGCACATACTGGTGCATACACGGATGTTTCCGAATAGTATCGGGAAACGAATTACAAGGCACAAAAGCACACAACAAAATACAATATCAAAGTGCAAGTGTGAAATGTGACATGTGAAGAGTATGCACACAAATGTAAGAATGCTAAGTGTGTGTGTGCAATCTAAATCTCTCAAAGAAAAACTAAGCACTAGAGATTATACCTTTGGCGTGCTTGTCCCTTGAGGTCTTGAAAGGGCCTTTGAGATTGAACCTCAATCATCTAAACTACCCTTACATAATAAACCCCAACATATGGTTTGTATACGAAATAAGCCAATCAAGATATGAGAATCCTTACAATCTCCCCTGTAAGAATTCCCATTTGTTGATTGGCTTATTTTCGTGGATAAACCACAATTGGGGTTTATTGTAAGGGTAGCTTAAGTGTTGGTGTTCAAGTTCATGCCTTTTCAAGACCTCATCTTGATAAGCACCGAAGGTAAAACCCTAAGTGCTTACTTTCTTTGAAGAGATTTAGAAGCACACACACACTTTGCATTCTTACAAATTGTGTGCATTCTCTTCATATGTCACATTACATACTAGCACTTTGATTGTTATATCTTGTTGTGTGTTATGGGTATGGTAATTTGTTTCCTGACATTGTTCGAAAATGTCTGCGCATGCACGAAAGTGTGCTTGGTTCAGCGCGATGATCGCTGATGGAGAATGCCTTGGCTTCTCCTTAGGATTCACCTTCAGTGGTGATTCGGCGGTTAGATCGGTGGCCCCGACCACTGAATGAAACCACCGTTTGCATCCAGAAGTGTCTGGAGCAATTCTACGGTTACGATCGGTGGCCACGACCGCCGTTCGAAACTGCCGAATGAAACCGCCGTTGATGCTCTGTTCTTATCAGGCTCAATTCGGCGGTTATAAATGGTGGCCTGACCGCCATTTGAAACCGCCGATCGGTGCGTTTCAGGGGCAAAATTGTCTTTTCACATGTCCAGTTCTTGATGTCTACAAATATCACACTTTCTCATTATCTGAATTAGTTCTTTTACTCCTTAGAACCCTAAATTTAAAAGAAAGATTTTTGAGAAAAAATCTAATAAAGAACTCACCTTTAAACACTCAAATCAAATCCTTTTTGCATCAAATTTCATATTGCATCTTCTATGTCTATATAGAATGCATCTATGCATGGTTTTGGATCATCACATCGTACTTGGTATGTTCTTCACTAATTTCATCTATTTTAAGTGTTTTTCATATTAAGACATCTGTTTAATTACTTGTATGTTATTAGATCATATGCTAAATACAAGTTAGAGATTATTTGTGATATAATTGATTGAGTGTTGTATTGTGATAGCTATCTAGGTTTTGCTTAATCTTGATTAGCTAAGCTATTTGACATGTCATCTAGTTATTGATATATAGGATTATTTTAATTGATATATCTTAATCCTAGATAAGCATATAGGGTTTACCTAGCTCTTGTTGCATTTTGAGTATTTTACATATTCACATAGGTAGCATTATCTCTTCATTGAGAATTAAGACTTGGGGCTAAGATTGCTTAGGCCTCAAGCAATTTGGACTAGAGCCACTTTTAAAGGCCCGTGTGGTAGAAGTGGGGGGTTATTGACCAGAGTGTTAGACGAGGTCTACATAGGTTGTAAACTTAATTTCAATTAGTGGATTTTGAGGTTCTAGTGTGACGCACTAAACAGCCCGTGGTTTTTCCAAGTGGTTGGGTTTCCACGTATATATCAAGTGTTATTTAATTTCCGCACCATATTACACTTGCTATATTATATTGACTATTATGGGTATTTTTGTAATCTTGACTATACACGAAAATTGGGTAAAATTTGTTAAAATCTATTCACCTTCCTCTATATATATATTGTACACACCGAGTATTTGTTTCAATTAGTCTCAGAGCGGGTTCTTAGATATACTTAGGTGATCCTAGCTCATTTTTGGTGTGTTATGCATTTGTGTGATTTTTGCTCATTCATACATTTGGCATACATTTCATTTCATTCATTATATACAATGAGTGGATACGGTGGCAACAATGAGGGTGCTTCAAGCACACGACCTCTTCTTCTCACCGGTGTGAATTATGCCTCATGGAAAGGCAAGATGGAAGCATACTTGTGCCAAATCCATGATAGGGCATGGATGGCTATTGAAGATGGGTATGCGCCTCCTAAGATGACTCTCACGGGTGGAGGAGAAGAAGTACTCAAGCCTAAGGCTCAGTGGTCCACTGAAGAGTTTGACACTTCAAAATGGAATAGGAAGGCATGGCACGCTCTTCTATATGCAGTGGATGAAAATCAGTAAAATTGATTCAGAACACTAGGATAGCCAAGAAGGCGGTTGCACACGAAGGAACCGCTGTCGTCAAGGATTCCAAGCTACAAGTCCTTCAAATGCAATTCGAGTTGCTTAAGATAGAGGAGGACGAATGCTTCAATGACTTTGAAGTCAAGTTGATGGATATTGTCAATCAAAGCCATCAACTCGGTGATCCTTATTCGGATAGGAGAGTTAAGCAGAAAATTATGAGGTCTCTCCCCACTAGGTTTGAATCAAAAGTTACGGCTTTAGAAGAAAATTATGGATATAAGGACATAAAGCCGAGTGAGGTAATTGGAAGACTCCTCGCCTATGAGTCTAGGAAGGCTCTTAGTACTACACCTCCTAAAAAGGAAAAAGGGATTGCTTTGAAAGCTTCCAAGGTTGAAAAGGAGGACTCGAATGAAGACATGGCTCTGTTGCTAAGAAGATTCAAGAAATTCGTCAAGTTCGAGAAAAAGGGCTTTGGATCCAAAGGCCAAGACTTGAAGAAAAAGATTCCCTTCAAGAGTTTTGAGCCTAGGCAAGAGAATAGTGAAAAGAAAGGGGTCCAATGCTATGAGTGTGGCGGTATAGGACACATCTCACCCGATTGTGGGAATTTGAAGAACAAGATGGCAAAAGTGATGACCACTACTTGGAGTGAAAGTGATGACTCCGGAGAGGGAGACAAGTCATCAAGTGATGATGAGCTTACCATCAACTACACGTCATTTGGAGTCACTTATGTAGAAGATAAAGTTATTGGTAAGAATGCCTTGACTAGTGATCCCATAGAATAAAGAGATGAAGAAGTAGCTCTAGAGAAGATAGGTGTAGCTACTCATTGGGACATGGCTCTCATTAACTCAAGAGACCAAGGTGAAGGTCTTAATGAAGGAAATGACTCCATAGGTGAGATGGAAAGTGAAGGAGATAACTCAAGTGAAGATGACTCCTCATCTAACTCTACAAATGGAAATGTAGAGAAAATAGATGTTCATGACTTTATAGTCAAGTGTGAAAGTTCATTGAAGAAGAACAATAGAAAATTGAAGATGTTAGAGGATGAAAATCTAGAGCTTTCAACACACAATGACCACTTAAGTAAACAAGTGGAAAGATCCAAGATGATTGAAGACAAGCTAAGAGATGAGCTAGCTTTGTCTAAGAGGAATGAAGAAGGGTTAAAGAGGGAGCTTGATGAAGCTAAAGAGTCATTGACTAGGATGACTTCAAGCACCAAGAAGCTTGACCACATACTTGGTGTTGGAAAGAACCCTTGTGACAAGAGAGGTATTGGGTATAAAGATAGCAAAGAGATCTCTACTCCAACTAAGACCATCTTTGTTAAGAGTTTGGGCAAGATAGAAGCCTCGCTGGTGCACACTCCTAGGAAGAAAATCGATCTAGGACAATGTTCAAGAAGTACACAAGTGAAGGAAGCCCCAAGGAGACAACCTCAAGCTCAACGCATTAGAGTCTCTCAAGTCAACATTCCTCATCAAATAACTATAAATGGAAAGATGCCAATCATGTAAAATGAACCAAGGAAGAAGCTAGACCAGTTCAACAACAAAGAAGGATTGAACCCACTCAACCACAAAGTCATAGGAAGGCTCCTATGCATGCACAAGGACATGGTATGATTTCTAAATTCATCCATACATGTCACTTTTATTAGACCAAATTGCTTTCATTTCATTAAATTATGTAGAGTCAAAAGCATGATTGAAAAGAGAATGACAAGAGCTAGAATGCATGTTAATAGGAAGGAAAAAATTCATGTTCATGGTCCTATAATTTCTAGAACTCTTGAACCAATAACCACTAGGAAGAAAAAAGTAATACCTAAGTGGATAAGGAAAAATGAACCCTCCTGCTACGAGACAAACTTGTCTCACATAGGTTCAACCAAGTCAAATGGACTTGGGAGGTCTATAGGACCTCTTGACCTTCATTGATGAAGGATGGTGATTGACCCCATATGGGGAACTCAAGCAAAAAGAGCTATTGCATATTTGTTGCATGCAAATATTTGAAAAATCTTATGCTTCTTTGTTGATTGCTTGAGTAAGCTTGGTTGCACATATGCACATATGTTTTCTTTTCAATAAGTGTGAACCATGCTTGTTTATAATCCATGTCATATTTATGTTCAAACATACATTTTTGGACTAGGAGATTCTCATAGGAAGTATGATATGAATGACCTATAGTTATCTCCATGACATGATGATTCTTTTATAACATGTTAATGTTAAATGAAAAAGCATGAAATTCATATAACATGCTTAAAGAAAAAGCATGAATTGATGATTGCATATTCTTAAAATGCAAAACTTGTGTGAAAAAGCAAAAATGAGACTTCAAATGAATAAAGGATCTTGTATCCGTTCAAAGGATTTTAAAATCCAAATGTCTATCTTTCTTTATTGGTTGAACATGGCTACTATCATACGGATATACTATCCGGAAAAATTGAATAGGGTGCAAAGTCACTCATGCCATGTTTAGCTTATAAAGTTGGATATAGTTGCTCTTAAATTGAAATCAATGAAATCTCTATATCCTTGCTTCTCTCATGACAATGGTGAAATTGGTTTGAATTCTTATTAGAAACCTTTGTCATTTGCTTTGCTAAATGCCATTGTATTTTGGACTTGAATGCTACATGTCTTGTATGCAAAGCATTTTTAATTCACACATTTTATCAAAATAAATCTCTTTGTTTCTCTCCAATTAATTGAGTTGCATAAAGTGGCTTATATGATTATGCAAGTATCTAGTATGCTACTAACTCTCTTTGCTAAGTGACCCGGATGGGGACTACTCCTTTGCCTATATCATGACAAAAAGGGGGAGTAGAATGGTGGTAAAGGGGAGTTGCAAATTGTGGTAGCAATTGTGCATGTTGGGGAGACAATACATTGAGGGGGAGTAACCCGTTGAGGGGGAGCATTTCATTCACATGTTTGTGCTTCAATTCGTAGAATGCAAATGCTTGTTTATGTTCTCACTTGATTAATCTCACATTTTACTTGTATTGGAAAGTATAGAAACTTTGCTTTCAGGGATTGATTATTCTACAAGAGATTGAAGACTTCAAGATTTTTTTTTTAAATATCTCTTTGTAAAGTAGAAAATCATTGTTGACCTGTAGTTTCCATTATGTTGTGAGGAATCAATGTGAGTGGTGGTTTTGTCACGAAATAGCCAAAGGGGGAGATTGTAAGGATTCCCATTTGTTGATTGGCTCATTTCGTGGACAAACCACAATTGGGGTTTATTGTAAAGGTAGCTTAAGTGTTGGTGTTCAAGTTCATGCCCTTTCAAGACCTCATCTTGATAAGCACCGAAGATAAAACTCTAAGTGCTTACTTTCTTTGAAGAGATTTAGAAGCATACACACACTTTGCATTCTTACAAATTGTGTGCATTCTCTTCATATGTCACATTACACACTAGCACTTTGATTGTTATATCTTATTGTGTGTTATGGGTCTGGTAATTCTTTTCCCGACATTGTTCGGAAACTTCCGTGCATGTACGAAAGTGTGCTTGGATCAACGCGATGATCGCCGATGGAGAATACCTTGGCTTTTCCTTAGGATTCACCTTCAGTGGTGATTCAGCGGTTAGATCGGCGGCCCCAACCGCCGAATGAAACCGCTGTTTACATCCAGAAGTGTCTGGAGCAATTCTGCGGTTACGATCGGTGGCCACGACCGCCGTTCGAAACCGCCATTCATACCTGATTGATTTAATCTCTCGGGTTTGATTCTATGGTTGAATCGGCGGTTTCGAAACCGCCGAATAAAACCGCCGTTGATGCTCTGTTCCTATCAGGCTCAATTCAGCGGTTGTAAACGGCGGCTTGGCCGCCGTTTGAAACTGCCGATCGGTGCGTTTCAGGGGCAAAATTATCTTTTCACATGTTCAGTTCTTGATGTCTATAAATATCACACTTTCTCATTATCTGAATTAGTTCTTTTACTCCTTAGAACCCTAAATTTAAAAGAAAGATTTTTGAGAAAAATCCAATAAAGAACTCACCTTTAAACACTCAAATCAAATCCTTTTTGCATCAAATTTCATATTGCATCTTCTATGTCTATATAGAATGCATCTATGCATGGTTTTGGATCATCACATCGTACTTGGTATGTTCTTCACTAATTTAATATATTTTAAGTGTTTTTCATATTAAGACATCTCTTTAATTACTTGTATGTTTTTAGATCATATGCTAAATACAAGTTAGAGATTATTTGTGATATAATTGATTGAGTGTTATATTGTGATAGCTATCTAGGTTTTGCTTAATCTTGATTAGCTAAGCTATTTGACATGTCATCTAGTTATTGATATCTAGGATTGTTTTAATTGATATATCTAAATCCTAGATAAGCATATAGGGTTTACCTAGCTCTTGTTGCATTTTAAGTATTTTACATATTCACATAGGTAGTATTATCTCTTCATTGAGAATTAAGACTTGGGGCTAAGATTGCTTAGGCCTCAAGCAATTTAGACTAGAGCCACTTTTAAAGGTCCGCGTGGTAGAAGTGGGGGGTTATTAACCGGAGTGTTAGACGAGGTCTACATAGGTTGTAAACTTCATTTCAATTAGTGGATTTTGAGGTTCGAGTGTGGCGCACTCAACAGCCCGTGGTTTTTCCCAGTGGTTGGGTTTCCACGTATATATCAAATGTTATTTAATTTTCGCACCATATTGCACTTGCTAATATTATATTGACTATTAGGGGTATTTTCGTAATCTTGACTATACACGAAAATTGGGTAAAATTAGTTAAAATCTATTCACCCCCCTCTAGATATATATTGTACACACCGAGTATTTGTTTCATCCCCCTTTGGCTATTTCGTGACAAAACCACCACTCACATTGATCCTCACAAACATAATTGAAGCTACGGGATAATAAAGATATTCTACATTACAAAGAGATATAAAAATGTAAAAAACTTCAAGTCTTTAATCTCTTGTAGAACTATTAACCCTTCAAAACAAAATATTACACTTCCAAAGCAAGTGTATGTGAGATGATCAAGTGAAAATTAAACAAGCATTTGCATATATAATTTTCCAATTAAGAAAACATGCAACATTATGAAATGAATGTGCAATGCAATGCTCCCCCTCAATGAATATTCTCTCCAACATGCACAATTGCTACTACAATTAGCAACTCCCCTTACCACCTGATTGGATGATTTACATACCTATTTGAGGTCCCCATTTCCTAGATTTTGTACTCGTTGTCGAGCGTATTTTTGTATATAATGTGTTTTGTGAGCATTGTGTAGGTTGTATGCTCTAAAATAAGGTGTTGAGCATAATTGAAGAGTTTTGGAGGTTAAAGAGCTGAAATTGTAAATTTTAGTGCAGAGCTTTCAACTTTCAGGGGCCATATCTCCCTCCTCCGATTGAACTACGTTTTTTATAACCTATTTTTGGAAAGCCCCACGCATCTACTTCCCAACGCTTTTTACGGATCACAATTCTGAGTTCTCTACAGGAAGTTATGGCTATTCTCGTAACAGTGCGCGAAGCTGGAAAACTTCACCCGAGAGAGATGCGAGCCCAAGGCGAGCTCAAGCAGCTCGCCCCTCAAGGTCGCTAACCTCTCGGGTTTTCAACAGTTTTCTTCAACCAAAGAGCATCCAAATCGCCCCCAGCTCGCCCCAAGCTCGCCCTTTTACCCAAAATATGTTAAAAATCAAGATTTTACCTCCTTGCCCTTGACCTAATTCATTCCTCTATATAAACCTTTGATATTTTTAAACCAAAAAAAGCTCTCTCACCCAATAATAGTCACCAAGACCTCACCTTTACACATTCCTCTTACTCTCACCTTCCATCTTTCACAACCTATCTAACTTCCATAACTCCCTAACATCCAAACACAAACTTCACTACCACTTTTCCACATCCACCATCACTCCACCTTTTTGGGCAAGAGAGAGTTGAAGAAGGATAGAAGGAGAAGAAGATCCAAAGAAGAAGAGGAAGCTCTCCATTAGTTTTCTCTAAACCCTTTCTCTTTTATTCTTTTTCATAGCCATGTATTTATTTGATTTTATCTATGTTATGGCTATTCTTTGTAATATGAGCTAAATATATATTGCTAGGATTTGATGAAACCCCACCCATGACTATATATTTATATTGATTCTTGTTTATCCATTTATGTGCAACTTGTGGTTTGTATGAGTATTTTTGTATGCTTAAAGCTTTCAAGTGATTGATCTCCATTTGAATGAATTATTGTGGTGTGTTATGTACTGACCGGAGACGCACACCACGTGTTCGATAAAATGCCCTCTTTGCATGTCTAGAAAAGTACACCCACTTAGGCTAGCGTATAGGATTCGTTTAGTGCGCCAACAAACTTAATGAACTCAATTCGTATATTTCGGGTAATCGAGAGATAGGCTTGGGTACGTTTCGGGTGTAATCTACTTTGCTTGACCAAGATTGTAGGTTAATATTAGGGTGCATGAATCTACAAATTGCATGAGTATGTTTTGGGTGAATAATTGAGTCTAAAACGGAAGTCAATTGAGGGTGGGGTGTAGTCAAGTCCTAGCATGTTTTTCTTCGATATTACACTTGAGTTTATTTTAGTGTTATTTTATTTCTTGCATTAGCATTAGTCATTAGATTAAATTAGTTTAATTTACTTAGTTTAAATATCCTTTTTTGCTTGTTTGAATAGCATCTAGGCTAATCAATTTTGGTAATCGATCACTCAATCCCTGTGGGAACGAATCTTATTCACCGTTGTGCTACTCTCCAACATCGTCCTATTGCGAGTGAGAGTCATAAAAGAGACTAGCCACCACCATTCTACTCCCCCTTTTTGTCATGATATAGGCAAAGGAGTAGTCCCTAAAAGGGTCACCTCTTAGCAAAGAGAGATAGTAGCATACAAGATATTTGCATAATCATATAACTCACTTTATGCATCTCAATTAATTGGAGAGAAACAAGGAGATTTATTTAAAGAAAATGTGTGAATCAAACATGCTTTGCATACAAGACATGTAGCATTCAAGTCTAAAATACAATGGTATTTGGCAAAGCAAATGACAAAGGTTTCTAATAAGAATTCAAACCAATTTCACCATTGTCAGGGGAGAAGCAAGGATATAGAGATTTTATTGTTTTCAATATAAGAGCAACTATATCCAACTTTATAAGCGAAACATGGCATGAGCGACTTTGCACCCTATTTGATTTTTCCGGGTGAGAAACCCGTATGATAGTAGCCATCTAGAACCTTTTTCTCCACATATCCATGTGTGGAGTTAGATGAAGAGTCATCTTCATTAGAGTCACTTTCTTCTTGACTCTCATTCTCTTCTTCATTGTAGGAGATCGGAAAGGCAAAATAGTTGTTCTCACAATCATTCAAGCTTGATGGACTTCCTTCAACAACTTTCACTTTGTTGTCCCGCTTGTGAGAGCAACCTAATGCCAAAAATATTGCCACAACCTCTTCATCACTATCACTTGAAGTGGCGGCCTCCTTTCTTTCATCTTCCAAGTTAGCACATTTCTTGGAGATATGCCTGAATCCTCCACATTCGTAGCATTTAATCTTCTCTCTTGAAGACATCTCATGATATGGCTTGACATTCTTGATTGTGGTCTTCTTCTTCTTGAAGTCATTCCCCTTTGAGCCATAACCACTCTTTTGTAGATTCAAGAACTTCTTGAATCCCTTGGCAATGAGTGTCATGTCTTCATATGAGTCATTCTCCTCCTCTTCCATCTTAGATGTCTTTAAGGCAATATCCTTTTTCTTCTTAGGAGGTGATGTGGTAGCCTTTCTTGATTCATAGGCTAGAAGTCTTCCAATGACTTCACTCGGCTTTATTTCTTTATAGGTGTCATTTTCTTCTAAAGCCGTCACTTTGGGCTCGAACCTCTCAGGAAGTGATCGTATGATCTTTTGCTTGATTCTTCTATCCGAGTAAGGATCACCAAGTTGGTGACTTTGGTTCACAATGTCCATTAGTCTCACTTGGAAGTCATTGAAGTGCTCGTGCTCTTCCATCCTAATGGTCTTAAACCGAGTTTGAAGGACTTGAAGCTTTGAGTCCTTGACAACCTCGGTGCCTTCATGTGCAACTTCTAGGATGTCCCATGCCTCTTTAGCAATCCTAGTAATTTGAATCAGTTTGTACTAATTTTCACTCACTGCACATCGGATGGCATGTATGGCCTTGTTGTTCCACATGGAGTCAATAAATTCTTGAGGACTCCACTATGCCTTAGGCTTGAGAACCTCTTCTCCTCCATCCATATGAGTCATCATAGGTGGAGCATATCCATCTTCAACCGCCATCCATGCCCTATCATGGATTTGGCATAAGTATGCTTCCATCTTCCTCTTCCATGAGGAGTAATTATCGCCGGTGAGCAACAATGGCCTCACACTCGACGCTCCCTCTTTGCTCATCCCGAAATCACTCATAGTGTTTGGATGAATGCAAATGAGATGAATGCAAAATGTATGAATAAATCAAAAATCACACATAATGCAAAACACACCAAAAAATGAGCTAGGATCACCTAAGTATATCTAGGAACCCGCTCTGATACCAATTGAAACAAATAATGCATGGTGTGTATAAAACTATCTAGAGGGGGGTGAATAGATTTTAAACGATATTACCCAATTTTTACGATTAGTCAATTTTATGAAAATGCCTCTAACTAGTCAATATAAATATCAAGTGTAATAAGTGCGGAATTATAAAAGACACAAGATATTTACGTGGAAACCTTCACGGGGAAAACCATGGGCTAATATGTGAGCCACACAAGAACCTTAAATCCACTAATTGAAATGATTACAACATAATCTCGGTTTAATGATCTAATCCCGATCAATAATCATCACAACTACCTAATCCCGGTATGAGTGAACCTAGTCCGATTGCTTGTGATTTACGCAACCTAATCCCAGAAGCTACACAAGTCTTATGTTCTCAATGAAGAGATTAACACCCTAAGTGAATATATGAATATTCAAAATGCAACATAGAGCAAGGGAAACCCTATATGCTTATCTAAGATGATGATTGTGCAATTAAAGCTATCCTAGATATTAATAGCTAAATGACATGTCAAATAGCTTAGCTAATCAAGATTATGCAAAAACCTAATTAGCTATCACAATACAACTCTCAAACATACAACACACTAATCTCAAACTTGTATCCAAAATATATATATAAATAACATACAAGTAAATCAATAAGATTGCGAAAATCTGAAACTTTTGATAAGTTTAAAATGCTTTGTAATAAAATACAAAATGAAATGAATTCTAACATTAAAAGCATTAAACGGATTAGAAGTGACCATGGGAGAGAATTTGAGAATGCCTCTTTTGAAAGTTATTGCAATAGCTTAGGCATCTTCCATGAGTTCTCGGCTCCTAGGACACCTCAACAAAATGGAGTTGTTGAGAGGAAGAATAGGGTCCTTCAAGAGATGGCCCGAGTGATGTTGCTTAGCAACAATGTCCCTAGGAACCTATGGGCCGAAGCCGTCAATACGGCTTGCTATATAGGGAATCGTGTTTTCCTAAGGCCCGGATCTAGAAACACCTCTTATGAGTTATGGAAGGGTAGGAAGCCAAATGTTAGCTACTTCCACACATTTGGAAGCAAATGCTACATTTTAAATGACCGTGATCAACTTGGCAAATTTGATGCTAAGAGTGATGAGGGTATCTTTATTGGCTATGCCTTGAATAGTAGAGCCTATAGAGTTTTCAACTTGAAGACTCAAACCGTCATGGAATCATATAATGTTGTCATTGATGATACTAGGCTCAAGTCTAATGACCATGAGGAGGAGGAAGTTTTAGATGATGACTCTCCTTTGGAAAGGGTTATGGTGACTCCCAATGTTGGGACGTCCAATGACAATAATGAGGTCACACAACCTTTTACTAGAGTCCCTCTCTTGGACTCTAATGAACCCGCTCCATGGGTTAGAAGACTTCATAACAAAGAGGATGTTATTGGAGATGTGAATGAAGGTGTTAGAACTAGGCGTCAAATAGCTAATCTCATTAGCTTTACATGCTACACCTCTCAAATTGAACCCAAAAAGGTTAATGAAGCCTTGAATGATGAATTTTGGGTTCTTGCCATGCAAGAAGAGCTAAACCAATTCGAAAGGAATGAGGTTTGGACTCTAGTTCCTAAGCCTAAAAGCTCACATGTGATAGGCACTAAGTGGATTTATAGGAACAAATCCGATGAGAATGGCAACATAGTGCGGAACAAGGCTAGGCTTGTAGCACAGGGGTACTCTCAAATTGAGGGTATCGACTTTGAGGAGACTTTTGCTCCCGTTGCCCGTTTAGAGTCCATTAGGCTTCTCTTGTCCATCTCTTGTGTGCACAAGTTCAAATTGCACCAAATGGACATTAAAAGTGCCTTCCTCAATGGCTTCTTACAAGAGGAAGTGTTTGTTGAACAACCCAAGGGGTTTGTGGATGCACACCACCCCAACCATGTCTATCGCCTCAAGAAGGCTCTATATGGGTTGAAACAAGCACCGAGGGCTTGGTATGAGCGCCTCACTCAATTTCTTGTTGACAATAACTACACAAGGGGTAGTGTTGACAAGACACTATTCATCAAGAAAGACAATGATGAGCTTTTCATAGCTCAAATATATGTTGATGATATAGTTTTTGGCTCCACCAACAACACCAAGGTCCAACAATTTGTTGATGTTATGTCTCATGAATTTGAGATGAGTCTTGTTGGTGAGCTAAGTTACTTCCTAGGTTTGCAAAATAGGCAATTAGATGATGGGAATTTCATAACCTAAGCCAAATATGCTAAAAACCTAGTGAAGAAGTTTGGTCTTGAAAATGCCAAACATTGTGATACACCCATGAGTACCACTTTGAAGCTAAGCAAGGATGCTAATGGTAAAAGTGTGGAACAAACTCTATATCGGGGCATGATAAGTAGCTTGCTTTATTTGACCGCAAGTAGGCCTGATATATCCTTTAGTGTGGGTGTGGGTGTGTGTGCTAGGTACCAAGCGGATCCTAAGGAGTCCCATCTCTCTTCCGTAAAGAGAATCATTCGCTATGTGAATGGGACATCCAACTATGGGATTTGGTACTCTTTTGACACTAATGCTAGTCTTGTAGGCTTTAGGGATGCAGATTGGGTAGGAAATTGCGATGATAGGAAGAGCACATCGGGCGGTTGCTTCTTTCTAGGCAACAACTTGGTGTCTTGGTTTTGCAAGAAGCAAAACTCAATTTCCTTGTCCACGGTTGAGGCCGAGTACATAGTCGCGGGGAGTGGATGCACACAACTCCTATGGATGAAGCAAATGCTAGTAGACTACGGATTCAACCAAGGTACACTCACTCTCTTTTGTGATAACATGAGTGCCATTAATATTTCCAAGAATCCGGTACAACATTCTAGAACTAAGCATATTGACATCCGCCATCATTTCATTAGAGAGCTTGTTGAAAATAAATGCATAGTACTTGAACATGTAGGTACTAATAATCAACTTGCGGACCTATTTACTAAACCCTTAGATGCTACTCGATTTAAAACACTAAGTAGATCTATTGGGATATGTCTTGTGGAGTGATGAGTTTTGTGATTGACCCCATATGGGGAACTCAAGCAAAGAGAGCTATTTTGCATTCTTGTAACTTGCAAAAAATTCGAAATAACTTATGCCTCTTCTTTTAATTGCTTGAGTAAGCTTGGTTGCACATATGTATATATGTTTTCAATTCAATAAGTGTGAACCTTGCTTGTTTACAATCCATGTCATATTTATGTTCAAACATGCATTTTTGGACTAGGAGATGTACATAGGAAGTATGATTTGAATGACCTATAGTTATCTCCATGACATGATGATTCTTTTATAACATGCTAATGTCAAACGAAAAAGCATGAAATTCATATAACATGCTCACATGAAAAGCATGAATTGATGATTGCATATTCTTAAAATGCAAAAATTGTGTGAAAGCTTATGAGACTCAAAATGAATAAAGGATCTTGTATCCGTTCAAAGGAATTTATATTCCAAATGTCTCTAATTTCTTTATTGGTTGAACATGGCTACTATCATATGGATATCTTATCCGGAAAAATCAAATAGGGTGCAAAGTCGCTCATGCCATGTTTCGCTTATAAAGTTGGATATAGTTGCTTTTAAATTGAAATCAATAAAATCTCTATATCCTTGCTGAAACAAATTATAGCACGGTGTGTATAAAACTATCTAGAGGGGGGGGGTGAATAGATTTTAAACTTATTACCCAATTTTTCGTGTGAAGTCAATATTACGAAATTACCCATAAATAGATAAAGCAATAAATCAAGTATAAAATGCGAAAATTAAATAACACTTGATTTTTACGTGGAAACCCTCACGGGAAAAACCACGGGCTAGTAAGTAAGCCACACTCGAACCTCGAATCCACTAAATGTGTAAAACGATTACAACCTAATCCCGGAAGTAATCACACACCTACCTAATCTCGGTATAAGTGAACTTAGTCCAATTTGCTTGCGATCTAAGCAACCTAATCCCGGAAGCTACACACAAGACTTACTTTCTCAATGAAGAGAATAGCACCATAAGTGAATATATGAATATCCAAATGCAACATAGAGCAAGGGAAACCCTATATGCTTATCTAAGATGATGAATATACAATTAGAACAATCATAGATATTAAAACTAAATGACATGTCAAATAGTTTAGCTAATCAAGATTAAGCACAAAACCTAATTAGCTATCATAATACAACTTCTCAAACATACAACACACTAATCTCAATCTTGTATCAAAAGAAATATGAAAATCATACAAGTAATAAATTGAGAATGCTTGTTAAGAAAAACACAAAATATGTAAGATATTAGTGAAAAGCTTACCAAGCAAAGTGTGATGAATAATCCATGCAAAGAGACGTCTAGATGATCAAGGATGATGCTAGATGATGATTGATGATCATGAAAAAGTGCTTAAATAAATAAAAAATGAGTTCTTGGAATTTTTTTCTTCTAATTGAAAAATATCCTAAGTATGAAATCTGAATATGAACTCTCTTAATTGACCTAAAGTCAAAGTGGCATATATATAGGGAGTCAATATGAAGTGTGGTTGTTTTGATAAGTGACACCACTATTTTGCCTTGGGCGCTGTACGTAGAGCGCTTCTATACAGCGCCTGTATAGCGCCCCAACTCTGTTCTCACGGGAAAACAGAGTGGCGCTATACGTACAGCGCTTCTGTACAGCGCTCGTACAACGCCTACCCAAGAAGCATCAGACCTGATGCATTAAAATGACCATTTTTCCATCAGGTCATGTGGGCGCTATTCGAACAACGCCTTGTAAAGCGCCTTGAACAGTGCCCTTTGCAATGCATGACTTCTAATCCTAATTATGTTAAGGCAATGGACAATGCAAGAAGCAATCAAACTAACAAGCAAGAAGAGATGTTAATGAACATTAATGCACAAAAATAAGACACACAACATACAAGAATTAAACATATGCATGAGTTATGAGTGTGTGCAACTATCTCTTCAAGACAAGTAAGCACATAGAAATTTACCTTCGGTGCTTATCAAGACGAGATCTTCAAAGGGCATTGAGCAATAACACAAACACTTAAGCTACCCTTACAAAGAATCCCAACATGTGGTTTGTCCACGAAATGAGCCAATCAACAAGTGGGAACCTTACACTTGCTTTTCTCATGACAATGGTGAAATTGGTTTGAATTCTTATTAGAAACCTTTGTCATTCGCTTTGCCAAATACCATTGTATTTTGGACTTGAATGCTACATGTCTTGTATGCAAAGCATGTTTGATTCACACATTTTCTCTAAATAAATCTCCTTGTTTCTCTCCAATTATTTGAGATGCATAAAGTGACTTATATTGATTATGCAAATATCTTGCATGCTACTATCTCTCGTTGCTATGAGTGACCCGGTTGGGGCCTACTCCTTTGCCTATATCATGACAAAAAGAGGGAGTAGGATATGGTAAGGGGAGTTGCAAAGGGAGTTGCAAAATATAGATGCAATTGTGCATATTGGGGAGAACATTCATTGATGGGTAGTAACCCGTTGAGGGGGAGCATTGCACAATGTTGTGCCTAATCTTTTAAAACTGCAAATTTTTGTTTTTGCTCTCACTTGATTAATCTCACTTTTTACTTGTATTGGAAATGTTAAAAACTTTATTTTCAGGGATTGATTATTCTACAAGAGGTTGAAGACTTCAAGTTGCATTTTCTTATCTCTTTGTAATGTAGAATATCATTGTAGTCCCGTAGTTTCTATTTCTTTGTGAGGAATCAATGTGAGTGGTGGTTTTGTCATGAAATAGCCAAATGGGGAGATTGTAAGGTTCCCATTTGTTGATTGGCTCATTTCGTGGACAAACCACATGTTGGGGTTCTTTGTAAGGGTAGCTTAAGTGTTGGTGTTATTGCTCAAAGCCCTTTGAAGACCTCGTCTTGATAAGCACTAAAGGTAAATTTCTATGTGCTTACTAGTCTTGAAGAGATAGTTGCACACACTCACAACTCATGCATATGTTTAATCCTTGTATGTTGTGTGTCTTATTTTTGTGCATTAATGTTCATTAACATCTCTTCTTGCATGTTATTTTGATTGCATCTTGCATATCCAATTGCCTTGTCATGCTTAGACTTAGGAGTGCATTTTTGCAATGGGCGCTCTCAAAAGTGCTCTACAGAAGCGCTGTACGAACAATGCCCATCGAGCGCTGTTCAGACCTGATCGATTTAATTCGGTCGCTGTTGGGTCGCTGTACAGGCGCTGTACTTACAGCGCCGCTCTGTTTTCCCGAGAGAACAGAGTTGGGGCGCTGTACAGAAGCGCTCTACGTACAGCGCCCAAGGCAAAATAGTGGTGTCACTTATCAAAACGACCACACTTCATCTTGACACCCTATATATATGCCACTTTGACTTTAGGTCAATTAAGAGAGTTCATATTCAGATTTCATACTTATGATATTTTTCAAAGAGAAGAAAAATTCCAAGAACTCATTTTTAATTACTCAAACACCTTTTCATGATCATCAATCATCATCTAGCATCATCTTTGATCATCTAGATGTCTCTTTGCATGGATTCTTCATCATACTTTGCTTGGTAAGCTTTTCACTAATATCTTACATATTTTGTGTTTTTCTTAACAAGCAATCTCAATTTATTACTTGTATGATCTTTATATATATTTTGGATACAAGATTGAGATTAGTGTGTTGTATGTTTGAGAAGTTGTATTGTGATAGCTAATTAGGTTTTGTGTTTAATCTTGATTAGCTAAACTATTTGACATGTCATTTAGTTTTAATATCTAGGATTGTTCTAATTGCATATTCATCATCTTAGATAAGCATATAGGGTTTCCCTTTCTCTATGTTGCATTTGGATATTCATATATTCACTTAGGGTGTTATTCTCTTCATTGAGAAAGTAAGTCTTGTGTGTAGCTTCTGGGATTAGGTTGCTTAGATCGCAAGCAAATTGGACTAGGCTCACTTATACCGGGATTAGGTAGGTGTGTGATTACTTCCGGGATTAGGTTGTAATCGTTTTACACATTTAGTGGATTTGAGGTTCGAGTGTGACTTACTTACTAGCCCGTGGTTTTTCCCGTGAGGGTTTCCACGTAAAAATCAAGTGTTATTTAATTTCCGCATTTTATACTTGATTTATTGCTTTATCTAGTTAGGGGTAATTTCATAATATTGACTTCACACGAAAAATTGGGTAATAAGTTTAAAATCTATTCACCCCCCCTCTAGATAGTTATATACACACCATGCTATAATTTGTTTCACATACATTCAACATGTAATTATATATGAGAATACCTAGAGTGCCATCTCTTTCTAAAACATGCATAATCACAATAAAAAGAAATAGATTCACGTATATATACGTTAATCAATCAAAGGGTACAACCAAGGCTCTGATACCAATTGTAGGGAAACATACGTGCACGCAGCGGAAGAGAGACTAAAATAGAGTTTAGTATAGTTTAAAATTTTTCCATAATTTGAACCTTAACCCTCTAATTAATTAAACACACACACATATATATATATACTAAAAAGTAGAATACGTTTTGTCGCGTGATCCGATTGACTTTGCGTCGATGGTAATCCGCAAGATCTTCCAATCCTATCACGAACATGAATCACCTAGGAGTGTGATCTCCTTTTCTTTGAATTACGTACCTAAGGATGGAAAACAAAATCTCTCCTCCTGATCGTTAGTCACAATAAAATCCAAGAAAACTAGAAAGTATGTTCCGGTCACTTTTGAATTTAACAACCGTTAAGATTGAAACTCGCGTGAACCTAATTCGAAGTTGTGCACAAAGCTTTTTGATATTCAAGCTTACAAGTGCACTATCGAAATTAGAACTCCCTTTCTATATTTCTCTCTTGGTCGAATTCAACACTTGTCTAGAGTATGAATTATTTTTCTAAGCAAAAGAAATAATTCACTCAAGCTGGGAGAAGAAGAAGAAGGTGGCCGAATGCTATCCTATCAAATATATAGGGTGGCCGAAATCTTCATGTAGTGTTATTAGGGTTGGCCAAATTCTCTTGTGTTAGGATTTAGGGTTGGCCGAATTCTCTCCCAAAGAGGATTTGTACTTTACCCTAATTCCTATCAACCTTAGAATCCTAACCCTAATACAACTCATAAGTGTTTAATCCTATTATGACTTATTAAAAGACTTCCTTATTTGATTAGATAAATAAACCTTATTATTTATCTTCTTACCAAATAAGTCTTTTATCTTTAATATACTACTACCAATAGTATAACTCTAGGAAACATATTTCCTGATCAGAAAAAGATTTTGATTCTAAATTAAATGATTAACTAATAAATTAATTAATTTCCATTTAATCAATCAATAAAATAAAATAATATTTTAGACTATTATTCTAGTCTTGCTGCCCACACCATATACATGTGCCTAATATTGTTTTCTTATTTTATTTAATCCACTAGACTTTAATTAAAAAGCCCACATGTGAACCAGACCCATTCTTACTAAAAGAAACAAGCCCACATGCCTTTCATTAATATATTAATATAATTGATCAGCCCATTAAATAAATAATGTTCAAATTATATTCTTAATATATTAAATACAATTCTAGATGGACCCATAAATTGGTCCGGTAAAATATATCAAGTGATCCATGCAAGTCCGTGTGGATTGGGGATCTTGGCAGGCTATCTAAACTTAAGCTTCAATAGACATAACCTAATCACAATCAACAAATGATTCACTTAGGCCCGATCTATTAATTTTAACTCATTCCACTAAAGAGCTAAAATTGAATTCTTAAATAAAGATAAAATAAGTAAATATTTCTCATTCGTACCCTAGACAATCTTATTGGAGATGGTGTATCCTCGTGAAGAATATCAGTAATCGCCAAGAGCTCATAGACCGCCTATAGCTCTCCAAGTTACCATATTTACTCATATGACCACATTTTGAACTTGGATATTTTGACTTGTCCAGAAGCCATGTTTCAATAGACTCTATCGAAAACTTAACGTTAAGATTCAATATCCAATACCTCAAAAACATCAATATGATGATATTTTACTCTCATTTAATAAATGGAGCCACGATGTCCATATCTATAAATGAAGTCCTCTATCGATTAACAAATGAATACCACTAAACTATTGAGGATAGACTATGCTATATAATCGTACTCATTGATAACTCAAATGATAACACTTGCAACCATAAGTCCATCATTTATCTCAAGATTAAGATAGACTCTCTGATTGTCCTGATAATGAAAAAACTTTTATCTACTAATGGTTCTAGATAAAGTATTTCATTGTGATCCTATTCAATACACCCAGTGCACTAGATTCTTTTACTCGAATACCCTTCGATGATTTCAGACTCATCATAACTCATTTGATCCCACTCAAATGCTAGCAAAAGAATTCTACAACTTTAACAAGATAAAGGTGCCCAACCTTTAACTTAAGTTGTGAACATTATTCAAGACTAACTAAAGAATTGTGTCTACTGACTAGTCTCTTTTAGGACTCTCGCAATAGTACGAGGTCGAAGAGTAGCACAACGGTAAGTAAAGTTCGTTCCCACAGGGATCGAGTGATCGATTACCGAAATCGATTAGTCTAAATGCTATTCAAACAATCAATAAATGAGAAATGTCAAAATAAGCAAATTAAACTTGTAAGGATTCCCGTTTTGTTGATTGGCTTATTTCGTGGTCAACCACATGTTGGGGTTTTGAATGTAAGGGTAGTCTAAGTGATTAGTGTTAAAGATCAAAGGCCCTTCCATGACCTCAAGATACAAGCACGCCAAAGGTATAATCTCTTGTGCTTGTTTTTCTTTGAAGAGATTTAGTAGCACACACTCACTTAGCATTCTTGCTATGATTGCATACTTGCTTATTTTTTTGTGCATCTCTTCACATGTCACTTTACACACTAGCACTTTGGTTGATATATCTTGTTGTGTGTATATGTGCCTTATAATTCGTTTCCCGATATTGTTCGGAAACGTCCGCGCTTGCACTAATTAGTGCTTGGTTTCGTGCGAAGACCGCCTATGGAGAATGCCCTTGGCTTCTCCTTGGTTTTCACCATTGTTGGTGATAGGCGGTTATGATCGGCGGCCTAGCCGCCGAATGAAACCGCCGTTTCAGTCCAGATTGGTCTGAAGCAATTATGCGGTCAAGATCGGCGGTCACGACCGCCGTTCGAAACCGCCGTTCATACCTGATCGATTTTAATCTCTCGGGTTTGATTCGGCGGTTGGATCGGCGGTCACTAAACCGCCGAATGAAACCGCCGTTAATGCTCTGTTCTTCACGAGCTCTATTCGGCGGTCGTCATCGGCGGCCTGGCCGCCGATTGAAACCGCCGAACGGTGCGTTTCAGGGGCAAAAGTGTCTTTTCACATGCCCAATTCTTGATGTCTATAAATATCTTATTTTCTCAATCTCTGATCAAGTTCCTTGAGCAATTAGAACCCTAAACTTTCAAGAGAGATTTTTGAGAAAAAATCAAATCAAGAACCTATCTTTAAACACTCAAATCAAACCCCTTTTGCATCAAATTTCATATTTGATCTTCTATGCCTTCATAGAATTGATCCATGCATGGTTTTGAATCATCACATCTTATTGGTATGTTCTTCACTAATTTCATATTAGTTTAGTGTTTTTCATATTAATACATCTCTTTAATTACTTGTATGCTTTTGATTATTTGCTAGATACAAGTTAGAGATTATTTGTGATGAAAATGATTGCATAAAGTGACTTATATTGATTATGCATATACTAGAATGCTACTATCTCTCTTTGCCTTGAGTGACCCGGTTGGGGACTACTCCTTGTCTATATCATGACAAAAAGGGGGAGTATGTTGTGGTAAGGGGAGTTGCAAATTGTAGTAGCAATTGTGCATGTTGGGGAGAATACTAATTGAGGGGGAGTAACCCTTTGAGGGGAGCATTGCATTCATCATACATTGCATGATGTTGTGTTTAATTTCTTAGAAATGCAAATGCTTGTTTATGTCCTCACTTGATTCATCTCACTTTTACTTGTTTTGGAAAGTTTAGAAACCTTGTTTCAGGGAATGTTTGTTCTATAAGAGATTGAAGACTTCAAGTTTTATTTTTATATATCTCTTTGTATTGTAGAAAATCTTCATTGACCCATAGGTTTATTTTTGTTGTGAGGAATCAATGTGAGTGGTGGTTTTGTCACGAAATAGCCAAAGGGGGAGATTGTAAGGATTCCCGTTTTGTTGATTGGCTTATTTCGTGGTCAAACCACATGTTGGGGTTTTGAATGCAAGGGCATTCTCCATAGGCGGTCTTCGCGCGAAACCAAGCACTAATTAGTGCAAGCGCGGACGTTTCCGAACAATATCGGGAAACGAATTATAAGGCACATATACACACAACAAGATATATCAACCAAAGTGCTAGTGTGTAAAGTGACATGTGAAGAGATGCACAAAAAAATAAGCAAGTATGCAATCATAGCAAGAATGCTAAGTGAGTGTGTGCTACTAAATCTCTTCAAAGAAAAACAAGCACAAGAGATTATACCTTTGGCGTGCTTGTATCTTGAGGTCATGGAAGGGCCTTTGATCTTCAACACTAATCACTTAGACTACCCTTACATTCAAAACCCCAACATGTGGTTTGACCACGAAATAAGCCAATCAACAAAACGGGAATCCTTACAATCTCCCCCTTTGGCTATTTCGTGACAAAACCACCACTCACATTGATTCCTCACAACAAAAATAAACCTATGGGTCAATGAAGATTTTCTACAATACAAAGAGATATATAAAAATAAAACTTGAAGTCTTCAATCTCTTATAGAACAAACATTCCCTGAAACAAGGTTTCTAAACTTTCCAAAACAAGTAAAAGTGAGATGAATCAAGTGAGGACATAAACAAGCATTTGCATTTCTAAGAAATTAAACACAACATCATGCAATGTATGATGAATGAAATGCTCCCCCTCAAAGGGTTACTCCCCCTCAATTAGTATTCTCCCCAACATGCACAATTGCTACTACAATTTGCAACTCCCCTTACCACAACATACTCCCCCTTTTTGTCATGATATAGACAAGGAGTAGTCCCCAACCGGGTCACTCAAGGCAAAGAGAGATAGTAGCATTCTAGTATATGCATAATCAATATAAGTCACTTTATGCAATCTCAAATTTATTGGAGAGAAACAAGGAGATTTATTTAAATAAAATGTGTGAATCAAAAAATTGCTTTGCATACAAGACATGTAGCATTTAAGTCCAAAATATCATGGTATTTGGCAAAGCAAATGACAAAGGTTTCAATATGAATTCAAACCAATTTCACCAATGTCAAGAGAGAAGCAAGGATATAGGTTTTCATTGATTTCAATTTAAGAACAACTATATCCAACTTTATAAGCTAAACATGTCATGAGCGACTTTGCACCCTATTTGATTTTTCCAGGAATGAAACCCGTATGATAGTAGACATGTTCAACCAATAAAGAAAGAGAGACATTTGGATTGTAAAATCCTTGAATGGATACTAGATCCTTTTTCATTTGAGTCTCATTAGCTTTTTCACACAAGTTTTTGCATTTAAGAACGCAATTATCAATTCATGCTTTTTCATTTGAGCATGTACATGAATTTCATGCTTTTCATAAGACATTAGCATGTTATTTAAGAATCATCATGTCATGGAGATAATCATAGGTCATTCAAATCATACTTCCTACATACATCTCCTAGTCCAAAATGCATGTTTGAACATAAATATGACATGGATTGTAAACAAGCAAGGTTCACACTTATTGAATTGAAAACATATATACATATGTGCAACCAAGCTTACTCAAGCAATCAACCAAGAAGCATAAGATTTTTCAAATTTTTTGCAAGTGACAAGAATGCAAAATTAGCTCTCTTTGCTTGAGTTCCCCATATGGGGTTAGTATCATCCTTCATTAATGAAGGGCATGAGGTCCTATGGACCTACCAAGTCCATTTGACTTGGTTGAACCTATTTGAGACTTGTTAGTCTCATAGCAAGCGGGTTCATTTTTCCTTATCCACATAGATATAACATTTTTCTTCTTAGTGGTCAAAGGTTGCATGTCATTCACTAACCTAGGATTATTGACAAAAGATTTCCTAGGCTCATGCAAATGGGCTCTTCTTAGCCTCTTTTTCTTTATCATGCTATCAATCCTACAATGCTTAATGTACTTAAAGCACTTAGGCCTAATATGCCCATAAACACCACAATAATGACAAGTTGGTACAAAGTAAGAAGTCATACCATGTTCTTGTGAAGTCATTTGAGACTCATCATGCATTTGATGTCTCCTTTGGTGTTGAGTCGGTTCATGTCTTCTATTTGGTTGAACCGGAATGGGTTGCCTCCTTAGATTAGGTAGCATGTTTTGCCTCTTTTCATAGTGAGTCATTTGTTGAGGAGAGATGACTCGAGAGGCTCTAATCCGTTGAGCTTGGGGTTGTCTCGTTTTCACCACCTTCACTTGTGCATTTTTCGAACATTGTCCTAGTTCTAACTTCTTCCTAGGAGTTTGCACCGGTGACGCTTCTATCTTACCCAAACTCTTCACAAAGACGGTCTTCTTAGGAATAGAGCAATCCTTGCTCACTTCGAATCCAAGACCTCTTTTGTCACAAGGGCTTTTTCCTACACCAAGTATGTTGTCAAGTTTCTTGGTGCTTGTGGTCATTCTAGTCAATGACTCTTTGGCTTCAACAAGCTCTCTCTTCAAACCCTCTTCATTCCTCTTAGACAAAGCAAGCTCATCTTTTAGCTTGTCTTCTTCCACCATGGATCTTATCACTTCATCATTCAAGTGATCAACTTGTGTTGAAAGCCTAAGTAGTTCTTCCTTTAACCTTTGAATCTCTTTTTCATTCTTTAACTTAGAGCTTTCAAAACTTTCAAAGTTGTCCTTAAGATCCATTTTCTCCACTGCTTCTTTAGGAGGTCATTGTATGTTGTAAGCTCTAGATTTTCTTCCTCTAAAATCCTTAGAAATCTATCTTTCTTCTTCATGGAGCTTTCAACATTGACTATAAAGTTATGCATATCCATATTCTCTACATTTCCATTTGTAGAGTTAGATAAGGAGTCATCTCCACTAGTGTCATCTTCTAGGCTCTCCTCCTCTCTTATGGATCCAATTTCCTCATCAAGACCTTCACCTTGATCTCTTGAGTCAATAAGTGCCATATCCCAATGTGAAGCAACAACTATCTCCTCTAAAGCTACTTCTTCGACTTTCTCTTCTATGGGATCACTAGCAACGGAATTCTTACCAACAACTTCATTTTCTTCACAATTGGCACCCAATGCCTTGAAGTTATTGATAAGCTCATCATCACTTGATGACTTATCTCCTTCTTCGGAGTCATCACTTTCACTCCAAATGGCAGCCATCATTTTTTCTCTCTTGTTCTTCAAATTCCCATAATCTAGTGAGATATGACCTATGCCACCACACTCATAGCATTGGATCCCTTTCCTTTCGCTATTCTCTTGCCTATGCTCAACCTTCTTGAAAGGAACCCTTTTCTTCAATTCTTGCCCTTTGGATGCATGACCCTTCTTCTCGAATTTTACAAACTTCTTGAATTTTCTCATTAAAAGTGCCATGTCTTCATCCGAGTCATCCTTGTCCTCCTTCTCAACCTTGGAAGCTCTCAAAGTAATCCCTTTTTGCTTCTTTGAAGGAGTGGAGCTAGGACCCTTCCTAGACTCATAGGCGAGAAGTCTACCTATAACTACGCTCGGCTTCATGTCCTTAAAATCACTGTTTTCTTCTAAAGCCGTCACCTTAGACTCAAACCTCTCGGGAAGCGATCTCATTATCTTTTGCTTGATCCTTCTATCCGAGTAAGGGTCACCAAGTTGATGACTTTGGTTGACAATGTCCATCAACCTAATCTCGAAGTCGTTGAAGCACTCATTCTCCTCCATCCTAAGTGTCTCAAATTGAGTTTGGAGGACTTGAAGTTTTGAGTCCTTCACTACTTCGGTTCCCTCGTGTGCAACCTCTAAGATGTCCCATGCCTCCTTGGCTATCTTAGTGTTCTGAATCAGTTTGTACTGATTTTCATCCACTGCACATATGAGGGCGTGCCACGCCTTTTGATTCCACTTGGACAACTCAAACTCAGGTTGTGTCCACTGTGCCTTAGGCTTGAGCACTTCTTCTCCTCCACCCGTGGGAGTCATCATAGGAGGCGAATATCCATCTTCAATGGCCATCCATGCCCTATCATGGATTTGACACACATATGCCTCCATCTTCCCTTTCCATTGGGAGTAATTTATGCCGGTGAGGAGGGGTGGCCGTGTGCTTGAAGCACCCTCATGGTTGCCACCGAATCCACTCATTGTATCAAATGAATGAATGAAATGTATGCAAAATGTATGAATGAGCAAAAATCACACAAATGCACAACACACCAAAATGAGCTAGGATCACCTAAGTATATCTAGGAACCCGCTCTGATACCAATGGAAAGTAATAAAATACTCGAGGTGTGTTTATCAATATAAAGCTAGAGGGGGGTGAATAGATTTTATCTAATTATTACCCAATTTTCACATGCAAGTCAATTTTACGAAAATGCCCCTACTAGTCAAAAATACATACAAGTGTAATATAGTGCGGAATTTAAATAACACTTGATGTATACGTGGAAACCCAACCACTGGGAAAAACCACGGGCTGTATAGTGCGCCACACTCGGAACTCGAAATCACTAATTGAAATGAAGTTTACAACCTATGTAGACCTCGTCTAACACTCCGGTCTGTAACCCCTCACTTCTACCCAGCGGGCCTTTATTAGCAACCCTATTCCAATTTGCTTGAGGCCTAAGCACTCTTAGCCTCAAGACTTACTTCTCTATGAAGAGAAACAACCTATGTGAATATATATATGAATATTCAAATAACAAACAAGGCTAGGTAACCTTAGATGCTTATCTAGGATGATGATATAATCAATTTAATCAACCCTAGATATCAATTGCTAAATGACATGTCAAATAGCTTAGCTAATCAAGATTAATTAAAAACCTAATTAGCTATCACAATCAACACTCAATCATTTTCATCACAAATAATCTCTTTTCTTGTATTTAACATATGATCTAAAACATACAAGTAATTTAAAAGAGATGGCTTGGTATTTAAATTAAACTAAAGACTAATGCTAATGCAAGAAATAAAATAACACTAAAATAAAAACAAGTGTAATATCGGAGAAAAACATGCTAGGACTTGACTACACCCCACCCTATTTTGACTTCCGTTTTAGACTCAATTATTCACCCAAAATATACTCATGCAATTTGTAGATTCATGCACCCTAATATTAACCTACAATCTTGGTTAAGCAAAGTAGATTACACCCAAAATCGTACCCAAGCCTATCTTTCGATTACCCGGAATATACGAATGAGTTCATTAAGATTATTGGTGCACTAAACGAATCCTATACGCTAGCCTAAGTAGGTCTACTTTTCTAGACATGCATAGAGGGCATTTTAATGAACACGTGGTGTGCGTCTCCGGTCGGTACGTAACACACCACAATAAATCAATCAAATGGAGATCAATCACTTGAAAGCTTTAAGCATACAAAAATACCCATACAAACCACACTTTGCACATAAAATGGATAAACAAGAATCAATATAAATATATAGTCATTGGATGGGGTTTTATCAAATCCTAGCAATCAATATTTAGCTCATATTACAACCACTAGCCATACAACAAATTAAATCAAATAAATACATGGCTATGAAAAATAATTAGAAGAGAAAAAGTTTAGAGAAAACTAAATGGAGAGCTTCCTCTTCTTCTTTGAATGTTCTTCTCCTTCTATCTTTCTTCAACTCTCTCTTGCCCAAAAAGGTGGAGTGATGGTGGATGTGGTGGATGGAAATGGTGGATGTGATGGTGTGTGGAAGAGATGGTGAAAAGAGAGAGTTTTTGGGAGAGTTGGAGTGGATTTTTGGATTTGTGTGTGTGGCTCTCTTTTTTCATGAAAAGAACATAAGATCTATTTATATGGCTCAAAATAGGGCAAGAATCTCGCCCAAAACGACATAGAGACGGACTACCGCGGTCTAGGTGACGACCGCGGCGGTTGAACCGCGGCAAGCGTGGAAAATCTCTGTGGCTCAGGTGCCGTGGTTGGGAAACCGCGGCACTTCAACCGCGGCATTGAAAGGGAGTTTCTGTCGCTCGGGACGCCGCTTGCATGCCGCGGTTTGGGAGAAACGAAGCTTGGAAGAGCTTGGAAGCCATGGAAGTTGGGAGACTTGGAGGCTTCGAAAAAAGTGTGCATGGGGGTCCCAAAGTGGTGCCAAACGGAAGGGGAGGAGGCCGACCACCGATCTAGGCGGAGAACCGCTAGAAACTGCATCAAAAACTGGCCGGAACGACAGGGTCTTCATTCGGGTCGCGACCAGGTCAGGTTGACCCGGTTCAGACCCGACCAGGTCTGCTGAAGGTTGAAGACGATGTGACGTCACGCTGACGTGGCGGGGCGCGCTAAGAAGATAGCTGGGGTGTACTCAGCAATAGGTCTTGTCTTCTTGTGGGCATCGGATCTGGGTCGGGTCGGGTCGGGTCAGGCCCAAGGTGCAAAACGCACCGTTTCACTTAAGTGACGTGGCGCTTTCTGATGCGTTGCCTGGCGAATTACAAAAGGTACCCCTGACTTCTCCTTTAATTACAAAATCTTCAATAATTTCTCCAAGTTTACACTTTGACCCCTCCCTTGAACTCCATAAATCCTTGAAACACTTATTTTATCATATTAAATACCCGGTTTTACCCGAGAAATGAACACAAAATGATATGGAATTGGGGCTACACTATGTGTAGAATTTAAAGCAATCAACACCCCCAAAAAGAGGCGACTCAATTTTTGGCACTGCTGCCGGGGATTGAGCGGATGATTGATATCGATACTAGTTAGTTTATTGCTAATTTGAACTGTTTAATTTAGTATTTTTATTTTTATTTTTTATTTTTTTAGGTTTCTATGGATTTCTTCATGCAAAACTCTTGGCCAAGCTCCCCGCCAATGAGCATGTCATCGGAATATAGGATGATAAAACTCTTGCAAGATGCTATAGACTCTCAACCGAAAATCACACCGAATTTCAATAACGATATGTCACCTAGCTGGCCAGACCAATCAATAGAGATGACATTTGGAAGGAACCTCAACAACTCTTACAACCAAGTGGAGAGGAAGCCTAACATAGAGGAAATGTTCTCTAGAATCATGGGCAAGTTAGACACTAGGATGGAGACCCAAGACTTAGCCTTAAGAAAGCTTGATACGAAGATTGACCAACTTGCTAACCATACTCAAGCCTCGATCCAAAACTTAGAGATGCAAGTCGGTCAACTAGCTATGGGGCAACAAGGAAGACAACAAGGGTCTTTACCAAGCAACACAGTGGTTAATCCTAAGGAACAATGCAAGGCCACTGCCTTGAGAAGTGGTAGAGAGGTGGAATTGCCAAATAACTTTGGAAAGGGAAAATAGGTTGTTGTTAAGAAGAAGTTGCAGCTCATAAAGAAGGAATTTGAAAGTGAGAGTGCCTTGGAAATGGAAAAGGCAAATAAGCTTCAAGAGCTAAACAAGAAACTCGTACCTGAAGTTATAACGCTCAGAGTTGAAAATGGCACACTAAAGAAGATGAATGGCGAAGTCTCCAAACAGAGTAAAGGTTCTGAAGAACAAATTGAGAGACTTGAAGCCGAAAAGAGTACAGCATTGAAAGAGTTGCAAGACTTGGCAAGGTCATCAAAAGAATTCGAAGATGAGGTAGCTCGCAAGTTGAGAAAGATGCAAATGGAAGTCGAGCTCTGTAGGGAAAAATACCGTAGTACACGCAGCAGAAGCGAGACTAAAAATAGATTTAGTTACTTTTAAAATTTTTCCTTTTTATGAACCTTAAACCCTTTAATCAATTAAATGCATATATTATCTAACAAAAGAATAATACCTTTTGTCGCGTGATCCGATTGACTTACGTCGATGGTAATCCGCAAGATCTTCAATCCTAACACGAACGTGGATCACCTAGGAGCGTGGTCTCCCTTTTCTTTGAATTGCAAACCTGTGAATGGACAAATAAACTTTTCTTTTCTTTGTTAGCCACAAAAACAATCAAAAGAAGACTAAAATTATTCCGGTCACTTTTGAGTTCTCAATCTAATGATCGAAACTCGCGTGAACCTAAATCGATGTTGTACACACAAGCTTATTGATGAACAAGCAAATAGTGTACCATCAAAGAATAATTTATTCACTCTTTTATGTTTTTAGTAGAATAAAATTAATGCTCTCTATGAATTAAGAAGAAGAAGAAAAATTGTCTCTCAAGCACAAAGCCTTGGGTGGCCGAATTCTATACATATGAATATATAGGTGGCCTAAATTTTCTTCTCTTTTCCTATTAGGGTTGCCGAAATCTTGCTCTCTTTTTCTACTAGGGTTGCCGCAAATCACACTCCTAAAAGGAGTTTGTGTTGCACCCTAATTTCCATAAAAGAATAGACTTCAAACCCTAATCCAACTCATAGATATTTTATTCTTTTTATTGACTAAAATAAAAGACTTCTTATTTGATTAAATAAATAAAATTAATTATTTATTTTCTTACCAAATAAGTCTTTTACTTTTAGTATACTACCAACAATAGTATAAGACTAGGAATCATATTTCCTAATCAGAAAAGATTTGTTTCTTAATTAAACAATTAATTAATAAATTAATTAATTCTTATTTAATTAAAACAATGAAAACAAAATAATATCTTAGGTTAAAATATTAACCTTGCCGCCCCACTTGAATAAAATTGGGCCTAATATTATTTTCTTATTTCATTTAATCCATTGGACTTTAAATAAAAAGCCCACATGTGAACCAGAACCATTCTTACTAAAAGAAACAAGCCCACATGTCTTTTATTAATATATTAATATAATTGAGCAGCCCATTACTTAAATAATGTGCAAATTATATTCTTAATATATTAAATGCAATTCTAGATGGACCCTTAAATTGGTCCGGTAGAATATATCAAGTGATCCATGCAAGTCCGTGTGGATTGGGGATCTTGGCGGGCCATCTAAATTTAAGCTTCAATAGACATAACCTAATCACAATCAACAAATGATTCACTTAGGTCCGATCCATTAATTTTAACTCATTCCACTAAAGAGCTAAAATTGAACTCTTAAATAAAGATAGAAAAGGAAGATGTTCCTCATTCATACCCTAGACAATCATGTTGGAGATAGTGTATCCTCGTGATTAATATCAGTAATCGCCAAGAGTTCATAGACCGCCTATAACTCTCCAAGTTACCATATTTACTCATATGACCACGTTTTGAACTTGGATATTTTGACTTGTCCAGAAGCCATGTTTTCAATAGACACTATCGAAAACTCAACGTTGAGATTTAATATCCAATTACCTCAAAACATCCATATGATGATATTATACTCTCATTTAATAAATGGAGCCACGATGTCTATATCTATAAATGAAGTCCTCTATCGATTAACAAATGAATATCACCAAACTATTGAGGATAGACTATGCGTTATAATTGTACTCATTGATAACTCAAATGATATCATATGCAACCATAAGTCCATCATTTGTCTCCGGATTAAGATAGACTCTCCGATTGTCCTGATAATGAAAAGACTATTATCTATTGACGGTTCTAGATAAAGCTTTTCATTGTGATCCAGTTCAATACACCCAGTGCACTAGATCCTTTTGCTCGAAGACACTCCGATGATTTTAGACTCATCATATCTCATTTGATCCCACTCAAATGCTAGCAAAAGAATTCTACAACTTTAACAAGATAAAGGTGCCCAACCTTTAACTTAAGTTGTGAACATTATTCAAGACTAACTAAAGAATTGTGTCTACCACATACATATCCAGATGTACGAACAATTCTTCTTTTCTCATAGTCTTTAGACCTTATGATTATTTACTTTGACAATTATAATATTAAACTATAAATGCTATAAGATTTGTTAAACTAGAAATCACTTTATTAATATGAAAAAGATTGTTAATTACAACATTACACTCTTGCTATTGAGCATAATCTTAACAAGCTCAAGGTCAATGCGTTGGAGGAAGTCAAAGAAGTCTTCAACAAGAACAAAGAATTGGAAATACAAGTTGAGAGACTTGTGTTAGGATTATGCTCAATAGCAAGAGTGTAATATTGTAATTAACAATCTTTTTCATATTAATAAAGTGATTTCTGGTTTAACAAATCTTATAGCATTTATAGTTTAATATTATAATTGTCAAAGTAAATAATCATAAGGTCTAAAGACTATGAGAAAAGAAGAATTGTTCATACATCTGGATATGTATGAGGTAGACACAATTCTTTAGTTAGTCTTGAATAATGTTCACAACTTAAGTTAAATGTTGGGCACCTTTATCTTGTTAAAGTTGTAGAATTCTTTTGCTAGCATTTGAGTGGGATCAAATGAGATATGATGAGTCTAAAATCATCGGAGTGTCTTCGAGTAAAAGAATCTAGTGCACTGGGTGCATTGAACTGGATCACAATGAAAAACTTTATCTAGAACCGTCAATAGATAATAGTCTTTTCATTATCAGGACAATCAGAGAGTCTATCTTAATCCTGAGATAAATGATGGACTTATGGTTGCAAGTGATATCATTTGAGTTATCAATGAGTACGATTATATAGCATAGTCTATCCTCGATAGTTTGGTGATATTCATTTGTTAATCGATAGAGGACTTCATTTATAGATATGGACATCGTGACTCCATTTATGAAATGAGAGTATAATATCATCATATGGATGTTTTGAGGTAATTGGATATTAAATCTCAACGTTGAGTTTTCGATAGTGGCTATTGAAAACATGGCTTCTGGACAAGTCAAAATATCCAAGTTCAAAACGTGGTCATATGAGTAAATATGGTAACTTGGAGAGTTGTAGGCGGTCTATGAACTCTTGGCGATTACTGATATTAATCACAAGGATACACTATCTCCAACATGATTGTCTAGGGTCTGAATGAGGAATATCTTCTTATTCTATCTTTATTTAAGAGTTCAATTTTAGCTCTTTAGTGGAATGAGTTAAAATTAATGGATCGGACCTAAGTGAATCATTTGTTGATTGTGATTAGGTTATGTCTATTAAAGCTTAAATTTAGATAGCCCGCCAAGATCCTTAATCCACACGGACTTGCATGGATCATTTGATATATTCTACCGGACCAATTTATGGGTCCATCTAGAATTGCATTTAATATATTAAGAATATAATTTGCACATTATTTGTTTAATGGGCTGATCAATTATATTAATATATTAATGAAAGGCATGTGGGCTTGTTTCTTATAGTAAGAATGGGTCTGGTTCACATGTGGGCTTTTTATTTAAAATCCAATGGATTAAATAAAATAAGGAAATAATATTTGGCCCTTTTATTCTATGTGGGGCGGCAAGGCTATGTATATAGTCAAAAATATTATTTTATTTTATTATTTGATTAAATGAGAATTAATTAATTTATTAATTAATTATTTAATTAAGAAACAAAATCTTTTTCTTATTAGGAAATATGTTTCCTAGAGTTATAATATATGTATACTAAAAGTAAAAGACTTGTTTGGTAAGAAAATAAATAATTAAGTTTATTTATTTAATCAAATAAGAAGTTTTTTTATTATAGTCAATAAAAGAATAAAAATACTTATGAGTTGGATTAGGGTTAGAAGTCTAAAGTTGATGTGAATTAGGGTGCAATACAAATCCTTTTTTGTAGAGGAATTGCGGCAACCCTAATTGAATCATAGGAAGATTTCGGCAACCCTAAAGGAGAGAGGAAGCAAAATTCGGCCACCCTATATAATTCTTGCTATACGGTTCGGCCACCTCTAAGGAATGATTTTGGTTTTACTAGATCAATTTTCTTCTTCTTCTCAACTCATAGAAAAGTGTTTAATTATTCTACCAAGACATAAAAGAGAGAAAAGATTATTCTTTTGATGGTACACTAATTGCTTGTTCATCAATAAGCTTGTGTGTACAACATCGAATTAGGTTCACGCGAGTTTCGATCATTAGATTGAGAACTCAAAAGTGACCGGAATAATCTTTGTGGTATTTTGATTGTTTTGTGACTAACAAAAGAAAAAGAAAGTTTGTTTGTCCATTCTTAGGTACGCAATTCAAAGAAAAGGGAGACCACGCTCCTAGGTGATTCACGTTTGTGCTAGGATTGAAGATCTTGCGGATTACCATCGACGTAAGTCAATCGGATCACGCAACAAAAGGTATTCTACTTTTTGTTACATTATATGTATGGTTAATTAATTTAAAGGGTTAAGGTTCATAAAAAGGAAAAAATTTAAAACATACTAAATCTATTTTTAGTCTCGCTTCCGCTGCGTACTACGATATTTTTCCCTACAACTTGAAGTTGAGAGGAATTCCGCCTCAAAGGAATTCGAAGACCTTGCAAGGCTATTTGAAGAATTTGAAGAAGAATGTGCAAGGAAGACAAGGAGGTTGCTTTTGGAAATCCTAAGGTTGCAACATTTTGGAGTTCGAAGAGCTTGAGCACCATACCACGTCTAGCCGAGACGTTAAATCAAGCGCTTGGTGGGAGGCAACCCACCTAGGTAACTCTTTTAATTTTAATCTATTTTTATTTTATTTAATTTTATCTTTGTTGAGTCTTATTTTTCTTGCTTAGATTAAGTGTGTGGCGTTGTATTGTGCCTAGTTTTTAGGTTTGCAGCGTGCTTATTTTAGGTTGCGTTTGGCCTCCCTCCTGCTTCTAAGCTTATGTTGTCCAATCCGCTTTTGTGCAAACATTGGGGACAATGTTTCGTTTAGGTTTGGGGGTGCGGCCATTCTACGACCATTTTTGCATGATTGTTTTGCGTGTGTTTATTTTTGTGAATTTTTTTTTTAATTTTTGCATATTGTGTGTTTTTAGAGTCTTGTTCTGCCCGTTCTCCTGTTTTGAGCCAAATTTTGGAGCATTAGCTTGCTTTAATGAGATGCTTTTGGGTTGTGCCTTTTGAGGCAATTTTTGCATGTGTTAATTCCCTGAGTCTAGGCAAAGGTTATGCTAGTTAAAGCTACACCACATTGCTTGCTCGCACCCTACCAGACTCGAAAGTGTCTAAGTAATTGGTTATCGCGCTTAAGATGTCTAGATCATTAGTGGAGACTACTCGTGTGAGGCCAGAGCCTAAATAGCGTCCTTATGAGTGTGATTTATTTCATTGTTTTATCTTAAACACTCTTCTTGTAGTTATTTAAGCATAAAAATAAAAAGGACCTCACTCCATACTTTGGGCATTAAATAACGCCATTTTAAGAGCATCACCGTGGTTTTGCCTTTGTTTGCTTGCTTGACTCGTACCTATAGAGATGACGTAGGCAATGTGTGTTAAGTCACTACAAATATCCCAAACACGTCCCATGCCTTGTGTGTGTGCTTAAATGTCCTATCTATGTTGACCTACACACTAAACCCCATCACTATATCCTCCCATATCATACACATCACCACATCTTACATAAACACTAGACCATCCCATTTGCTACGATTATGGCTTGTTATCATATCATAATGAAACTCAAGAGAAATCAAATGTGTAAAATAGCGTGTATGAAATTTCCCTTAAGTAGTAGTGAAATATAACTAGAGGGGGGGGGGGGGGGGTGAATAGGTATAGGCTCCAAATTCTTCCAATTTAAAAAATAATGCGGAATATATCAAAGAAAATGCACACTTGATTATATTTGACAAATTAATTGATTTCACTTATACAAGAGTTAATCAATTTACAAGATATGCAATCAATGAAAGATATGGAAGATAAAGAAAAGTAAAAACAAAAATGAACACAAGTATTTTTACGTGGTAAAACTTCAAAGAGGAAACATCCACGAGTTGATACCACAACCACCGGCAAAGCAATCCACTATGTGAAAAAGGACTTACACACTCAAGCTATCAACTCATGATATCCGCTCAAGCTATCAACTCCTAATCTACCCTCGGGCTAGTGAATCACCAAGCCTACTTCCTATCCGAGATGTGTCCCACACCTCTAGAAAGCAACTTCCTATCCAAGACGCTCACGTCTCTAGGAAGATTTCTTGCTTGCCTATCCGGATCCTCCCGACCCTAGACAAGACTCCCTTGCTTGATTATCCGAGTCCTCCCGACTCTAATCAAGACTTCCTTGCTCTATCCACAAAGCTTCACTCACTTTGCTAAAGACTTCAACCTAATGCAAGGCTATGATCTAAAGTGATGCAAATGATGCAAACACACTCAAATTAAGCTAGATGATCAATCAAGCAAAATGTACATGTTCAATGACAATCTAGAATATGCTTTCAACACACAATCACAAGATTATCTAGAAATCAAGACATGCAAATCAATAAGAACAAGGTATGAATATTCAATATATCACACTAAAAACCTAGTTCTTAGATCATGAAATAAAACCTAGAAAATAACATGAAGCACATCATATATACATTTTCTAGAATCAATTTCATGTTGAATCAAGTTTAGCACAAATATGTTCAAGAGAAATCACAAAGCTAAAACTTAATTGACAAATGATCAAACAACCCTAGCATATGATCTAACATACTTCTCAACAAATTTCATCAATCAAATAGTAAGAATCAAGAGATGATCAAAGATGAAATTGAAAAAGAAGAAGTTGAACAAACAACCTTGAACTCGTAATGAAGAACAGGCTGCTGGGAACAATGATGAAGTCAGCTCCCTCTGGAAATGCTTGGGGTTTGTATCTCTGTTCAAGACCAACAATTTTGGCTTTCGAATCGATTGATTTCGAGTTCGTATGAGAAAGTTATGATCAAAATAAGAAAACTAAAATTGAAGAAAATCTGCAGAAATTTTAAAAGTGTTCTTCAAGATCTTCAACAAGTGTGGAGGGAAGGAGGAGAGTTTAAAAGGAGGAGAGAGAAGGATTTCAGAGGCCAATCAACATGAGCCACGTCACCCTCCCATGGGGGGCGCGTGAGGCTCATGGGGGCAGAGAGCCCCTCTGGCCGTGAGCCTCACGGCCTCCCTCACGGTGTGGGCAAGGTGGCTCACGGCCTCCCACATCACTCTCGCGCACTCTTTGGTTCTTCAGCCATATCTTGGGCATCCGAACTCCGATTTTGAATCCGTTTTTGGATTACAAATCATGACTCCCTCACGCACGACTATGACTACAAAAATTTGAAAAATGGTTGAGAAATCATCTCAGAAAATGACAATGAAGTCAACTTAATGAATGTGAACGAAAAGTAGCATAGTCACATTGTTTGGACTCGAAACCTTATGAATGAGTAACCGAAACGACCGGAACTCACTAAGGCATTAAATAAGAACATGTTCAAGTCCTAAACACAAAATACACAAACAAATAAACACATATTCACACAAGCATGCCATATCAAAGAGATAGTCACAAAGCATGCAATTCCACAATATTTGTCTATACAAGATCAATGCATGAGCATACTATGAGATGTGTGAATGTGTTATACCAAATGTTTGAACCATGATGTAGGGACACACATGTATGAATTATGCGTGTGTGCTCTAACGCCTTGCAAGAGGATAGAAGTCAAGATATACCTTTGATGCTTTTCACCTCTTGAAGACGACTTTTGCACTAGACGTTGCTCTTCACTTTTTAAGCTTCCTTTCTTCAAAGAATATCCTAAGCAACAACTAATACAAATATATAGTGTTTTGCAATGGAATCAAGCCAATACAAATCATGAACCTTACAGTGTACTTAGGCTAGATGTGTGAGTTGTGCAAAGATCAAGGCTATTATTATGAAAAAAAAAAAAATTGCAAAAGCCTTCTAAGCTCTAAAGTGTAAAAGTTGCTAAAATATAAAGCAACTTAAAAATGAGCACAATGTGATTAATTGAAGAATCCATGCCTAGACGCTAGTATTGTGAAGAGCGTGCCTAATAGAAGCTTAAGCATAATCGGTAGCTAGTCCATAATCCCATACCCACCTAGCCTCTCCACCACCATCTCACCATAGCATCACTTGAACTTTAAAGAAGTCCTAATTGATCTTTAGGAGGAGTTTTAGCTTGTGGATAAAGGTATCAAATGGTGTTTGCTCTTGTTCTTAATGTTCAAATCCGTTCTTGTGGTCCATTTGCATTTAAACATTAGCGGTTTTTCAAAATGTGTCATATGCATGTAATTTGAAAATTCTTGTGCTTAATTTCCAACTGCATATATTTGTTGAGTGAGCCTAGGTTCTGAGTGGTAAAATGAGAGAGATCCAGAAAGGTATAGAGTCGAGGCGAAATGCTATCATAAGACTCTTGTGTTCGATGCTTTTTAAAGCTTTGTTCACTAAGAAGTATGGAATTACAATCTCTCTTGTTGTAGCACCTTAGCTTGCATAACTCAAGCTTTTTCTTAGGGGTCTTTGCATGCGTGTCTCAATTCGGTTCACCCATTATTGCATCTCTATCTATAATTGGCTCAACAGGAAAGACGTTTGTGGGTGTCATAACTGTAAACCCTCACGAGACTTCACTCGTCCTACTAGGGATCGCCTAGGGGTTTAAAAGACTTATCCGGATGTTTTATTTCTTTATGTTTTTACTTTCTTTTGTTTTAGTTTTTGTAAGGTTCCCATTTGTTAATTGGCTCATTTCGTGGACAAACCACATGTTGGGGTCCTTTGTAAGGGTAGCTTAGGTGTTGTTGTTATTGCTCAAGCCCTTTGAAGACCTCGTCTTGATAAGCACTCCAAAGGTATATCTCTAGTGCTTATTTTTCTTTGAAGAGATTAGTTGTACACACACACTTAACATACATTGCATATGTGTGCTTTCTCTTCACATGCCACATTTCACACTTGCGCCTATATGTTATTGTTTGTTGTGTGAATTTGTGACTTGTAATTCGTTTCCCGATAGTATTCGGAAACGTCCGCGCATGCACTAGAATGTGCTTGGTTTTATGCGAAGACCGCCTACGGAGAATGCCATTGGTTTCTCCTTGGTTTTCACCTATGTTGGTGATCGGCGGTTATGATCGGTGGCCTAGTCACCGAATGAAACCGCCGTTTGCTTCCAGAAATGTCTGGAGCAATTCTACGGTTACGATCGGTGGTCACAACCGCCGTTCAAAACTGCCGTTCAAGACCTGATTGATTTTATCTCTCGGTCTAATGCGGCAGTTGAATCGGCGGTCATGAAACCGTCGAATGAAACTGCCGAATAAAACCGCCGTTCATACCTGATTGATTTTATCTCTTGGTTTGATTCGACGGTCACGAAACCGCCGTTGTTCCCCTGTTCCTCTCGGGTTCAATTCGGCGGTTAGAATCGGTGGCCTAGCCACTGAATGAAACCGCCGATCGGTGCGTTTCAGGGGCAAACTTGTCTTTTCACATGCTCTGTTTTTCATGCCTATAAATACATCACTTTCTCTTGTTCTGAATGTGTCTCTTTAATCATCAAGAACCCTACTTTCAAAAGAGAGAATTTTAAGAGAGAAAGCAACCAAGTTTGCTCATTAAACACTCAAACCAAAAATCCATTTGCATCAAAGTTCATCTAGCATTCTTTAGCATATCTAGGATGCTTGCTTGCATGGGTCTTTCATCATCACACTAGCTTTGGTAAGTTTTTCACTATTATCATATATAATTAGTGTTCTATGTAAGGATTCCCGATTTGTTGATTGGCTTATTTCGTAGACAAACCACATGTTGGGGATTGTATGTAAGGGTAGCTTTAGTGATAGATATTCAAGCTCAAGACCCTCTCATGTCCTCAAGGTTGATAAGCACCAAAGGTAAACTTCTATGTGCTTAATTTGCTTTGAAGAGATTAGATTCACACACACATTCACATCTCATGCATAATTCATTCTCTTGTATGTTGTGTATGTGTTGTTATTTTGTGCTCATTAATGCTCATTAACATCTCTTCTTGCATGCTTTACATGATTGCATATTGTATGACCAATGCCATGCCATGCATGTTTTTAAGATTTCATACATAGTGTCAGACGCTGTACAAAGCGCTGTTCGTACAGCGCCCATCCTGACCTGGTCGAAAATGCATTTTTAAATGCATCAGGTCTGATGCAATTTTGGAAGGCACTGTACGGGCATTGTACGAGCGCTATACAAAGCGTTGTTCGTACAGCGCCCCTTTGTTTTCCCGTGAGAACAGAGTAGGGGCGCTGTACAGGCGCTGTACGAGAGGCGCTCTACGTACAGCGCCCAAGGCAAAAATAGGTGTAACTTATTCAAAATGACCACACTTTGTTTTGACACCCTATATATATATGCCACTTTGACTTTAGGTCAATCATGTGAGTTGATTATCAGATTTCATACTTAGAATATTTTTCAAGAAAAGAAAGATACAAAAGAACTCACCTTTAACCACTCAAATCAAATCCCTTGTGCATCAAATTTCATATTGCATCTTCTATGTCTAGATAGAAAGCATCCATGATTGGGTTTGCATCATCACAACTTGCTTGGTAAGATTTTGATTAAGTTCATCTTATTTGAGTATTTTTATTATCAAGCTATTCTATTTAATTTACTTATATGTTTTGATCATATGATAAATACAAGATTAGAGAATTAATTGTGATGAATTGATTGAGTGATGTTTGTGATAGCTAATTAGGTTTTTAATTAATCTTGATTAGCTAAGCTATTTGACATGTCATTTAGCAATTGATATCTAGGGTTGATTTAAATTGATTATCTCATCATCCTAGATAAGCATCTAAGGTTCCCTAGCCTTGTTTGTTAATTGAATATTCATACATATTCACATAGGTTGCATAATCTCTTTTTAGAGAATTAAGTCTTGAGGCTAAGGTTGCTTAAGCCTCAAGCAAATTGGAATAGGGTTGGCAATAAAGGCCCGCTGGGTAGAAGTGAGGGGTTACAGACCGGAGTGTTAGACGAGGTCTACATAGGTTGTAAACTTCATTTCAATTAGTGATTTCGAGTTCCGAGTGTGGCGCACTATACAGCCCATGGTTTTTCCCAGTGGTTGGGTTTCCACGTATACATCAAGTGTTATTTAAATTCCGCACTATATTACACTTGCTTGTAATTTTGACTAGTAGGGGCATTTTCATAAAATTGACTTGCATGCGAAAATTGGGTAATAATAGTTAAAATCTATTCACCCCCCCTCTAGATTAATTTTGAACACGCCTCTAGGACTTTCATTCTAATTATTATGGCATCTCTTTTATTACTTGATTGTTCTTAGATTATATTCTAATATTCAAGATAGAGATTGTTGTGTTGATTTGATTGAGTGTTGCTTTGTGATAGATATCTAGGTTTCTATAATCTATGATTATCTAAGCTAATTGACATGTCATTTAGCTTTAATATCTAGGATTGTTTTTAATTGCAAATTCATCATCTTAGATAAGCATATAGGGTTTCCCTTGCTCTATGTTGCATTTGAATATTCATATATTCATTTAGGGTGTTAATCTCTTTTTAGAGAATTAAGTCTTATGTTGTGACCGGGATTAGGTTGCTTAATTCGCAAGCAATCGGACTAGGTTCGCTTATACCGGGATTAGGTTGGTGTGTGATTACTTCCGGGATTAGGTTGTAATCGTTTTACACATTTAGTGGATTCGAGGTTCGAGTGTGGCTTACTTACTAGCCCGTGGTTTTTCCCGTGAGGGTTTCCACGTAAATATCAAGTGTTGTTTTAATTTCCGCATAATATTACACTTGCTATATTTTATTGACTATTAAGGGTATTTTCGTAATCTTGTCATTAAACGAAAATTGGGTAAAATTAGTTAAAATCTATTCCCCCCCCTCTAGATTAATAGTTTACACACCGTGAGTACTTTCAATTGGTATCAGAGTGGGTTCCTAAATATAATTAGGTGATCCTTGCTCACTTTGGTGTGTTTTGCATGTTGTGTGATTTTTGATCATTCATACATTTGCATTCATTTCA
Organism: Acer yangbiense; assembly: GCA_008009225.1. NCBI lineage: Eukaryota > Viridiplantae > Streptophyta > Magnoliopsida > Sapindales > Sapindaceae > Acer > Acer yangbiense. The sequence continues at coordinate 30,415,694 of CM017764.1, forward strand.
TTCATTCATTCATAAACACTATGAGTGGAAATGGTGGAAATGGTGGTGGCAATGAGGGTGTCTCAAGCACAAGGCCTCCACTTCTTACCGGGTTGAACTATTCCCAATGGAAAGGGAAGATGGAATCCTACATATGTCAAATTCATGACCGCGCGTGGATGGCAGTGGAAGATGGATATAATCTACCCAAGATGACTCCCGATGGTGGAGGAGAAGAAGTATTGAAGCCTAAGGCGCAATGGAGTCCGTAAGAGTTTGAGGCTTCAAAGTGGAATAAGAAGGCGATGCACGCCATCCTTTGTGCAATGGATGAAAATCAGTATAAGCTTATTCAGAACACTCAAATTGCGAAAGTGGCTTGGGATATCTTACAAGTTGCACATGAAGGAACCGTGGTGGTGAAGGAATCCAAGCTTCAAGTCCTCCAAACTCAATTCGAGTTACTTAGGATGGGAGAGGATGAATGCTTCAATGATTTCGAAATCAAATTGATGGATATCGTTAATCAAAGTCACCAACTCGGAGACCCGTATTCGGATAGGATAGTCAAGCAGAAAATCATGAGATCTCTCCCCGATAGGTTCGAATCAAAGGTGACGGCTATAGAAGAAAATAGTGGTTATATGGATATGAAGCCAAGTGAGGTGATTGGGAGACTTCTAGCTTATGAGTCTAGGAAAGGTCCTATCTCCACACCCATTAAAAAGCAAAAAGGGATTGCTTTAAAAGCCTCTAAGGATGAAAAGGAGGCAAAGAAGATTGACTCGGATGAAGATCTTGCCTTGTTTGTAAAAAGGTTCAACAAAGTTATGAAGTTTAGGAGAAAGGGCTTTGGATCAAAAGGTCAAGATTCGAAGAAAAAGGGTCCTTTCAAGAAGTTTGAACCTAGGCAAGAAAGGACCAAAAGGAAAAGGGTCCGATGCTTCGAGTGTGGTGGCATAGGTCACTTTGCCCCCGAATGTGCTAATCACAATGACAAGAAGAAGGGTAAAGTGATGGCCGCCATATGGAGTGGTAGTAGTGATGACTCCATTGAGGGAGATGAGTCTTCAAGTGATGAAGAGCTCATGGCTAACCTCCTAGCTTTTGCCTCCTCCCATAAAAGCAAAAGTGCTAGTGAAAAAGAGGAAGAGAGTCAAGAGGAAAATGACTCAAGTGAAGAAGAAAGTGATTCCTCTTCTAACTCCATAAATGGATTTGTGGAGAAAAAGGTGCTTGCTAAATACCATGCCGAGTTCAATGACTTAGCAATCAAGAGCACGAAAAAGATCAAGATGTTGAGAGAAGAAAATCTTGAGCTTTTATCTCAAAATGACCACTTAAGTGAACAAGTGGGAAAGTTTAAGAAGATAGAAGATGAGCTAAGAAAGGACTTAGACTTATCTAGGAGGAATGAAGAAGGTCTAAAGAGGGAACTTGATGAAGCTTTAGAATCTTTAGCTAGGATGGATTCTAGCACCAAGAAACTTGATCATATACTTGGTGTTGGAAAGAGTCCGTGTGACAAAAGGGGTCCTGGGTATGAAGATGGCAAGAAGATCTCAACCGCTAACAAAACCGTGTTTGTCAAGAGTTTGAGGAACGAAGAAACTTCAATTGTGCAAATTCCTATGAAGAAGTTAGAAATAGAACAATGTTCAAATGCACAAGTGAAGATGGTGCCAAGAAGGCAATCTCAAGCTCAACCCTCTAGGGTCCCTCAAGCCAACATTCCTCCACAATTGGCTCACAAAGGAAAGAGACCAATCATGCAACCTCAAGTTAGGAAGCAATCTAGACCGTTTCAACAATGAAAATGTTTGTCATGTTGCTCAAATAGCCTTGAAGGCAAATTCTTCTAATTTTTGGTATTTAGATAGTGAGTGCTCTAGGCACATGACGGGAAACAAGAGTTTCTTCGAGACTCTTGTTATGGAGGAAGGAGGATATGTCACTTTTGGTGATGGATCCAAAAAGAAAGTTGTAGGGAAATGAATTATTTTCGTTCCTTGATTACCCTCCTTATCCGATGCTTTACTTGTTGATGGCTTGAAAGCCAATTTAATAAGCATTTCACATCTAAGTGATGAAGGATATTTCGTCTTGTTTTGTAGAGATGATTGCTCTATCCTAAAGCCCGATGGACAAATCTTGTTGAAAGGTATGAGATCTAGTGATAATTGCTATTGTCTTGAAGCTAGAATAGTCTCAAACAATGTGTCCATGGATGAGCAAATTGAGTTGTGGCATGAAAGACTTGGCCACATGAACTTTAGGGATTTACGAACCCTTGGAAAGTTCAATTGTGTGCGTGGCCTCCCTAAGCTTGGGAAGAAAGCCAATGGTGTTTGTGGACCTTGCCAACAAGGAAAACAAACCAAAAGCATGTACAAAAAGGGCAAGTATGTCTCCACCAAGGAGCCCCTAGAGCTTCTCCACATGGATCTCATGGGTCCTATGCAAACCGAGAGTTTAGGTGGAAAGAGATACATTTTTGTTTGTGTTGATGATTTCTCTAGATTTAAATGGACATATTTTCTTAGAGAAAAATCCGAAACTTTTGATAAGTTTAAAATGCTTTGTGCTAAAATACAAAATGAAATGAATTCTAACATTAAAAGCATTAAACGGATTAGAAGTGACCATGGGAGAGAATTTGAGAATGCCTCACTTGAAAGTTATTGCAATAGCTTAGGCATCTCCCATGAGTTCTCGGCTCTTAGGACACCTCAACAAAATGGAGTTGTTGAGAGGAAGAATAGGGTCCTTCAAGAGATGGCCTGAGTGATGTTGCTTAGCAACAATGTCCCTAGGAACCTATGGGCCGAAGCCGTCAATACGGCTTGCTATATAGGGAATCGTGTTTTCCTAAGGTCCGGATCTAGAAACACCTCCTATGAGTTATGGAAGGGTAGGAAGCCAAATGTTAGCTACTTCCACACATTTGGAAGCAAATGCTACATTTTAAATGACCGTGATCAACTTGGCAAGTTTGATGCTAAGAGTGATGAGGGTATCATTATTGGCTATGCCTTGAATAGTAGAGCCTATAGAGTTTTCAACTTGAAGACTCGAACCGTCATGGAATCATCGAATGTTGTTATTGATGATACAAGGCTCAAGTCTAATGACCATGAGGAGGAGGAAGTTTTAGATGATGACTCTCTTTTGGAGAGGGTTGTGGTGACTCCCAATGTTGGGACGTCTAATGACAATAATGAGGTCACACAACCTCTTACTAGAGTCCCTCTCTTGGACTCTAAAGAACCCGATCCATGGGTTAGAAGACTCCATAACAAAGAGGATGTTATTGGAGATGTGAATGAGGGTGTTAGGACTAGGCGTCAAATAGCTAATTTAATTAGCTACACATGCTACACCTCTCAAATTGAACCCAAAAAGGTTGATGAAGCCTTGAATAATGAATTTTGGGTTCTTGCCATGCAAGAAGAGCTAAACTAATTCGAAAGGAATGAGGTTTGGACTCTAGTTCCTAAGCCTAAAAGCTCACATGTGATAGGCACTAAGTGGATTTATAGGAACAAATCCGATGAGAATGGCAACATAGTGCGGAACAAGGCTAGGCTTGTAGCACAGGGGTACTCTCAAATTGAGGGTATCGACTTTGAGGAGACTTTTGCTCCCGTTGCCCGTTTAGAGTTCATTAGGCTTCTCTGGTCCATCTCTTGTGTGCACAGGTTCAAATTGCACCAAATGGACATTAAAAGTGCCTTCCTCAATGGCTTCTTACAAGAGGAAGTGTTTGTTGAACAACCCAAGGGGTTTGTGGATGCACACCACCCCAACCATGTCTATCGCCTCAAGAAGGCTCTATATGGGTTGAAACAAGCACCGAGGGCTTGGTATGAGCGCCTCACTCAATTTCTTGTTGACAATAACTACACAAGGGGTAGTGTTGACAAGACACTATTCATCAACAAAGACAATGATGAGCTTTTCATAGCTCAAATATATGTTGATGATATAGTTTTTGGCTCCACCAACAACACTAAGGTCCAACAATTTGTTGATGTCATGTCTCATGAATTTGAGATGAGTCTTGTTGGTGAGCTTAGTTACTTCCTAGGTTTGCAAATTAGGCAATTAAATGATGGGATTTTCATAACCCAAGCCAAATATGCTAAAAACCTAGTGAAGAAGTTTGGTCTTGAAAATGCCAAACATTGTGATACACCCATGAGTACCACTTTGAAACTAAGCAAGGATTCTAGTGGTAAAAGTGTGGAACAAACTCTATATCGGGGCATGATAGGTAGCTTGCTTTATTTGACCGCAAGTAGGCCCGATATCTCTTTTAGTGTGGGTGTGTGTGCTAGGTACCAAGCGGATCCCAATGAGTCCCATCTTTCTTCCGTAAAGAGAATCATTCGCTATGTGAATGGGACATCTAACTATGGGATTTGGTACTCTTTTGACACTGTAAGGTTCCCATTTGTTGATTGGCTCATTTCGTGGACAAACCACATGTTGGGGTTCTTTGTAAGGGTAGCCTAGGTATCGGTTTTATTATTCGAAGCCCTTTGAAGACCTCGTGTTGATAAGCACCGAAGGTAAATTTCTTTGTGCTTACTTTTCTTTGAAGAGATTAGTTGCACACACACACTTAACATTCATTGCATATGTGTGCATTCTCTTCACTTGTCACATTTCACACTTGCACTTATTTATTATATTTTGTTGTGTGTAATTGTGTCCTGTTGTCGTGTAATTCGTTTCCCGATAACTTTTGGAAACGTCCGCGCATGCACTAGAATGTGCTTGGTTTAGCGCGAGGACCGCCTATGGAGAATGCCCTTGGCTTCTCCTTGGTTTTCACCTTTCTAGGTGATCGGCGGTTGTGATCGGCGGCCTGGCCGCTGAATGAAACCGCCGTTTTAGTCCAGATTGGTCTGAAGCATTTCTGCGGTTAAGATCGGCGGTCACGACCGCCGTTCGAAACCGCCGATTCAAGACCTGATTGATTTATCTCTTGTTCTAATTCGGCGGTTGAATCGGCGGTCACGAAACCGCCGTTCGAAACCGCCGTTCATATTTGATTGATTTTAATCTCTCTGGTTTGATTCGGCGGTTGGGATCGGCGGTCACGAAACCGCCGAATGAACCGCGGTTTATGCTCTGTTCTTCACGAGCTCATTTCGGCGGTCATGATCGGCGGCCTGGCCGCCGATTGAAACCGCCGATCGGCGCGTTTCTTTGAAACTTACTTAAACGACCACACTTTGATTTGGCCCCCTATATATATGCCATTTTGTCTTTAGGTCAATTAAGAGAGTTCATATTCAGAATTCATACTTAGGATATTTTTCAAAGAGAAGAAAAATTCCAAGAACTCATTTTTTATTACTCAAACACTTTTTCATGATCATCAATCATCATCTAGCATCATCCTTGATCTTCTAGATGTCATCTTGCATGGATTCTTCATCATACTTTGCTTGGTAAGCTTTTCACTAATATCTTACATATTTTGTGTTTCTCTTAGCTAGCAATCTCAATTAATTACTTGTATGTTATTTTATATACTTTGAATACAAGTTTGAGATTAGTATGATGTATGTTTGAGAAGTTTTTTTTTGTGATAGCTAATTAAGTTTTGTGCTTAATCTTGATTAGCTAAACTATTTGACATGTATTTAGTTTTGATATCTAGGATTGTTCTAATTGCATATTAATCATCTTAGATAAGCATATAGGGTTTCCCTTGCTCTATGTTGCATTTGGATATTCATATATTCACTTAGGGTTGTATTCTCTTCATAGAGAAAGTAAGTCTTGTGTGTAGCATCCGGGATTAGGTTGCTTAGATCGCAAGCAAATTGGACTAGGTTCACTCATACCGGGATTAGGTAGGTGTGTGATTACTTCCGGGATTAGGTTGTAATCGTTTTACACATTTAGTGGATTCGAGGTTCGAGTGTGGCTTACTTACTAGCCCGTGGTTTTTCCCGTGAGGGTTTCCACGTAAAAATCAAGTGTTATTTAATTTCCGCATATTATACTTGATTTATTGCTTTATCTAGTTTGGGGTAATTTCGTAATTTGACTTAATACGAAAAATTGGGTAATAAGCTTAAAATCTATTCACCCCCCCTCTAGATAGTTTTATACACACCGTGCTATAAATTGTTTCAATTGGTATCAGAGCGGGTTCCTAGACATACATAGGTGATCTTTGCTTTTTTGGTGTGTTTTGCATTTTGTGTGATTTTTGATCATTCATACATTTGCATTCATTTCATTCATTCATAAACACTATGAGTGGAAACGGTGGAAATGGTGGTGGCCACGAAGGTGCTTCTAGCACAAGGCCTCCACTTCTTACCGGTTTAAATTATTCCCAATGGAAAGGGAAGATGGAATCCTACATATGCCAAATTCATGACCGTGCATGGATGGCGGTGAAAGACGGATATGATCTACCCATGATGACTCCCGGTGGTGGAGGAGAAGAAGTTTTGAAGCCTAAGGCGCAATGGAACGCGCAAGAGTTTGAGGCTTCCAAGTGGAATAGGAAGGCTATGCATGCCATCATGTGTGCAATGGATGAGAATCAATACAAGCTTATTCAGAATACTCAGATTGCAAAAGTGGCATGGGACATCCTTCAAGTTGCACATGAGGGAACCGAGGTGGTGAAGGAGTCCAAGCTTCAAGTCCTCCAAACTCAATTTGAACAACTTAGGATGGGAGAGGATGAATGCTTCAATGACTTCGAAATCAAATTGATGGACATTGTAAATCAAAGCCATCAACTCGGAGACCCGTATTCGGATAGGAGAGTCAAGCAAAAAATTATGAGATCTCTCCCCGATAGGTTTGAATCAAAGGTGACGGCCATAGAAGAAAATAGTGGCTACATGGATATGAAGCCAAGTGAGGTGATTGGACGTCTCCTTGCATATGAGTCTAGGAAGGCTCCTAGCACCACTACTCCTTCTAAATAGCTTTGAAAGCATCTAAGGATGCAAAGGAGGCAAAGCATGACTCGGATGAAGACCTTGCCTTATTCGTGAAAAGGTTTAATAAGGTTATGGGGTTCAAGAAGAAGAAGGGATTTGGGTCAAGAGGACAAGACTTGAAGAAAAAAGGTTCCTTCAAGAAGTTTGAGCCTAGACAAGAGAGGACCGAAAGGAAAGGGGTCCGATGCTTTGAATGTGGTGGGATTGGTTACTTTGCCCCCGAATGTGCTAATCACAATGAAAAGAAGAAGAGCAAAGTGATGGCCGCCACTTGGAGTGGGAGTAGTGATGACTCAAATGAGGAAGATGAGTCTTCAAGTGAAGAAGAGCTCATGGCTAACTTCCTAGCTTTTGCCTCATCTCACAAGAGCAAAAGTGCTAGTGAGAGAGAGGAAATGAGTCAAGAGGAAATTGACTCTAGTGAAGTAGAAAGTGACTCCTCATCTAAGTCCATAAAGAAATTTGTGGAGCAAAAGGTGCTTGCTAAATACCATGCCGAGTTCAATGATTTAGCAATTAAAAGTACAAGAAAGATTGAGAGGTTGAGAGAAGAGAACCTTGAACTTTCGGCTCACAATGACCACTTAAGTGAACAAGTGGAAAGATTGAAGAGGAGAGAGGATAAGTTAATTGAGGAGTTAGACTTATCCAAGAGAAGTGAAGAAGGCTTGAAGAGGGAACTTGTAGAAGTTAAAGGGTCCTTGGCTAGGATAGATTCTAGCACCAAGAAGCTTGACCATATGCTTGGTGTTGGAAAGAGTCCATGTGACAAGAGGGGTCTTGGGTATGAAGATGACAAGAAGATCTCTACCTCTAACAAGACCGTGTTTGTCAAGAGCTTGAAGAAAGAAGAAACTTCATTTGTGCAAATTCCTAGGAAGAAGTTAGAAATAGGACAAAGTTCAAATGCTCAAGTGAAGATGGGACCAAGAAGGCAACCTCAAGCTCAACCCCCTAGGGTCCCTCAAGCCAACTTTCCTCAACAATTGGCTCACAAAGGAAAGAGACCAATCATGCAACCTCAAGCTTGGAAGCAACCTAGACCGGTTCAACAACGAAGATGGATTGAACCCACTTATCCACAAAGACATGGACGAGCTCCCATACGTGCACAAAGACAAAGTATGATTCCTTTTTTCATCCCTATTTGTCACTTTTGTGGTTGTGATGGTCATATTAGACCAAATTGCTTTCAATATATTAAAATGTGTAGAACACGAAGCATGATTGAAAAGAGAAAGAATAGAGCCAAGATGCATGTTCCTAGGAATGATAATTTTACTTTGCATGATCCTAGGACATCTAGAGCCCATGTACCAAAGACCACTAAGAAAGCTAAAATTGTTGCTAAGTGGATTAGAAAGAATGAAAATGTTTGCCATGTTGCACAAATAGCCTTGAAGGCAAATTCTTCTAATTTTTGGTATTTGGATAGTGGGTGCTCTAGGCACATGATGGGAAACAAGAGTTTCTTCGAGACTCTTGTTATGGAGGAAGGTGGAAATGTCACTTTTGGTGATGGATCCAAAAGAAATGTTGTAGGGAAAGGAACCATTTCCGTTCCCGGATTACCCTCCTTATCCAATGCTTTATTTGTTGATGGCTTGAAAGCCAATTTAATAAGCATTTCACATCTTAGTGATGAAGGATATTCCGTCTTGTTTTCTAAAGATTATTGCTCTATCCTAAAGCCCGATGGACAAACCTTGTTGAAGGGCATGAGATCTAGCGACAATTGTTATTGTCTTGAAGCTAGTATTGTATCTAATCATGTGTCCATGGATGAGCAAATTGAGTTGTGGCATGAAAGGCTTGGCCACATGAACTTTAGGGATCTACGAACCCTTGGAAAGTTCAATTGTGTGCGTGGCCTCCCTAAGCTTGGGAAGAAAGCCAATGGTGTTTGTGGACCTTGCCAACAAGGAAAGCAAACTAAAAGCTTGCATAAAAAGGGTAAGTATCTCACCACCAAGGAGCCTCTTGAGCTTCTCCACATGGACCTCATGGGTCCTATGCAAACCGAAAGTTTGGGTGGAAAGAGATACATTTTTGTATGTGTTGATGATTTCTCTAGGTTCACATGGACATATTTTCTTAGAGAAAAATCCGAAACTTTTGATAAGTTTAAAATGCTTTGTAATAAAATACAAAATGAAATGAACTCTAATATTAAAAGCATAAAACGGATTAGAAGTGACCATGGGAGGGAATTTGAGAATGCTACTTTTGAAACCTTTTGTAATGGTTTAGGCATCTCCCATGAGTTTTCGGCTCCTAGGACACCTCAACAAAATGGAGTTGTTGAGAGGAAAAATAGGGTCCTTCAAGAGATGACCTGTGTGATGTTGCTTAGCAACAATGTCCCTAGGAACCTATGGGCCGAAGCCATCAATACGGCTTGCTATATAGGAAATAGAGTTTTCTTAAGGCCCGGTACTAGAAACACCTCCTATGAGTTATGGAAAGGCAAGAGGCCAAATGTTAGCTACTTCCATACTTTTGGAAGCAAATGCTACATTAATTATGACCGTGATCAACTTGGCAAATTCGATGCTAAGAGTGATGAGGGTATTTTTATTGGCTATGCCTTGAATAGTAGAGCCTATAGAGTTTTCAATTTAAAGACTCTAAGTGTTATGGAATCATCCAATGTCGTATTTGATGACACTAGGCTCAAGTCTAATGATCATGAGGAGGAGGTTATTTTTAGTGATGTTTCTCCTTTGGAGAAGGTTGTGGTGTCTCCTAATGATGGGACATCTAATGTTAACAATGATGACACACAACTTATTGATAGAGTTCCTCTCTTGGACTCTAAAGAACCCGCTCCATGGGTTAGGAAACTCCATGATAAAGAAGATATCATTGGAGAGGTTAATGAGGGTGTTAGGACTAGACGTCAACTTGCTAATCTTATTAGCTACACATGCTACACCTCTCAAATTGAACCCAAAAAGGTTGAAGAAGCCTTAAATGATGAATTTTGGGTTCTTGCCATGCAAGAAGAGCTAAACCAATTCGAAAGGAATGAGGTTTGGACTCTAGTTCCTAGGCCTAAGACCACTAATGTCATAGGCACTAAATGGATATTTAGGAACAAATCCGATGAGGATGGCAACATAGTGCGGAACAAGGCTAGACTTGTAGCACAAGGGTACTCTCAAATTGAGGGTATCGACTTTGAGGAGACATTTGCTCCCGTTGCCCGTTTAGAGTCTATTAGGCTTCTCTTGTCCATTTCTTGTGTGCACAAGTTCAAATTGCACCAAATGGATGTCAAGAGTGCCTTCCTCAATGGCTTCTTGCAAGAGGAAGTGTTTGTTGAACAACCCAAGGGGTTTGTGGATGCTCACCACCCCAACCATGTCTATCGCCTCAAGAAGGCACTATATGGGTTGAAACAAGCACCGAGGGCTTGGTATGAGCGCCTCACTCAATTTCTTGTTGACAATAACTACACAAGAGGTAGTGTTGACAAGACACTATTCATCAAGAGAGACAATGATGAGCTTTTCATAGCTCAAATATATGTCGATGACATAGTGTTTGGCTCCACCAACAACACCAAGGTCCAACAATTTGTTGATGTTATGTCTCATGAATTTGAGATGAGTCTTATTGGTGAGCTTAATTACTTCCTAGGTTTGCAAATTAGGCAACTAGATAATGGGATTTTCATAACCCAAGCCAAAAATGCCAAAAACCTTGTGAAGAAGTTTGGTCTTGAAAAAGCCAAACATTGTGACACTCCTATGAGCACCACTTTGAAGCTAAGCAAGGATGCTAGCGGTAAAAGTGTGGACCAAACCTTATATCGTGGCATGATAGGGAGCTTGCTCTATTTGACCGCAAGTAGACCAGATATATCATTTAGTGTAGGAGTTTGTGTTAGGTACCAATCCGATCCCAAGGAGTCCCATCTCTCTTCGGTTAAGAGAGTCATTCACTTTGTGAATGGGACTTCCAACTATGGGATTTGGTACTCATTTGACACTAATCCTAGTCTTGTAGGATATAGTGATGCGGATTGGGCAGGAAATTGTGATGATAGGAAGAGCACATCGGGCGGTTGCTTCTTTCTAGGCAACAACTTGGTGTCTTGGTTTTGCAAGAAGCAAAACTCGATTTCCTTGTCCACGGCGGAAGCCGAGTACATAGCCGCGGGGAGTGGATGCACTCAACTTATATAGATGAAGCAAATGCTAGTAGATTACGGATTCAACCAAGGTACTCTCACTCTCTTTTGTGATAACATGAGTGCCATTAATATTTCCAAGAATCCGGTGCAACATTCTAGAACTAAGCATATTGACATCCGCCATCACTTCATTAGAGAGCTTGTTGAAAATAAATGCATAGTACTTGAACATGTAGGTACTAATGATCAACTTGCGGACCTATTTACTAAACCCTTAGATGCTACTCGATTTAAAATTCTTAGTAGATCTATTGGGATATGTCTTGTGGAGTGATGTTCTATGATTGACCCTATATGGGGAACTCAAGCAAAGAGAGCTAGTTTGCATTCTTGTCACTTGCAAAAAATTTGAAATATCTTATGCCTCTTCTTTTAATTGCTTGAGTAAGCTTGGTTGCACATATGTATATATGTTTTCAATTCAATAAGTGTGAACCTTGCTTGTTTACAATCCATGTCATATTTATGTTCAAACATGCATTTTTGGACTAGGAAATGTATATAGGAAGTATGATTTGAATGACCTATGATTATCTCCATGACATGATGATTCTTTAATAACATGCTAATGTCAAATGAAAAAGCATGAAATTCATATAACATGCTCACATGAAAAGCATGAATTGATGATTGCATATTCTTAAAAATGCGAAACTTGTGTGAAAGCTTATGAGACTCAAAATGAATAAAGGATCTTGTATCCGTTCAAAGGAATTTATATTACAAATGTCTCTCTTTCTTTATTGGTTGAACATGGCTACTATCATACGGATATCTTATCCGGAAAAATCAAAAAGGGTGCAAAGTTGCTCATGCCATGTTTCGCTTATAAAGGTGGATATAGTTGCTCTTATATTGAAATCAATGTATTCTATATGGTTTGAATTCCTATTAGAAACCTTTGTCATTTGCTTTGCCAAATACCATTGTATTTTGGACTTGAATGCTACATGTCTTGTATGCAAAGCATGTTTGATTCACACATTTTCTCTCAAATAAATCTCCTTGTTTCTCTCCGATTAATTGAGATGCATAAAGTGACTTATATTAATTATGCAAATCTTGCATGCTACTATCTCTCGTTACTATGAGTGACCCGGTTGGGGACTACTCCTTTGCCTATATCATGACAAAAAGGGGCAGTAGTATATGGTAAGGGGAGATGCAAATTGGTGTTGCGATTGTGCACATTGGGGAGATAACACATTGAGGGGGAGTAACCCTTTGAGGGGGAGCATTGCATTTATCATACATTGCATATATTTTGTAATGTTGTGCCTAAATTCTAAAAATGCAAATGCTTGTTTTGATATCACTTGATTAATCTCACATTTCACTTGTATTGGAAAACATAGAAATCTTATTTACTGGGCTTGATTATTCTACAAGAGATTGAAGACTTGAAGTTTTATTTTCTTATCTCTTTGTGTTGTAGAATATCATAGTTGTCCCGTAGTTTCTATTTCTTTGTGAGGAATCAATGTGAGTGGTGGTTTTGTCACGAAATAGCCAAATGGGGAGATTGTAAGGTTCCCATTTGTTGATTGGCTCATTTCGTGGACAAACCACATGTTGGGGTTCTTTGTAAGGGTAGCCTAGGTATCGGTTTTATTATTCGAAGCCCTTTGAAGACCTCGTGTTGATAAGCACCGAAGGTAAATTTCTTTGTGCTTACTTTTCTTTGAAGAGATTAGTTGCACACACACACTTAACATTCATTGCATATGTGTGCATTCTCTTCACTTGTCACATTTCACACTTGCACTTATTTATTATATTTTGTTGTGTGTAATTGTGTCCTGTTGTCGTGTAATTCGTTTCCCGATAACTTTCGTAAACGTCCGCGCATGCACTAGAATGTGCTTGGTTTAGCGCGAGGACCGCCTATGGAGAATGCCCTTGGCTTCTCCTTGGTTTTCACCTTTCTAGGTGATCGGCGGTTATGATCGGCGGCCTGGCCGCCGAATGAAACCGCCGTTTCAGTCCAGATTGGTCTGAAGCATTTCTACGGTTAAGATCGGCGGTCACGACCGCCGTTCGAAACCGCCGATTCAAGACCTGATTGATTTATCTCTTGGTCTAATTCGGCGGTTGAATTGGCGGTCACGAAACCGCCGTTCATACCTGATTGATTTTAATCTCTCTGGTTTGATTCGGCGGTTGGGATCGGCGGTCACGAAACCGCCGAATGAACCGCCGTTTATGCTCTGTTCTTCACGAGCTCATTTCGGCGGTCATGATCGGCGGCCTGGCCGCCGATTGAAACCGCCGATCGGCGCGTTTCTTTGAAACTTACTTAAACGACCACACTTTGATTTGGCCCCCTATATATATGCCATTTTGTCTTTAGGTCAATTAAGAGAGTTCATATTCAGAATTCATACTTAGGATATTTTTCAAAGAGAAGAAAAATTCCAAGAACTCATTTTTTATTACTCAAACACTTTTTCATGATCATCAATCATCATCTAGCATCATCCTTGATCTTCTAGATGTCATCTTGCATGGATTCTTCATCATACTTTGCTTGGTAAGCTTTTCACTAATATCTTACATATTTTGTGTTTCTCTTAGCTAGCAATCTCAATTAATTACTTGTATGTTATTTTATATACTTTGAATACAAGTTTGAGATTAGTATGATGTATGTTTGAGAAGTTTTTTTTTGTGACAGCTAATTAAGTTTTGTGCTTAATCTTGATTAGCTAAACTATTTGACATGTCATTTAGTTTTGATGTCTAGGATTGTTCTAATTGCATATTAATCATCTTAGATATGCATATAGGGTTTCCCTTGCTCTATGTTGCATTTGGATATTCATATATTCACTTAGGGTTGTATTCTCTTCATAGAGAAAGTAAGTTTTGTGTGTAGCATCCGGGATTAGGTTGCTTAGATCGCAAGCAAATTGGACTAGGTTCACTCATACCGGGATTAGGTAGGTGTGTGATTACTTCCGGGATTAGGTTGTAATCGTTTTACACATTTAGTGGATTCGAGGTTCGAGTGTGGCTTACTTACTAGCCCGTGGTTTTTCCCGTGAGGGTTTCCACGTAAAAATCAAGTGTTATTTAATTTCTGCATATTATACTTGATTTATTGCTTTATCTAGTTTGGGGTAATTTCGTAATTTGACTTAATACGAAAAATTGGGTAATAAGCTTAAAATCTATTCACCCCCCCTCTAGATAGTTTTATACACATCGTGTTATAAATTGTTTCAGACACTAATGCTAGTCTTGTAGGCTTTAGTGATGCGAATTGGGCAGGAAATTGTGATGATAGGAAAAGCACATCGGGCGGTTGCTTCTTCCTAGGCAACAACTTGGTGTCTTGGTTTTACAAGAAGCAAAACTCGATTTCCTTGTCCACGGCCGAGGCCGAGTACATAGCCGCTGGGAGTGGATGCACACAACTCCTATGGATGAAGGAAATGCTAGTAGACTACGGATTCAACCAATGTACTCTCACTCTCTTTTGTGATAACATGAGTGCCATTAATATTTCCAAGAATCCGGTGCAACATTCTAGAACTAAGCATATTGACATCCGCCATCACTTAATTAGAGAGCTTGTTGAAAATAAATGCATAGTACTTGAACATGTAGGTACTAATGATCAACTTGCGGACCTATTTACTAAACCCTTAGATTCTACTCGATTTAAAACACTAAGTAGATCTATTGGGATATGTCTTGTGGAGTGATGAGTTTTGTATTTGACCCCATATGGGGAACTCAAGCAAAGAGAGCTATTTTGCATTCTTGTATCTTGCAAAAAATTGAAAATATCTTATGCCTCTTCTTAAAATTGTTTGAGTAAGCTTGGTTGCACATATGTATATATGTTTTCAATTCAATAAGTGTGAACCTTGCTTATTTACAATCCATGTCATATTTATGTTCAAACATGCATTTTTGGACTAAGAGATGTATATAGGAAGTATGATTTGAATGACCTATGGTTATCTCCATGACATGATGATTCATTTATAACATGCTAATGTCAAATGAAAAAGCATGAAATTCATATAACATGCTCACATGAAAAGCATGAATTGATGATAGCATATTCTTAAAATGCAAAACTTGTGTGAAAGCTTATGAGACTCAAAATGAATAAAGGATCTAGTATCCGTTCAAAGGAATTTAAATTCCAAATGTCTCTCTTTCTTTATTGGTTGACCATGGCTACTATCATACAGATATCTTATTCGGAAAAATCAAATAGGGTGCAAAGTCACTCATGCCATGTTTTGCTTATAAAGTTGGATATAGTTACTCTTAAATTGAAATCAATAAAATCTCTATATCCTTGCTTTTCTCATGACATTGGTGAAATTGGTTTGAATTCTTATTAGAACCCTTTGTCATTTGCTTTGCCAAATACCATTGTATTTTGGACTTGAATGCTACATGTCTTGTATGCAAAGCATGTTTGATTCACACATTCTCTCAAATAAATCTCTTTGTTTCTCTCCAATTAATTGAGATGCATAAAGTGACTTATATTGATTATGCAAATATCTTGCATGCTACAATCTCTCGTTGCTATGAGTGACCCGGTTGGGGACTACTCCCTTGCCTATATCATGACAAAAAGGGGGAGTAGGATATGGTAAAGGGAGTTGCAAATTGTAGTAGCAATTGTGCATGATTGAGGAGAACATACATTGAGGGGGAGTAGGATATGGTAAAGGGAGTTACAAATTGTAGTAGCAATTGTGCATGATTGAGGAGAACATACATTGAGGGGGAGTAGCCCATTGAGGGGGAGCATTGCATACACATACATTGCATAGTGTTGTGCCTAATCTTTTAAAAATGCGAATGCTTGTTTTTGTTCTCACTTGATTGATCTCACTTTTTACTTGTATTGGAAATGTTAGAAACTTTATTTTCAGGGATTGATTATTCTACAAGAGGTTGAAGACTTCAAGTTGCATTTTCTTATCTCTTTGTAATATAGAATATCTTTGTAGTCCCGTAGTTTCTATCTTTTTGTGAGGAATCAATGTGAGTGGTGGTTTTGTCACGAAATAGCCAAAGGGGGAGATTGTAAGGTTCCCATTTGTTAATTGGCTCATTTCGTGGACAAACCACATGTTGGGGTCATTTGTAAGGGTAGCTTAGGTGTTGTTGTTATTGCTCAAGCCCTTTGAAGACCTCGCCTTGATAAGCACTCCAAAGGTATATCTCTAGTGCTTATTTTTCTTTGAAGAGATTAGTTGCACACACACACTTAATATACATTGCATATGTGTGCTTTCTCTTTACATGCCACATTTCACACTTGCGCATATATGTTATTGTTTGTTGTGTGAATTTGTGACTTGTAATTCGTTTCCCGATAGTATTCGGAAACGTCCGTGCATACACTAGAATGTGCTTGGTTTTACGCGAAGACCGCCTACGGAGAATGCCCTTGGTTTCTCCTTGGTTTCTCCTTGGTTTTCACCTATGTTGGTGATTGGCGGTTATGATCGGCGGCTTGGCCGCCGAATGAAACCGCCGTTTGCTTCCAGAAGTGTCTAGAGCAATTCTACGGTTATGATCGGCGGTTACGACCGCCGTTCGAAACCGCCGTTCAAGACCTGATTGATTTTATCTCTCGGTCTAATTCGGCGGTTGAATCGGTGGTCACGAAACCGCCGAATGAAACCGCCGTTCATACCTGATTGATTTTATCTCTCGGTTTGATTCGGCGGTTAGATCGGCGGTCACGAAACCGCCGAATGAAACCGCCGTTGTTCCTCTGTTCCTCTCGGGTTCAATTCGGCGGTTAGAATCGGTGGCCTGGCCGTCGAATGAAACCGTCGATCGGTGCGTTTCAGGGGCAAACTTGTCTTTTCACATGCTCTGTTTTTCATGCTTATAAATACATCACTTTCTTTTGTTCTGAATGTGTCTCTTTAATCATCAAGAACCCTACTTTCAAAAGAGAGAAATTTAAGAGAGAAAGCAACCAAGTTTGCTCATTAAACACTCAAACCAAAAATCCATTTGCATCAAAGTTCATCTAGCATTCTTTAGCATATCTAGGATGCTTGCTTGCATGGGTCTTTCATTATCACACTATCTTTGGTAAGTTTTTCACTATTATCATATATAATTAGTGTTCTATTTATTATGGTATCTCTTTTATTACTTGATTGTTCTTAGATTATATTCTAATATTCAAGATATAGATTGTTGTGTTGATTTGATTGAGTGTTGCTTTGTGATAGATATCTAAGTTTCTATAATCTATAATTGTCTAAGCTAATTGACATGTCATTTAGCTTTAATATCTAGGATTTTTTTTAATTGCAAATTCATCATCTTAGATAAGCATATAGGGTTTCCCTTTCTCTATGTTGCATTTGAATATTCATATATTCACTTATGGTGTTAATCTCTTTTTAGAGAATTAAGTCTTGTGTTGTGACCGGGATTAGGTTGCTTAATTCGCAAGCAATCGGACTAGGTTCGCTTATACCGGGATTAGGTAGGTGTGTGATTACTTCCGGGATTAGGTTGTAATCGTTTTAAACATTTAGTGGATTTGAGGTTCGAGTCTGGCTTACTTACTAGCCCGTGGTTTTTCCCGTGAGGGTTTCCACGTAAATATCAAGTGTTGTTTTAATTTCCGCATAATATTACACTTGCTATATTTTATTGACTATTAAGGGTATTTTCGTAATCTTGTCATTAAACGAAAATTGGGTAAAATTAGTTAAAATCTATTCACCACCCCCCCTCTAGATTAATAGTTTGTACCGTGAGTACTTTCAGTTTTCTTTTTGTTTGTTTGTTTTGGTTTTGCTCGAGGACGACCAAAAGATAGGTTTGAGGGTGTTGATTGCTTTAAATTCTACACATAGTGTAGCCCCAATTCCATATCATTTTGTGTTCATTTCTCGGGTAAAACCGGGTATTTAATATGATAAAATAAGTGTTTCAGGGATTTATGGAGTTCAGGGGCATTGGAGTAATTTTGGAGAATTAGGGGTCAAAGTGTAAACTTGGAGAAATTATTGAAGATTTTGTAATTAAAGGAGAAGTCAGGGGTACCTTTTGTAATTTTACCAGGCAACGCACCAGAAAGCGGCACGTCACTTAAGTGAAACGGTGCGTTTTGCACCTTGGGCCTGACCCGACCCGGCCCAGATCCGGTGCCCATAAGAAGACAATACCTATTGCTGAGTACACCCCAGCTATCTTCTTAGCGCGCCCCGCCACGTCAGCGTGACGTCACGTCATCTTCAACCTTCAGCAGACCTGGTTTGGTCTGAACCGGGTCAACTCGACCCGGTCGCGACCCGAATGAAGACCCTATCGTCTCGGCCAGGTTTCGACGCAGTTTCCAGTGGTTCTCCGCCCAAATCGGTGGTCGGCCTCCTCCCCGTCCGTTTGGCACCACTTTAGGACCCCCATGCACACTTTTTCCGAAGCCTCCAAGTCTCCCAACTTCCATGGCTTCCAAGCTCTTCCAAGCTTCGTTTCTCCCAAACCGCAGCATGCAAGCGAAGTCCCGAGCGACAGAAACTCCCTTTCAATGCCGCGGTTGAAGTGTCGCGGTTTCCCAACCGCGGCACCCGAGCCACAGAGATTTTCCGCGCTTGCCGCGGTTCAACCGCCGCGGTCGTCGCCTAGACCGCGGCAGTCCGTTTCTACGTCGTTTTGGGCGAGATTCTTGCCCTATTTTGAGCCATATAAATAGATCTTATGTTCTTTTCATGAAAAAAGAGAGCCACACACACAAATCAAAAAATCCACTCCAACTCTCCTAAAAACTCTCTTTTTTCACCATCTCTTCCACAAACCATCACATCCACCATTTCCATCCACCACATCCACCATCACTCCACCTTTTTGGGCAAGAGAGAGTTGAAGAAAGATAGAAGGAGAAGAACATTCAAAGAAGAAGAGGAAGCTCTCCATTTAGTTTTCTCTAAACTTTTTCTCTTCTAATTCTTTTTCATAGCCATGTATTTATTTGATTTCATTTGTTGTATGGCTAGTGGTTGTAATATGAGCTAAATATTGATTGCTAGGATTTGATGAAACCCCATCCAATGACTATATATTTATATTGATTCTTGTTTATCCATTTTATGTGCAAAGTGTGGTTTGTATGGGTATTTTTGTATGCCTTAAAACTTTCAAGTGATTGATCTCCATTTGATTGATTTATTGTGGTGTGTTACGTACCGACTGGAGATGCACACCACGTGTTCATTAAAATGCCCTCTATGCATGTCTAGAAAAGTAGACCTACTTAGGCTAGCGTATAGGATTCGTTTAGTGCACCAATAATCTTAATGAACTCATTCGTATATTCCGAGTAATCGAAAGATAGGCTTTGGTACGATTTTGGGTATAATCTACTTTGCTTGACCAAGATTGTAGGTTAATATTAGGGTGCATGAATCTACAAATTGCATGAGTATATTTTGGGTGAATAATTGAGTCTAAAACGGAAGTCAAAATAGGGTGGGGTGTAGTCAAGTCCTAGCATGTTTTTCTCCGATATTACACTTGTTTTTATTTTAGTGTTATTTTATTTCTTGCATTAGCATTAGTCTTTAGTTTAATTTAGTTTAATTTGCTTATTTTGACATTTCTCATTTATTGATTGTTTGAATAGCATTTAGACTAATCGATTTCGGTAATCGATCACTCGATCCCTGTGGGAACGAACTTTACTTACCGTTGTGCTACTCTTCGACCTCGTACTATTGCGAGAGTCCTAAAAGAGACTAGTCATCTACCTCATACATATCCAGATGTACGAACAATTCTTCTTTTCTCATAGTCTTTTGACCTTATGATTATTTACTTTGACAATTATAATATTAAACTATAAATGCTATAAGATTTGTTAAACCAAAAATCACTTTATTAATATGAAAAGATTGTCAATTACAATATTACACTCTTACTATTGAGCATAATCCTAACATCATTTTGTTGAGTACCAACGACGGCTCATCACGGAGCCAGAGTCGGAGCCAAGGGAGGAGTAGAATGATTGGTCGTTCGTAGTGAGCATTGATCTTCTTCCGGAGGGATGTAACTGTTCGAGTGCACAGTCGGTGGAGTACATTATGGAGGAGCCCGAGTCGCCTACGAGCATAGTTCTGTATGCTGGGCCTCCTCCTACATCTGAGCCTATTTTCCAATACTCCATCAGAGGCGTTCAGTTCACACTATTAGATCCGACCAGCAGCAGTGCCAGCACCAGTTATACTAGTGATGGGAGTGGACAATTTTAGGCGGATTGGTACTCCGCAAATTTTTATGGGCGGAGCATTATTCTGTATTTTTGTATACTCTGTACTTTGCTTTGGGGTTGTATTTACAGTATTTTTAGTTTCATTATTATATATATATAGTGCTTACTTGCATATAATTTTCGTAGTTAGTAAAATGCATAGATCTAAGTGTGGATTTTTGTGTGGTTGAATCATAGTGCCTAGGATGATACTATCTAATAACTTAGGATATTTTGAAGCATCTTGGATGGATGCAATACCATGTGATTGGACATGTTGTGTCCATTTTTGTATGGATTGGGAAGTTGTTTGTTGGCCAAACAACCAAACCTTGGAGCCATGTATTGTCTTCCGTGTGCAAACATTGGGGACAATGTCATGTTTAGGTTTGGGGGTGTGGGCACATTAAACATTTTTCCAATCGGTCACATGATTGTACATGTTGTATATATTGTACATAGTGTTTTAATGTTGTACATAGTGTGTTTGTGTAAAAAAATTTCCAATTTTTTTCTTCCAATAAAGCCAAGGGAACACATTTTGTTTAAATAAGATGCTATGAGGTATATGTTGTTAAGGAGTATGTGCATGCGTTAATTACTAAAGTGTCGCTATCACGATAGCATTCCGAGAAGACATTGCGCTTTGCGTAATAGTCCCTTTCTCTTTTGCTTGGTGAACGGAACTTAGCACAAGATTGCCTTAACCAATAGTGGAGACTACCCGTGAGAAACAGTGCCTAAAATAATCACCTTTAAAGGGTAAACACTCTTCATTAATCATATGATCTCATTTGCATAATTGAATGCCCATGAACATGAAAATTGTGGACTGCTTGCTAGACTTGTATTCCCTCGTTAGACCGACTTTCGGATATGATTCTAGGCATGTGTGTGCTTAGCTACAAAATTGCCCAAACACTGTCCATGATTGTTATGTGTGCTCCAATTGCCAATTTGCGGCCAAACACAAACCATTCTTTTCATCACCACACATATACACGTACATACACGGAATTCTATAGTACTTGATCACGGATTACGCATGATTGGTAAATGCGAAGGTGTAGCTCAGAATTATTGTAAATAGTGTGTACTCAGGCGATTATAGATAGTTGTGCAATGTTTTGGCCATAGTAAAGTTGTCAAATGTAAAATACTTGAGCCACAGTACGTGATTGAAAAGTACTCGAATCCGAGTACCAATTAGCAAAAAAAATTATAAAAAAAAAATTTGCTTAGACGCTTGTAGACATCTTGTAATGAGCTATGGATATTAATTGTAAGGTTGCACGATAAACTTTAGAATTCCAATGAAAATTCACCCTTTTGGCCCCATTATAACCAAGGAAAGCCCTAGTTGATCCTTTAGAGAGTCTAGTTGGGGAATGCAAGTCGAAACATGCTCTTTCCACGTTTGTGGCATATCAATTCATTCATAAAATAGTTTCCATAATTTGTGCGTTAATTTTGATTACATATGCGTTACATTTGATTCTTATAAATATTCTCGCACTTGCATATATTGTTTGAGAGCCACTTAGGTTCTGAGAGAAAATTCGACTGAATTCTAGTGAGGATAGAGTTGAGGCGAATTGAGTTTTTGCTTTTGAGTGCTTTGTTTCTGAAGCAGAGTATTGAGAGTGTGGGATTCGCCTTGTTGCGTGTTTTTGAAGGGTGTAATTGTGCTAGTTTCCAACCAGAGGTTTTGGCATGCTTTACTCCTGAATCATCTCATCATTTAGCAGCTTCGTAATTTGGCTCTCGGAAATGTTTTAGTATGCGTTGTATAAAATTGGTACATAGTAGAATTGTGTTCTTAATTTAATTTTTAGCATTTATAGTTTGCTCGAGGACAAGCAAAAGTCAGGTTTGGGGGTTTGATCGCGCTACAAATGTTCACATTTAGCGCCCCCTTTACTTGGTTTTTATAATCATTTCCTATGCATTTTAGAGGTGTAATGTTGTAAATATGTGTTTTCAGGTAAGTACGGCGTTTCGAAGGCATTTGGGTCCGAAATGAGGAAAAGAAGGCAAAGAAGGCAGAAAACCAAAGTATGCCCTGTTCTCACGGGTTCAGACATCAAAACCTGCGGGAAAGTTCCAGCGGAAAGAACCAGCGGGAAAGAACATAGAGTCCTGCGGGTTCATCTCCCCTACCTTGCGGGAAAGAGCCAGCTTAAGGAAGCCGCGGGCTGTGTCAAAACTATATCCGGTGATTTCAATTCGTCTGTTCTGCGGGCATAAAGCTGATCTCGCTCCAAATGTTCACATTTAGCGCTCCCTTTTCCTATCTTTTGTGCTTGTTCTCGGGTAAAACTGGGTATTTAATGGATAAAATAAGTGTTTCAGGTAAATAGGGAAGTTTAGGGGCAAAATTGTCATTTTGGACAATTCAGGGGCAAAAGTGCAAGATTCGAGCAATTATTGAAGATTCCGTGAATAGGAGAAAGATCAGGGGTGCAAACTGTAATTTGCCAGCCAAGCAGCGCAGCACAGCCACGTCACGCACCAAACGCTGTCGTTTTGGCGCTGCACACGTCACGCCTGACATCAGGTCATCTTCAAGCTACAGCTGGGTCGACCCGCGACCTAGTAGACCCGACCCGAACCGAACCGAACCGATCCGAACCGAACCGAACCGAACCGATCTCAACCCTGTAATTTCGGTGACCATTTCTGACCATTTTTCGGCCACTTTTCCAACGATTTGCCACCTAGATCGGAATCCCACTCCACGGTGGTCAAGATGGACCCACTTTTAGCCTCCCATGCAAAGGTTTTCAACTCTAACAAATCCTCCAAGTCTCCATGGAAGTCCAAGCTTACAAGCTCATTCCAGCGGCTTCCTTCTCGCAAACCGGAACGTCCAAACTTGCCAAAACTCCACGGTTTCATGCCGCTAGAAAGTTCCGGCGGTCCAGAAGGTCAGAACTCGCCGCCGACTCCAAATTCTCCACCGCAAGCTTAGACGGCGGGCACAAACTCTCCATCCAAGGGTTCTGAACCCGCCGGGACAACCGACTTGGAAGATATTTCGTCCAAAACCTCCCCAAAACAGTTCCCTATATATATACTTCCTTCTCTAACCTAAAACACACCTCCCAAAATATCCAAATAGCTTAAAGTTACCCAAGTACCCTCATAATAGTCTAGATTTGTAGGGAAAAATACCGTAGTACACGCAGCGGAAGCGAGACTAAAAATTGATTTAGTAACTTTTATAATTTTTCCTTTTATGAACCTTAAACCCTTTAATCAATTAAACATATATATTATCTAACAAAAAAAGAATACCTTTTGTCGCGTGATCCGATTGACTTACGTCGATGGTAATCCGCAAGATCTTCAATCCTAGCACGAACGTGGATCACCTAGGAGCGTGGTCTCCCTTTTCTTTGAATTGCAAATCTGTGAATGGACAAACAAACTTTTCTTTTCTTTGTTAGTCACAAAAACAATCAAAAGAAGACTAAAATTATTTCGGTCACTTTTGAGTTCTCAATCTAATGATCGAAACTCGCATGAACCTAAATCGATGTTGTACACACAAGCTTATTGATGAACAAGCAAATAGTGTACTGTTGACGGTGATTTTTGGATTGCCACGCACTCAACAATTATATCAGTTTAATATAAACAAGAAAATTAAGAAGGTATGTAAAAGACAGATTTTACGTGGAAAACCCTTGAACGGGAAAAAAACCACGGCGCCCCTGAGGGCAGAAAAATAATACTAGGTTTTCGTTGCCTTATTACACGCTTAGATCTCTCTTACATTTGCTTTCTTTTTCTCTCTTTTTCTCTCTTTTTCTGAACCCCCTTCTCGTGGGATAGGTGGTTCTATTTATACATGATATTTAGGGTTTTTCCCTTGATTTTAGTCCTGCTCATAGTAGGATTTCCTTTCAGATTCGTACTGGGAATCCCACATTGCTGCGGATACAGATAGGTCTTCTCCTTTTCCCCCCTTGATTCCTTGTTGTTATGGGTTTTCTAAAGTGTAGGGTTTATTTCCATGTTTCTGCCGAGTCGGTTTAGGCCCAGTATGCTGGTGCAGCGAGTACATTTATTTCTGGGTTTCGTTTCTTCGGCGACCATATATCTATGTTTGGCGAGTACATATCCAGTTTCGGCGAGCGTGTTTCTGACTTCTTTGGTTTCGAGGTATTTCGACATTGACTTGTCATATTTCCTTTACTGACCCGGTCAGTGAGTGACGTGGCAATCTTTACTGACTCTTTTTGATGACGTGTCGGGTTGGCGAATTTATGCATACAACAATACCCCCATAAATACTCCGAGCTGGGCGAATGATTTGTTCTTCTTACTTCGTTTGTCTCTGCGAGTAGTTTTTATTTTTATACTTACAAGGTTTCGATGCATTTTGTAATGCCTCCTCCTTTCCTTTTTATCACGCGCTGTATTGATTAATTGATTCTTCTGGTGCAAGCTTTCAACTTGGTCCACATAATTGTTGACGCACCCATTTACCTGACGGACGAAGGGACATTTTGACCGCTTGGCTTCTCCGAGATGCCACGTGTCTGTTTTCTGATGGTGGCTATTGCGGCTGGTCACTGTGGCTGTCATTCTCATTAATTGCATATCTTTTTACTTGATTTTCTTTTTTGAATTTCGAAACTCCCTCTTTTTAAGGCCCGATCGTCTCTCTTCTATATTTCATTCTTTCCATTTTATTCCTCTACTGGTTTGCTCAGAGCCAAAAAGAACAGTTCGATTCTTCGTTTTTATCTACCTTGTTGCTTCGAGTGCTTGCTACAGTCCTTTCCCTGTGTTTTCTGTTTATCAGACGGTTCATTGGAATCGATTGTTCCTGCCTTTCTACGAATCTTCCGTGAATCTAGGGTTTTCCGGTGAGTTCCCATGGACCCTTCTTTACGCTATTCTCTTTTTAATCGAATGATGCAAGCCATGGAGCTTGGTGATAAAAGTACTGCGGACAAAATTGAATCTCTGATTCGTAATTTTTGTCCAGATTCTCCGGTCCCAATTTTTGTTTATGTTCCATCTTCTGGAGATGATTTTATCCCTAACATTTCTCCTTCATCTTCTAACAGCGGTTCTCCAAAAATGCCGAAATCTTCTAGACCCACAAGCAGTAGACGACGCGCTTCTAGGGTTCCACGTGAATCCCTGCTGGATGCGCAGACGATTGTCGACTTTGATGTTGAAGACCATCAGAGGGATAGGCTACACTTCTCGCCAAACCATCCGTGTTCTTTTGACACGGAGGTAAACGTGGTCGGCGAGGTTGAGCTTTGTAAATACAAGAGTCGTTTTGACTTGCCAGACTCGGTGAATCTCATCTTACCTGGCGACCGGGCTGTGTGGAATCCTCCTAAAAACGCAGTCGCCATTTACGGGGCCATGCTTAGCTGTGGGGTGACTCTCCCTTTTCAGCCTTTCATCGCTAGATTTCTTACGGAGGCTCAAATTACGCCGGCACAGCTTGCTCCAAATAGCTACAGGATATTGATGTGCCTGTGCCTTATGTGGAAGTTGAAGGTTACGGGCCCCCTACTCCTCGTGAAATCCGCCATTTTTACACGCTAAGGCAGGCGGGCCATGGTGGTACGTATTTCCTTATCTCTTCGCCCGTGGAGAACTGGATTCCTGAGGGCGTGGCGAACCACGGTCAAGTGGAAATCTCCGGCGATGAGAAGAAAAAGGGGTTCATCTGGGGTTTTCCCACTTCGAACAAGAGGTGGAAGAACAGTTGGTTTTTCGTTGATGGCGAGTGGGGTCGTCATTTGCCCGCCAGTAGTCGCCACAATTTCTTGGCGAAGAAGGTTCCCAGGCACTTCACATCGCCTGAAGCTTGGTTGAAGGCGGCCCCTGTTTTACTGAATAGGGAGGTTTCTCACCTCGCCGCAGCAGCTGTCCTCCCTTTGAGAGAAAGGGATAGGTTCTTCCTCTTGGATGAGGAAAAAATGATTTTCGAAGGGATTTTCCCACGTCTACATGCAAGGCTTCCTCGCTGTAAGTCTTTGTCCACTCCTTTGTTTTACTATCTTATTCTGTTAGTTGATACTTTGTTTATTTTTCTTTGCAGTGTGCGATTTTGACACAGTTTGCGATCAACACGCCCGGGCAGTAAAGAATTCTGAGGCAACCAGTAGAAGACATGCTGCTGGGTTGGCCAAGGAAGGACTTGCTAGTCCGGATGGCGGCGATCCCTCCGATGGCGAGGAAGTTGGTGATATTCCTGAGGGTGGGGTCGAATCGGAGCAACCCCCTGTGTACACAGAGGCTGCTGTGAACATACCTGCTGCGAATACTTCTGCTGCGACCACTCCTGCAGCTACCTCCAGCCGCAAGGGAAAAGAAAAAGTTGGAGTTTCAGGGCCAGTCCGTGACACTCCTATTTTTGATGCGGATGTTCCTGAAATTCCTCTGGATCCTGCGAATGATCTAACTCCCAGACTGGTAGAGGAAAGCACCCGGCTGAGGGTACCCCTGACCATACTACTCGACCTTTAAAGCGGGCATCAAGAGTCGTGCAGTATGTTGTTTCTTCTGACGAGGAGGGTGCTGATGGACCTGTGTTCGTCGGAATTCCTTCTACTCATCCAACTGTGCTTGAAGCCCCCGCTGAAGGGATGAGTGAGGTAGCGTCTCCACCTCCTGAAAGAGTTGGTGAATTGAATGTTCCTGCCTTGTCTCCAACTGGTGCGGCTTCTCCTCCCGCGACTGTAGAGGAGCCGAACATGTCGTCTACCGAACAGCCTGGGCCATCTGGTCAGCCGGGGCCAGCTGATAGGTCGGGGCCATCGAAGCAAACCGGGGCTTCCACGTCAGGTTCGGGTGTTGCCCGTGAAGTTCCTCCCGTGGATCCAACCGGAGTTGGTGAGGGAGAGGGGTGTGTGTCCCTTTCAGATTTCACGGCTGCAGAGATCTGCTCACATATAATGAACAACAAAGTTTACATTGATGAGGGTTGGGAGCGCCTGAAGAGCAGATCCTGCAACAAGAAGATGGAATTTTTCTTCGATTGTCAGTCCCTTGTGAGTCTCTTGCGATTTTTGTGTTTTGCGTTTTTCATTCGTATGTTTCCTGACTTGACTGTTTTTCTTTTTTAGATGATGTCTGAGTTGACCGACGCTTACAGGCGAGGGAACTTCCTTTCGAGAGATGTGAAACGCCTGCGGGAACAGACTTCTATTTTGGTCGCTGAGAAACTCTCTGCTGAGGAAATCCATACTCAGCATCTCGCTCAGATGAGGGAATCTACGGATGGCTATCTTTCAGCTAAACTTGTTGCTGAAGATAAATTAGCTGCTGCTGAGGAAGAGATTCGTTTGCTGCAAGAGCAACTCTCCGCTAATCAAGAATCACTCGCAGCACGTTTTGAGGCTGAGCAACTGGCTGAGGAGGCAAAGGAGAAAGCTGAACGTGAAGCCTTGGATTTGCGCAACCAGTTGTCCTCGCATGAAGTTATTCTGAACGATCTCAAGGCTGTGCTGGAGGTTGAGTCGGTTGATCGTTTCAAGAGATCCCCTGCCTATGACGCGCTTTTATTGCGTGAATTTGAGAAAGGCATGAGTCAGGCGAAGAAATTCTTCGCCATGAAGGATCACTCCAATGAGAAAGCTCTGGGGCGTTTCGACCGGTCTTTACAACAGCATATGGCCAGCGGAGTGGACTCGATTAAAGAGCAGATAAAACGTTGGAAAGCCCACTGTCGCTACAACATGACTGAACCTCACCCTATGCATTTAGAAATCCCCAGCAAGCGTACCTTCAATACTTATTATTCGGGTCGGAAGGGCAGCTTTTCTGGTTCTGGTGCTGAGCCTGACTTGGGCCCTGTTGCTGGAAGGGATTACGAGCGTTTTATGCCAGAAGGGGATGAGGAAGTCGTCTGGCCTTCAGATGAGGAGATCGAAGATGAGGAAGATAGCGAGGACCCTCCTGCAGCTAGTTGATTTTTTGTATTTTCATTTTTAATTCTTTAATTGTAAATCACTTTATTTATGAGAAGTTATAAATTTTTTCTTCGTTCAGCTGCTTTTACTGAATTTTCGATTTCCTCAGTATTTCACCAAGTCTTTAGCACATTTTGTATTCGGCTGCCGTTGCTGGGTTTTGGCGTACTTAGCGTTTCGCCAAGTTTTTGACTTAGTTTGTATTCAGCTGCCGTTGCTGGATTTTGGCGTACTTAGTGTTTGTTAGGACGTATCCGACCATACACCAAGTTTTTAACATGTTTTTGTTTATTCAGCTACCATTGCTGAGTTCTGGCGTACTTGGTGTTTATTCAGGGCGTATTTGCCCATACCAAGTTTTTCTCTTAGTTTGTATTCAGCTGCCGTTGCTGGATTTTGGCGTACTTAGTGTTTATCAGGACGTATCTGACCATACACCAAGTTTTTAACATGTTTTTATTTATTCAGCTGCCATTGCTGAGTTCTGGCGTACTTGGTGTTTATTCAGGGCGTATTTGCCCATACCAAGTTTTTCTCCGGAGATCTTATTCTCCTTGTGGGTGCGATCCCCTGATTTCTGTAGCTTGGGCTATCGCGACTAAGTCGCTTTCGGCTGGTTTTTAATTTCGTTGGGTTGTCACTTATTCTCACTGCTGCGAGTACGAAATTCGTCTTTACGCAATGGTATTGACATACGTCGGCGAGTGTCTTTTTGTAATTGGCGAGTCAAGTCGCAATTTCTCAGTAATAAATTACTCTTTATTTGGATAATTCCTGCAACTCTGTTAACATAATCACAAAGAAAAGAAAACAAATACTAGTACGAAAACTGTCCTAAGAAAAATAAAAGGCTCACACCAATTCTAAATTTGACCCCCAAGTTATGGATAATATATCTTCAAGTACTGCGCATTGCATGGACGGGGTAGTTCGCCAAAACCTTCTCGTGTGATGCGATATGCCCCATGGCCAGCTATGCCTGTAATCTGGTAAGGCCCCTCCCATTTGTCTGCGAGTGACCCTGCAGCTTTGTCTTTTGTTCCTTGGTTCACCCTTTTCAGCACTAAGTCGCCCAGCGAGAACCTTCTTTCACGCACATGTGAGTTGTAATATCTGGCTACCCTATGTTGGTATGCAGTATTCCTTATTTGCGCGCGCTCTCTTCTTTCCTCTAATTCATCTAGGCCGCACTTTAGCATATCAATATTGATTTCTGGCTGAAAACGTTGCACCCTCGGCGAAGAGAAAGATGTTTCCACGGGAATGACAGCTTCAGCTCCATATGCCATGGAATATGGGGTCTCGCCTGTTGAACTCCTTTCTGTGGTTCGGTATGCCCAAAGTACCTATGGTAATTCGTCTGCCCAGCTGCCCCTTTTAACTGCCAATTTAGCCTTCAGGTTATGTTTTATGATTTTGTTTACTGCTTCAGTTTGGCCATTCGTCTGTGGGTGTGCTGGAGAGGCATAGTAGTTGTTGATGCCGTACTTGTCACATAGCTCCCTGAATTTCCTCCCGTCAAATTGGGTCCCATTGTCCGTGATGATGGTGTTTGGTATCCCGAATCTGTAAAGGATATTTTTCTTCACAAAGCTTACAGTGTTTGCTTCGGTTATGTGTACCAATGGCTCGGCTTCTACCCATTTTGTAAAATAATCCACAGCTACTATGGCATGTTTTGCTCCTCCAGTTGCTGTTGGCATTGGGCCGATCAAGTCAATCCCCCACATGGCGAACGGCCAAGGCGAGGTAATACTTTGCAAGAGTTCAGGTGGCTGTCGGATGTTATTAGCAATCTTCTGACAAGCCTCACATCTCGCTGCCACCCTTTTGGAGTCGGCGAACAGTGTTGGCCAGTAAAAACCCTGCCTTAATGTTTTGTGGGCTAGACTGGCGCCCCCAGCGTGGTTCCCACAATTTCCACTATGTATGCTTCTCAGGATACCTTCTGCTTCTTCAGGCCCAACACATCTCTGTAGTGCCCTCGAGTATCCCCTTTTGTACAGTTCTCCATTGAGTATTGAGTATCTTGTAGCTCTGTACTTCAGCCGCTTTGCTTCTAACGGGTCACTTGGGAGTACATCATTGATGAGATATTCTATGATCGGTGTGATCCAGCTGTCCCTTTCGCCAAAGACCGCCCCAACTTCCTTTGTTTTAACTATACTCGGCTGCAATAAGCGGATCATAGAAATATTTTTGGGCCAGATGCTGGCTGTGGTAGATGCCAGTTTGGCCAAGGCATCAGGTTTCTCGTTCTCTTCTCGGGGGACATGAACAATCCTGTATTCTTTAAATCTTTTTAATAACTCCTTTGCTAATTCCAGGTAGGTGATCATGCTCTCATCTCTTGCTTGGTATTCATCTAGTACTTGATTGACAACAACTTGAGAGTCGCTAAAAACTTCCACTTCGTCTGCTCCTAGGACTGTGCTGATTTTTAAACCTGCTATGAGTGCCTCGTACTCGGCTTGATTGTTGGTAGCTTTGAAGTCAAAACGCAAGGCACATTCGACTGAATCTCCTTCTGGGGTTAACACTACTACCCCTGCCCCGCTGCCATGTGTGTTTGATGAGCCGTCGACGCGGAGTTGCCATTTATATATTTTTTTGTTTTCTTCCTCCATCATTCTCGCTACTTCCACGTTTGGTTCGGTGAACTCCGCTACAAAGTCTGCCACTGCCTGGGCTTTAATTGCTGTCCTTGGGAGGTACTCTACGTCGAATTCACTTAACTCGATTGCCCACTTTGTTAATCGACCGGATACTTCTGGTTTCTGCAGGATTAACTTCAATGGGCAGTTGGTGTATACTCTGATTTTATGAGCCTGGAAATATGGCCTCAGCTTCCTCGCTGCTGTTATTAGAGCTAGTGCCAATTTTTCAGCCGGCGAGTATCTGGTTTCGGTTGGCAACAATGCTTTGCTGGTGTAGTATATTGGTTTCTGGACCCCATCTTCCTGTTTTACTAGCACGGAACTTGTGGCTGCTCCAGAGACGGACAAGTACATGTACAACGTTTCTCCTGTTTCTGGTTTTGATAGCAGCGGTGCCTGCCCTAGGTAATCTTTCAAGGCTTGGAAAGCCTTTTCACACTCCTCATTCCACTCGATTCCCTTTCCCTTTTTTAGAGCTTTGAAAAATGGTAGGCATCGGTCTGTTG
Organism: Acer yangbiense; assembly: GCA_008009225.1. Classification (NCBI taxonomy): domain Eukaryota; kingdom Viridiplantae; phylum Streptophyta; class Magnoliopsida; order Sapindales; family Sapindaceae; genus Acer; species Acer yangbiense. The sequence goes on from CM017764.1 coordinate 30,447,219, forward strand.
ATTTGGCTATGAATCTGCTCAGCGATGCTAAGCACCCTGTGAGTTTTTGAACGTCTTTCAGAGTTCTTGGCGAGACCATTTTTGCTAGTGCTTGGATTTTTTCAGGGTTCACCTCTATTCCCCTTTGATGTACTTGATATCCGAGGAACCTCCCAGATGGTACGCCGAATACGCATTTTGCTGGATTCAACTTCATTCCATACTTGACCAGCACGTCGAATGTTTCCCTCAGGTCATCTGTATGTCTATCCGCTGTGGTGCTTTTTGTTAGCATATCGTCAACGTAGACTTCCATGTTCCTCCCGATTTGTCTGGCGAACATCCTGTTGACCAAGCGCTGGTAAGTTGCCCCAGCATTTTTTAGGCCGAATGGCATGACTGTGTAACAATACAACCCCTGATCCGTGGTGAACGCTGTCTTCTCTTCGTCTGGCTTGTGCATCTTTATTTGGTTATATCCTGAATATGCATCCATGAAGCTCAACGTTTCGTGTCCAGCTGTTGCATCGACTAACTGGTCAATCCTTGGTAGCGGGAAGCTATCCTTGGGGCAGGCTTTATTCAGATCGGTGAAGTCGACGCACATCCTCCATTGATTGTTTTTCTTTTTCACTAAGACCACATTCGCCACCCATTCTGGGTATTTAACTTCTCTGATTGACCTTGCGGCGAGCAATTTTGATACTTCCTCCTTTATCGCTGCACTTCTTTCTGGGTTGAAACTCCTCCTTTTTTGCACAACCGGCTTGCATTTCTCACTCACAGCCAGATTGTACGAGATTAAACTTCTATCAATCCCTGGCATGTCTTCGTGGCACCAAGCGAAAATCCCCCTATATTCCTTCAACAAGTTTGTCACATCTTTCTTAACTTGTTTAGCCAGCCTTGCTCCGATGTTTACTGTTTTGTCTGGTTCCGCTTCGTCTAGAATAACTGACTCGGTTGGTTTTTCTTTCTCTCTGCTCGTTTTGTCCCTTGGGTCCAGTTCGAAGTTTCCCGGACTATCTTCCTGCACCTCCCTGTCCACTTCGAATATGTTTAAGGTTTCCATCCCTGCTTTATCTTTGAAGATTGATAGATTGGCGCGGCGAGCCATCTCCTGTGACCCTCTCAATTCTCCGACACCAAATTCTGTAGGGAATTTTATTTTCAACGCATGGGTTGAAGTGACAGCTCGAGCTTTGTTAAGAAACGGTCGGCCAAGTAAAGCATTATACGGCCAATTGTGGATGTCAACCACGACAAAATCCAAAAGGATTGTTCGCCGGCATGGTGCTGTACCAAATCTCACCGGCAGTTTTACAGTTCCTAACGACCTAACTTATGCGCCACCAAATCCCTTTAGTGGTACATGGAATGGCTCGAGATCTTTTCTGTCCAGCCGCAATTCATCATATACTCTGGCACTTAAGATATCGGCTGAACTTCCATTGTCAATCATCACCCGAAGGACATCCTTATGGGCTATTCGAACCCCTACGACGATTGCATCGTTAGGTTTTGCATCTATCCCGTCTGAGTCTTCTGCTGTGAATGTTATAGGGTCATGCCCTTCTCTTCCCTTCTTGGGGCTTCTCTGTACGGAATTGATCTCCATGCTTCTGCTTTCATACATTACTTCTCGAACTTTTGACATCCTTTCTCGATTGCTTCTCCCAGTATGAGGTCCGCCGAAGATGGTGTTTATGGTGGCGTTAGGACTGTTCCTCCTTGGACTTTTCCTTTCCTGCCCGTTTCCCTGGCGGCTATCCTGGCGACCACCATATTTATCTCCCTTCAAGGCAAAATCCTTCAGGTGCCTCTCTCTGATCAAACTTTCAATGTGGTCACGCAGCTGGAAACACTTTGAGGTTTCATGCCCATGATCTTTGTGGAATCGGCAGTACTTAGTTGTGTCTCTCTTGGCATTTGCTGACTGCTGTCGTGGATATTTAGCGAGTCCTTTGTCTTCCACCACAGAAAATATCTCCTCTTGATCACCGGTTAAAGGGGTGTAGTGGTTGTACCTTCCTCGAAACCTACTGGCTCGAGGATTTCCTTTGCTTTCTCTCGAGTGCCCCTTTTGGCCTTTCTCGTCTCTCTGGCGATCATGTGATACCGTCTTCTTGTCATCCTTTTGATCCGGTTTTGAGTCAGGTTTGTGTCCATGCACGTAGCTACCCCCTTGTGCTACTTCTTCTTCTTCTGCTAATGCATAGTCGCCAGCTATTTCCATCATCTCTTCATAAGTTTTTGGTCTCTCTCTTCGCAGGTCGAAAGATAATCGCCCGCTTTGTAACCCATTGGTGAAAGCGGCGATCACAGCTACATTGCTGGCATCTTCAATTTGAGTAACTTCCTTACCAAATCTTGCTAGGTACTTCTTGATTGACTCATTGTGCTCTTGTTTTAAATTTGATAGATGAGTGAAAATAAATAATAAACGTGTCCTAAAGTAATCTAGAGGGGGGGGGGGGGGGGGGGGGTGAATAGATTTTAAACAATTTTACCCAATTTTTCGAGATTAGTCCAAATTACGAAAAAGCCCCAATCTAGTCAATATACAAAAAACATACAAGTGCGGAAATTTGAGGACACACAATATTTACGTGGAAACCCACACGGGGAAAAACCACGGGCTGTTATGTGCGCCACACGAGAACCTCGAATCCACTATTTGCAAATACGATTACAAATTAGGTTGACCACATCACACCTAAATTTACTAATCCGTCTTTGCTACCCGCGGGCCTTTAATAGTGACTCTAGTCCCTTGCTTGCAAACTACCTAAGAGGTAAATACAAGACTTGTCTCTAAAGTGAAGAGATAGCACAACCTAAGGTGAATATGTGAAATACTCAAGATGCTAAAAATGCAAGGTTAGACATTTTAAGCTTATCTAGGCAAGGATGAACATGTTAGACAATCCTAGATATCATATTACTAGATGACATGCATAAACCAACACTAAATAAGCAACCAAAATCCTATATGCATTATCTATCACAATACAACTCACAAACCACAATAAAACAATCTTGAAACTAAGTCAAGTCATAAAGATGCAATCTTGAATCAATTCAAGTGATAAAGAAGCTATCTTGTAAAGCAAGAACATATAGATATGAGAATGATGTTCTAGATACAAGTCATGTGAGCAAAACTAAAAACCTTAGATGAAATCAACCTAGAATTATGCTAGATGATAAATGAAAGATGCAATATGAAGGGTTTTGTGATTTGGAAGCTTAAAGATGAAGTCTTGATACCTTGGCTTGAAGATACTCAACCATGCTCTCAAAAGTGTAATTTTTGCTCTTGAAACCGAGCCAAGACTATCAAGACATATATAAATGGGATCCAAGTGAAGTGACATCGTTTTTGAAAAAAACGCTTCAGATTCCCGTCAGCTGCGCTGGTGCAGCGCTGGACGACCAGCGCAACTCACCAGCGCACGCCCTTTAACTGGCAAGGGCGCTCGACGAGTGGCGCGCCTCAAGGGCGCAAGACCAGCGGCAACATTCTGGACGAGATGCGCTGGTGGTGCTTGCGCTGGTGACGACCAGCGCACCAACAGCGACAACCTACTGGAGGAGTTGCGCTGGAGGAGAGCGCCGGTGCAGACCAGCGCACGACCAGCGGTAGTCCACTGGACTAGTTGCGCTGGTCAGCTTGCGCTGGTGACGACCAGCGCATGACCAGCGCACACACTCCCTTAAGCACACAAACAAAAGTGCAAGGGTCAAAAGAAATGCATCTTAAGCCTAACTAGATATGCCATTATAATTACAAGATGTAAGAAGAGAGATTTAAATACCCAATGATGCACAAAAACTTCAAACACAACATACAAGTAAGAGTTATGCAAGTGTTGTGTGTGTGTGCAACTACATCTCTTCAAAGTAGAGTAAGTCAAGAAATCTACCTTCCTTGAAGCTCTTGATCATGCAATGAGGTTTTCTTCCATCCTAAGCTATCCTTACATATAGAACCCCATTGTGATTTTGCCAACGAAATACGCCAATAAAAAATGAGGCACTTACAATCTCCCCCTTTGGCTATTTCGTGACAAAATCACCACTCACATAGCATCCTCACAAAATAAAAGATTGGTCAACAAAAGTTTTCTACATTACAATTAAGCTCCTAGTCTAAGTCTTGAACATCTTCAAGTCAAATCCAAGCTTGTAGAAAAGAAATCCAACCTACACACAATCAACAAGAAAAATACCTTCCAAGAACAGGTGTGGGAGAGATGCTAATAACAAAAGAAATGTCATTTCAAAAGGTTTCAAAAAAATCAAACAAGCAATGTAATGCAATGCAACTCCCCCTAAATGCAATCATCTCCCATCATGGGTTACTCACTCTCAACTCCCCCTAAATGCAATGCCTAGAAGCACAAATTCTCCCCAAACCTACTCCCCCTTTTTGTCATGAGATAGGCAAAGGGAGTCTCCCCTAATAGGTAAGCATTAGCAAGGAGAGCTTGTAGCACGAACACATATGCAATCAAATAGGCAATTTTATACACCTCAATCAAGTAAGAGAGATTCAAGGAGTTTTATTTTATGACAAATGTGTGACAATAATGCTTTGCATGCAAGACATGTTGCATCTAAGACCAAAACAATGGTATTTGGTAAAGCAAACAACAAAGGTTTCCAAAAGAATTCAAACCAATTTCACCCTTTGTCATGGAAAAAGCAAGGAAATAGAATTTTAGTATTTCAAGACAAACAACTATATCCAACTTTATAGGCAAAACAAGACATGAGCGACTTTGCACCCTATTTGATTTTTCCGGGTGAGATACCCGTATGATAGTAGCCTTGTTCTACAAATAAAGAAAGAGAGACTTTGGATATTAGGATCCTTTTGATTTAAGTCTCAATATTGCTTTTGCACACATATTTGCATTTAACATTTGCAATCAAACATTTCACATTATCATCTCATACTTTTCAACTTAGGTATGTCATTTAAAAAGAATCATCATGTCATGGAGATCAATTAAAGGTCATTCAAAAAGTACTTCCGAAGTACATCTCCTATTCCAAAAATGCATGTTTGAGCATAGATATGACATGGATTGCAAGCAAGGCAATGTAGCACACTTATTTAGAAAAATACATATAAGTATGTACAACCAATCATCTCAAGCAATTAACTAAGAGGCATAAAATATATCAATGTGGCACAATGTATGATCATGCAACTTTGCTCTCTTTGCTTGAGCTCCCCATATGGGGTCAAGACACACCAAATCAACCCAATTGACAAATCCCAATAGACTTGCTAAGGTTCCCAAATCTAATGGTGTCTAAAGGCTTTGTAAACAAATCCGCTAGTTGGTCATTTGTTTCCACATGTTCCAATGCAATGGTTTTGCTCTCAACTAGCTCTCTTATGAAATGGTGTCTAATGTCAATGTGCTTTGTCCTAGAATGTTGGACGGGATTCTTAGAAATGTTAATGGCACTCATGTTATCACAAAATAAAGTAAGAGTACCTTGCTCCAAGCCATAATCGGCTAGCATTTGTTTCATCCACATCAATTGAGTGCAAGCACTACCGGCGGCAATATATTCCGCCTCGGCCGTGGATAGGGAAATTGAGTTTTGCTTCTTGCAAAACCAAGAAACCAAATTGTTCCCAAGGAAGAAGCAACCGCCCGATGTACTCTTCCTATCATCACAATTTCCCGCCCAATCGGCATCACTAAATCCAACAAGACTTGGATTAGTGTCAAAGGAGTACCATATCCCATGATTTGAGGTACCATTCACAAACCGAATGATCCTCTTCACCGCCACAAGGTGAGACTCTTTGGGATTAGCTTGGTACCTAGCACAAACACCCACACTAAAACAAATATCGGGCCTACTTGCGGTCAAGTAAAGCAAGCTACCTATCATGCCACGATATAGACTTTGTTCCACATCCTTTCCACTAGCATCTTTGCTAAGTTTCAAGGTGGTGCTCATGGGTGTGTCACAATGTTTGGCATTCTCAAGGCCAAACTTTTTCACTAGGCTCTTAGCATACTTAGCTTGGGATATAAAGATCCCATCATGCATTTGCTTGATTTGCAAGCCTAGGAAATAATTTAGTTCACCAACCATGCTCATTTCAAACTCATGAGACATGACATCAACAAATTGTCTAACTTTGGATTGGTTGGTGGAACCAAATACAATGTCATCAACATAAATTTGAGCTATGAATAGCTCATCTTTAGTGCACTTGATGAACAAAGTCTTGTCAACACTACCTCTTGAGTAGCCATTGTCAACAAGATAAAGAGTGAGGCGCTCATACCAAGCCCTCGGTGCTTGTTTCAACCCATATAGAGCCTTCTTGAGGCGATAGACATGAGAGGGGTGGTGTGGATCCACAAACCCCTTGGGTTGCTCAACAAACACTTCCTCATGCAATAAGCCATTGAGGAAGGCACTCTTGACATCCATTTGTTGTAACTTGAACTTGTACACACAAGAAATGGATAAGAGAAGCCTTATGGACTCAAGACGGGCAACGGGAGCAAAAGTCTCCTCAAAGTCAATACCCTCAATTTGAGAGTATCCTTGTGCAACAAGCCTTGCCTTGTTTCGCACAATGTTGCCATCCTCATCGGATTTGTTCCTAAACACCCATTTAGTTCCTATGACATTGGTGTTTTTGGGTCTAGGAACAAGAGTCCAAACCTCATTTCTCTCAAATTGGTTTAGCTCTTCTTGCATGGCAAGAACCCAAAACTCATCTTCCAAGGCTTCATCAACCTTTTTGGGTTCTATTTGAGAGGTGTAACAAGTGTAGCTAATTTGATTAGCTATTTGACGCCTAGTCCTAACACCCTCTCTAACTTCTCCAATGATATGATCCTTATCATGGAGCTTTCTAACCCAAGGAGCGGGTTCATTAGAGTCCAAAGGGGGAACTCTATTAAGAGGCAAATCATCCTCTTCATCTTGGTTTGACTTCACACCACTAGAAGTCTCACCACTTTCCTTCAAAGGAAAGTCATTCACCTCACAAACATCCTCCTCATGGTCATCATGTTTGGGCCTACAATCATCAAAGACAACATTTGATGATTCCATAACACTTTGAGTCTTTAGATTAAAAACTCTATAGGCCTTGCTATTAAGTGCATACCCAATGAAAATACCCTCATCACTCTTGGCATCAAACTTGCCAAGTTGATCCCGGTCATTTAGTATATAGCACTTACTCCCAAAGATGTGGAAGTAGCTCACATTGGGTTTTCTACCCTTCCATAACTCATAGGATGTTTGTTTAGTCCCGGGCCTAAGGAAAACTCTATTCCCTATGTAGCAAGCCGTATTGATGGCTTCGGCCCAAAGATTTCTAGGGACTTTGTTGCTAAGCAACATCACACGGGCCATCTCTTGGAGGACTCTATCCTTCCTCTCAACAACACCATTTTGTTGAGGAGTCCTAGGGGCCGAAAATTCATGGGAAATGCCTAAGCTATTGCAAAAATTTTCAAACTTAGCATTTTCAAATTCTTTCCCATGATCACTTCTAATTTTCTTAATGCTTTTAATGTGAGAAGTTTTCTCATTTTGAATTTTGACACAAAGCATTTTGAATTTCTCAAAGGCTTCGGACTTTTCTCTAAGGAAGTAAGTCCAAGTAAACCTAGAGAAGTCATCAACAACAACAAGAATGTACCTTCTACCACCTAAACTTTCGGTTTGAATGGGACCCATAAGGTCCATATGGATGAGCTCCAATGGCTCTTTGGTGGAGAGGTATTTGCCTTTCTTGTGCACACTCTTAGTTTGCTTTCCTTGTTGACAAGGTCCACAAACTCCCTCAACCTTTTTCCCAAACTTGGGAAGGCCCCTAACAACATTCAACCTATCAAGGACTTTCAAGTCCCTATAGTTCATATGGCCAAGTCTTTGGTGCCACACCTCAATTTGCTCACTAGTAGACAAGTTACAAGAGATGAGATTAGACTCAAGACAATAACAATTGTCACTTGATCTCTTGCCTTTCAACAAAACTTGCCCATTTTCCTTAAGAATAGAGCAATCAACTTTTCCAAACATAACCGAAAGCCCTTCATCACTTAAGTGTGATATACTAATGAGATTGGCTTGCAAGCCATCAACATAGAGAGCATTGGGCAAGGAGGGTAAACCGGGAATAGATATATTACCTTTCCCTATGACCTTTTTCTTAGATCCATCACCAAAGGTGACATACCCACCATCCTCCATCACAAGAGATTCAAAGAAACTCTTGTTTCCGGTCATGTGCCTAGAACACCCACTATCAAGGTACCAAGTGTTAGAGGCATTTGCTTTTAAGGCAACTTGGGCCACATAGCAATAATAGTCATCATGTCTACTCATCCTAGGTGAAACATGGTCATTCCTAGGAGCCATTGGTCCATTAGCTCTAAAAATTCTAGGTGCATGCATTGTGGCTCTTTTAAGCATATTTTTCTCAATCATACTTTCTCTTCTACACAATTTAATATACTTAAGGCAATTAGGCCTAATATGGCCTTCAATTCCACAAAAATGGCAAGTAGGAGTAAAGTAGGAATTCATACCATAGCCTTGAGCAAACATTTGTGGCCTCCTTCTATTTTGAGTTGCTATTTGATGTTGAGGCAACTCTCTCCTTTGTGGTTGAGCCAAGTTGGCATGTCTTCTAGGTTGAGCATGAAAGACCCCATGTTGAGCTTGTGGGATCCTTTGTTGTGGAGGTCTTGGTAGTGGAGCTCTAGGTTGAGGAGGTCTTGGTAGTGGAGCTCTAGGTTGAGGAGGAGCTCTAGTTGGAATCCTTGGTTGTGCTTGCTTGGAGGATTCACCGACTTCAACCCACTTGGTTGTTTGTTGAGGGGTTTGAACATTCTCAACCTCCTTGCTCTTGACAAAAGTTGTCTTGTTCAGGGATGTGGCTTCCATTTCTTCCACATATCCTAACCCCTTCTTGTCACTAGGACTCTTCCCATAAGATAGCATCTTGTCAAGCTTCTCGGTTCCGGAAGTCATCTTAGCAATCAACTCTTTTGCTTCCATGAGCTCTTTCCCCAAGCTTTGTTCACTTTTCTTGACCAAGACTAACTCCATCTTCAACCCTTCTTCTATCTCCTTTGCCTTACTCATTTCCTTGCTCAAATGAGTCACTTTAGATGTCAACTCAAGCTTCTCCCCTTTCAACTTTTGTATCTCCTTTTTCTTCTTCAATCTTGAGTTCTCAAAGAATCTCATGAAGTCATCATAGTCCATCTCTTAATCAAACTCAAAATTTGACGTTGAGGAGTTACTCCCACCATTTGAGTCATTTTCATCCACTTCTTCTTGCTTGTCATCTTCCTCTTCTTTATCACTCATAACTTCATTGCTATTGTGAGAGGATGAGAAGGCAATGAAGTTGGCAACTTGGTCTTCCTCATCATCCGAAGACTTGTCTTCATCTTCTAGATCATCACTATCACTCCAAGTAACCGCCATGGCTCTTCCTTTCTTCTTCTTCAAATTTGCACATTCGGGAGCAATGTGTCCAAACCCACTACACTCATAGCATTGGACACCCTTCTTATGGTCTTTCTCTTGAGCTTGCTCCACTTTCTTGAAAGAGCCTTCTTCTTTACAAACTTTCCCTTGGAGCCAAACCCTCTCTTCTCAAATCTCATGAATTGCTTGAACTTCTTTGCCATCAAAGCAATTTCTTCATCCGAGTCTTCTTCATCTTTCTCAACCTTGACACTCTTCAAGGCAAGACTCTTTTGCTTCTTTGGAGGTGTAGTTGTAGGACCTTTCCTAGATTCATACGCCAAGAGCCTTCCAATGACTTCACTTGGCTTCATTCTTGAGTAGTCACTATTTTCCTCCAATGCCGTCACTTTGGATTCAAACCTCTCGGGAAGTGACCTCATGATCTTTTGTTTAATTCTTCTATCCGAGTAGGGATCACCAAGTTGGTGACTTTGGTTTACTATATCCATGAGCTTCACTTGGAAGTCATTGAAGCACTCATCATCCTCCATCCTTATGGTCTCAAATTGCGTTTGGAGAACTTGAAGCTTGGAATCCTTAACCACATCGGTTCCTTCATGAGCCGTCTCTAATATATCCCAAGCTTCCTTTGCTATCCTTGTAGTTTGAATGAGCTTGTATTGGTTGTCATCCATGGCACATAGGATTGCATGCATGGCTTTGTTGTTCCATTTTGAAGCCTCAAATTCTTGTGGAGTCCATTGTGCCTTCGGCTTGAGGACTTCCTCTTCACCTCCCGTAGGAGTCATCATAGGTGGAGTGTATCCATCTTCAATCGCCATCCATGCCCGGTCATGAATTTGTCTCACATAAGCTTCCATTTTGCCCTTCCATGAGGCGTAATTGACCCCGGTGAGCAAGGGGGGTCTTGTGCTAGAGGCACCCTCACCTCCCATTCCATTTCCACTCATTGTGTTTGGGTTTGAATGAAATGAATGCACACAAACAAACTAAGCACACACCACAATGCAAACAAATGCAAGAGACTCTAACAAGAGCAAGGGATCTCCTAATTATGTTAAAGAACCCGCTCTGATACCAATTGAAAATAAATAATAAACGTGTCCTAAAGTAATCTAGAGGGGGGGGTGAATAGATTTTAAACAATTTTACCCAATTTTTCGAGATTAGTCCAAATTACGAAAAAGCCCCAATCTAGTCAATAAAAAAACATACAAGTGCGGAAATTAGAGGACACACAATATTTACGTGGAAACCCACACGGGGAAAAACCACGAGCTGTTATGTGCGCCACACGAGAACCTCGAATCCACTATTTGCAAATACGATTACAAATTAGGTTGACCATATCACACCTAAATTTACTAATCCGTCTTTGCTACCCGCGGGCCTTTAATAGTGACTCTAGTCCCTTGCTTGCAAACTACCTAAGAGGTAAATACAAGACTTGTCTCTAAAGTGAAGAGATAGCACAACCTAAGGTGAATATGTGAAATACTCAAGATGCTAAAAATGCAAGTGAAAGTGCATAAAATACTCGAGGTGTGTTTATCAATATAAAGCTAGAGGGGGGGTGAATAGATTTTATCTAATTATTACCCAATTTTCGCATGCAAGTCAATTTTACGAAAATACCCCTAGCAAGTCAATAATACATACAAGTGTAATAAGATGCGGAAATAGTAAATGACACTTGATGTTTACGTGGAAACCCAACCACTGGGAAAAACCACGGGCTGTTAAGTGCGCCACACTCGGACCTCGAAATCCACTATATGAAAAGACGGTTACACCCTCAAGTGATTCTCGGACCCTCACCCTAGATAACCTCAGGCTATGGACACTACCAATCGCCACTCTTGGTTCAATCCCCAGTGATATCCCCTGATACACTACTCTTGGCGTGAGCACCCTCTAATCTACCACGCGGGCCTTTTATAGCGGCTCTAGTCCAATTTGCTTGAGGCCTAAGCACACTTAGCCCCAAGACTTCAATCTCTCAAAAGAGATGCACAACCCTATGTGAATATGTATGAATATTCAATTAATGCAATAAGAGCTAGGGTACTCTAAATGCTTACCTAGGATTATAAGATGACAATATAATCAATCCTAGATATCACATATAGCTATATGACATGGCATATAACTTTAGCTAAGTAAAGGATCACCAATCCTAGATACAAAGCTATCATATAAAACCCATAAACATTCAAAGGATTAACTAGTTGATTAAAAAACAATCTATCAACCTAGTTATCAATACATCACACAAGAATGTTCATGGCATAGCTTTTAGGCAATAATGACCTAATCAAATAAGCTATGAAAAATAATCTCAATCAATAAATGAGATCAATTAGCTAGATGGCATATGAACATTAAAGCCTAGCTAACAAATAAAAACCCAATCAACACATAATCTCAATCTTATATGTAGAAATTAATCTAAACACATATAAGTAAAATATGAGATAAAATTGATAAGTAGAAACACTAATTATGTAAGATAAAAGTGTTCAACAAATCATACCATGTGTGTTGAAGAAGTCCCATGCATTAGCATATGCTAGATGATCCTAGATGATGCTTAGATGAAGATTTATGCATGTGGGGATGGGTTTAGAGAGATAAAGATATGATCTTTAAGCTTTCTCTCTCAAGTCTCTCTAAATATCTCTCTAGGGTTCTTATGATCAAAGACTTGTGTTCTGAACCAGAGATAAGGATGTATTTATAGAGACCAAAAACAGGGCAGGTGAAAATACAATTTTGCCCTTGAAACGCACCGATCGGCGGTTTCATTCGGCGGCCAGGCCGCCGAAATGAACCGCCGAATGGCTCCCGTGTGGAACAGGGGAACTTCGGCGACTTCATTCGGCGGTATGGAAACCGCCGATCCCAACCGCCGTTTTGGACCCGAGAGATATATTTCAATCAGGTCTCATTCGGCGGTTTCGAACGGCGGAAAGGCCGCCGAACGTAACCGCCGATTCACCAAAAATGGTGAAACCAAGGAGAAGCCAAAGGCATCTCCACCGGCGATCATCGCGCAAATCAAAGCACATTACCGTGCACGCGCGGACGTTTCCGAACATCCTTAGGGAAACGAATTACTCCACACTAAAAGCTAACATACATGAAGTGCAAGTGTGGGTATTGAATGCATCCTAATGCCTAACATGTCATGGCATTATCATATAACAAGATGCAATCAATTCAACATGCAAGAAGAGATATTGAATAAATCAATAAAGCACAATGCACACAAAATATAAACACACCATACAAGAATAAGAGTTATGCATGTTGTGTGTGTGTGTGCAACTATATCTCTTCAAGCCAATGTAAGCACTAGATATATACCTTTGGTGCTTGTCCTCTTGAGGTCTTGGAAAGGGTCTTGATCTTCAACAAACACCTAGACTACCCTTACAACCAAACCCCAACATGTGGTTTGACCACGAAATAAGCCAATCAATAATGGGAATCCTTACAATCTCCCCCTTTGGCTATTTCGTGACAAAACCACCACTCACATTGATTCCTCACAACATAATAGAAACTACGGGTCTACAATGATTTTCTACTTTACAAAGAGATAAGATAAATGGTCTTGAAGTCTTCAATCTCAAGTAGAACAATCAATCCATGAAAGCACAGTTTCTATACTTTCCAATATAAGAAAAGGTGAGATGAATCAAGTGAGATAAAACAAGCTTTTGCATTTAAGAATTTAAGTACAACATCATGCAATGTATGAATGTGCAAATGCTCCCCCTCAAAGGGTTACTCCCCCTCAATTAGTATTCTCCCCAACATGCACAATTGCTACTACAATTTGCAACTCCCCTTACCACAACATACTCCCCCTTTTTGTCATGATATAGACAAGGGAGTAATCCCCAACCGGGTCACTCAAGGCAAAGAGAGTTAGTAGCATTCTAGTATATGCATAATCAATATAAGTCACTTTATGCAATCTCAAATTTATTGGAGAGAAACAAGGAGATTTATTTAAATAAAATGTGTGAATCAAAAAATTGCTTTGCATACAAGACATGTAGCATTTAAGTCCAAAATATCATGGTATTTGGCAAAGCAAATGACAAAGGTTTTCAATATGAATTCAAACCAATTTCACCAATGTCAAGAGAGAAGCAAGGATATAGGTTTTCATTGATTTCAATTTAAGAACAACTATATCCAACTTTATAAGCTAAACATGTCATGAGCGACTTTGCACCCTACTTGATTTTTCCGGATAAGATATCCGTATGATAGTAGACATGTTCAACCAATAAAGAAGGAGAGACATTTGGATTGTAAAATCCTTGAATGGATATAAGATCCTTTTTCATTTGAGTCTCATAAGCTTTTTCACACATTATTTGCAGTTAAGAAATGCAATCATCAAAACATGCTTTTCAAGATTAGCATTTAGCATGTCATTTTAGCAATCATCATGTCATGGAGATCATTATAGGTCATTCAAATTAAATCCTATGTAAATATCTCCTAGTCCAAAAATGCATGTTTGAACATAAATATGACATGGATTGCAATACAAGCATTGATCACACTTATTGAATAGAAAATATGTATACATAGTGTAACCAAGCTAACTCAAGCAACAAAAAGAGAAGCATAAGATATTTCAATTTTTTTGCAAGTGACTAGATGCAAAATAGCTCTCTTTGCTTAAGTTCCCCATATGGGGTTAGTATCATCCTTCATTAATGAAGGGCATGAGGTCCTATGGACCTACCAAGTCCATTGGACTTAGTTGAACCTATTTGAGACTTGTTAGTCTCGTAGCAAGCGGGTTCATTTTTCCTTATCCACATAGATATAACATTTTTCTTCCTAGTGGACAAAGGTTGCATGTCATTCACTAACCTAGGATTATTGACAAAAGATTTCCTAGGCTCATGCAAATGGGCTCTTCTTAGCCTATTTTTCTTTATCATGCTATCAATCCTACAATGGTTAATGTACTTAAAGCACTTAGGCCTAATATGCCCATAAACACCACAATAATGACAAGTTGGTACAAAGTAAGAATTCATACCATGTTCTTGTGAAGTCATTGGAGACTCATCATGCATTTGATGTCTCCTTTGGTGTTGAGTCGGTTCATGTCTTCTATTTGGTTGAACCGGAATGGGTTGCCTCCTTGGATTAGGTAGCATGTTTTGCCTCTTTTCATAGTGAGTCATTTGTTGAGGAGAGATGACTCGAGAGGCTCTAATCCGTTGAGCTTGGGGTTGTCTCGTTTTCACCACCTTCACTTGTGCATTTTTCGAACATTGTCCTAGTTCTAACTTCTTCCTAGGAGTTTGCACCGGTGACGCTTCTATCTTACCCAAACTCTTCACAAAGATGGTCTTCTTAGGAATAGAGCAATCCTTGCTCACTTCGAATCCAAGACCTCTTTTGTCACAAGGGCTTTTTCCTACACCAAGTATGTTGTCAAGTTTCTTGGTGCTTGTGGTCATTCTAGTCAATGACTCTTTGGCTTCAACAAGCTCTCTCTTCAAACCCTCTTCATTCCTCTTAGACAAAGCTAGCTCATCTTTTAGCTTGTCTTCTTCCACCATGGATCTTATCACTTCATCATTCAAGTGATCAACTTGTGTTGAAAGCCTAAGTAGTTCTTCCTTTAACCTTTGAATCTCTTTTTCATTCTTTAACTTAGAGCTTTCAAAACTTTCAAAGTTGTCCTTAAGATCCATTTTCTCCACTTGCTTCTTTAGGAGGTCATTGTATGTTGTAAGCTCTAGATTTTCTTCCTCTAAAATCCTTAGAAATCTATCTTTCTTCTTCATGGAGCTTTCAACATTGACCATAAAGTTATGCATATCCATATTCTCTACATTTCCATTTGTAGAGTTAGATAAGGAGTCATCTCCACTAGTGTCATCTTCTAGGCTCTCCTCCTCTCTTATGGATCCAATTTCCTCATCAAGACCTTCACCTTGATCTCTTGAGTCAATAAGTGCCATATCCCAATGCGAAGCAACAACTATCTCCTCTAGAGCTACTTCTTCGACTTTCTCTTCTATGGGATCACTAGCAACGGAATTCTTACCAACAACTTCATTTTCTTCACAATTGGCACCCAATGCCTTGAAATTCATGTACATGCTCTGATACCAATTGAAAGTGCATAAAATACTCGAGGTGTGTTTATCAATATAAAGCTAGAGGGGGGGTGAATAGATTTTATCTAATTATTACCCAATTTTCGCATGCAAGTCAATTTTACGAAAATACCCCTAGCAAGTCAATAATACATACAAGTGTAATAAGATGCGGAAATAGTAAATGACACTTGATGTTTACGTGGAAACCCAACCACTGGGAAAAACCACGGGCTGTTAAGTGCGCCACACTCGGACCTCGAAATCCACTATATGAAAAGACGGTTACACCCTCAAGTGATTCTCGGACCCTCACCCTAGATAACCTCAGGCTATGGACACTACCAATCGCCACTCTTGGTTCAATCCCCAGTGATATCCCCTGATACACTACTCTTGGCGTGAGCACCCTCTAATCTACCACGCGGGCCTTTTATAGCGGCTCTAGTCCAATTTGCTTGAGGCCTAAGCACACTTAGCCCCAAGACTTCAATCTCTCAAAGAGATGCACAACCCTATGTGAATATGTATGAATATTCAATTAATGCAATAAGAGCTAGGGTACTCTAAATGCTTACCTAGGATTATAAGATGACAATATAATCAATCCTAGATATCACATATAGCTATATGACATGGCATATAACTTTAGCTAAGTAAAGGATCACCAATCCTAGATACAAAGCTATCATATAAAACCCATAAACATTCAAAGGATTAACTAGTTGATTAAAAAACAATCTATCAACCTAGTTATCAATACATCACACAAGAATGTTCATGGCATAGCTTTTAGGCAATAATGACCTAATCAAATAAGCTATGAAAATAATCTCAATCAATAAATGAGATCAATTAGCTAGATGGCATATGAACATTAAAGCCTAGCTAACAAATAAAAACCCAATCAACACATAATCTCAATCTTATATGTAGAAATTAATCTAAACACATATAAGTAAAATATGAGATAAAATTGATAAGTAGAAACACTAATTATGTAAGATAAAAGTGTTCAACAAATCATACCATGTGTGTTGAAGAAGTCCCATGCATTAGCATATGCTAGATGATCCTAGATGATGCTTAGATGAAGATTTATGCATGTGGGGATGGGTTTAGAGAGATAAAGATATGATCTTTAAGCTTTCTCTCTCAAGTCTCTCTAAATATCTCTCTAAGGTTCTTATGATCAAAGACTTGTGTTCTGAACCAGAGATAAGGATGTATTTATAGAGACCAAAAACAGGGCAGGTGAAAATACAATTTTGCCCTTGAAACGCACCGATCGGCGGTTTCATTCGGCGGCCAGGCCGCCGAAATGAACCGCCGAATGGCTCCCGTGTGGAACAGGGGAACTTCGGCGACTTCATTCGGCGGTATGGAAACCGCCGATCCCAACCGCCGTTTTGGACCCGAGAGATATATTTCAATCAGGTCTCATTCGGCGGTTTCGAACGGCGGCAAGGCCGCCGAACGTAACCGTCGATTCACCAAAAATGGTGAAACCAAGGAGAAGCCAAAGGCATCTCCACCGGCGATCATCGCGCAAATCAAAGCACATTACCGTGCACGCGCGGACGTTTCCGAACATCCTTAGGGAAACGAATTACTCCACACTAAAAGCTAACATACATGAAGTGCAAGTGTGGGTATTGAATGCATCCTAATGCCTAACATGTCATGGCATTATCATATAACAAGATGCAATCAATTCAACATGCAAGAAGAGATATTGAATAAATCAATAAAGCACAATGCACACAAAATATAAACACACCATACAAGAATAAGAGTTATGCATGTTGTGTGTGTGTGTGCAACTATATCTCTTCAAGCCAATGTAAGCACTAGATATATACCTTTGGTGCTTATCCTCTTGAGGTCTTGGAAAGGGTCTTGATCTTCAACAAACACCTAGACTACCCTTACAACCAAACCCCAACATGTGGTTTGACCACGAAATAAGCCAATCAATAATGGGAATCCTTACAGCAAGGTTAGACATTTTAAGCTTATCTAGGCAAGGATGAACATGTTAGACAATCCTAGATATCATATTACTAGATGACATGCATAAACCAACACTAAATAAGCAACCAAAATCCTATATGCATTATCTATCACAATACAACTCACAAACCACAATAAAACAATCTTGAAACTAAGTCAAGTCATAAAGATGCAATCTTGAATCAATTCAAGTGATAAAGAAGCTATCTTGTAAAGCAAGAACATATAGATATGAGAATGATGTTCTAGATACAAGTCATGTGAGCAAAACTAAAAACCCTAGATGAAATCAACCTAGAATTATGCTAGATGATAAATGAAAGATGCAATATGAAGGGTTTTGTGATTTGGAAGCTTAAAGATGAAGTCTTGATACCTTGGCTTGAAGATACTCAACCATGCTCTCAAAAGTGTAATTTTTGCTCTTGAAACCGAGCCAAGACTATCAAGACATATATAAATGGGATCCAAGTGAAGTGACATCGTTTTTGAAAAAAAGGCTTCAGATTCCCGTCAGCTGCGCTGGTTCAGCGCTGGACGACCAGCGCAACTCACCAGCGCACGCCCTTTAACTGGCAAGGGCGCTCGACGAGTGGCGCGCCTCAAGGGCGCAAGACCAGCGGCAACATTCTGGACGAGATGCGCTGGTGGTGCTTGCGCTGGTGACGACCAGCGCACTAACAGCGACAACCTACTGGAGGAGTTGCGCTGGAGGAGAGCGCCAGTGCAGACCAGCGCACGACCAGCGGTAGTCCACTGGACTAGTTGCGCTGGACAGCTTGCGCTGGTGACGACCAGCGCATGACCAGCGCACACACTCCCTTAAGCACACAAACAAAAGTGCAAGGGTCAAAAGAAATGCATCCTAAGCCTAACTAGATATGCCATTATAATCACAAGATGTAAGAAGAGAGATTTAAATACCCAATGATGCACAAAAACTTCAAACACAACATACAAGTAAGAGTTATGCAAGTGTTGTGTGTGTGTGCAACTACATCTCTTCAAAGTAGAGTAAGTCAAGAAATCTACCTTCCTTGAAGCTCTTGATCATGCAATGAGGTTTTCTTCCATCCTAAGCTATCCTTACATATAGAACCCCATTGTGATTTTGCCAACGAAATACGCCAATAAAAAATGAGGCACTTACAATGAGCGAGTGACTTCCTTCTCTGCACGCTTCCCATGAACTGTCTTATGAACGCCTTGCTGAGGTTTGAGAAACTGCTTATACTTCCGGGTTGAAGTCTTCCAAACCACCTAGAGGCGAGATCGCCGAACGTTTGAGGGAAAGTGAGGCATAAAAGCCCGTCATTAGATGAATACTGGGCCATGATGTTGCGGAATCGGCAAACATGCTCCTTCGGGTCCCTGTTCTCCTTGTATTGCTCAATGGTTGGCATTCTAAATCTGTTTGGGAACTGGGTGCGAGCAATATCAGCAATGAACGGGCTGTCTGACTCATCATCTGAAGATACGTTACGACCGTACCTTCGTGCCATCGCTGAAACCTTTCTTGATAGCTCTTGTAGGGTGACATCTCGCTGACCAGTCGGCTCTCCTGCTGGATCAAGTCTGCTCTTAATTGTCATTCTCCCATGGTTGTTCCTATTATCCGGGCTCCTTCGATCTTCTGCGCTTTCGGATCTCCTTCGCCGTGTTCTTTTGGACCGTAACTCTCTTTGTGGACGCGGACTCTTATCTTCAGACGAGATAGAACGGTGTCTCCGTCGGTTCCGTTGGTATGTGTCACCGGAATTGACCCCATGTGTCCGTGCCTGGTTTCGCTCCTCTCTGGATTCTTCATTCATCACACCTTTTCCTTTCATTTGTTTTCTCCTTTCGAAATACTCTGGATGGTCCTAGGGAGTTTCCTCAGCGGATTGTCTTGCTTGAGTATCAGGGGTTGCGATGTGAACTTCTGATCGTAGCTTTCCGGGAGGATGGTTTCCAGGGATAGTTAACTCATAAGGGGATGAAACTCCCAAACCGATGGGAAGCGAAAGCCCTATCTTGTTGGCTTCGCTGATTAGGTTTACCAACGCAGCTTGGAAGTGCTGCAGAATCCCAGGGTCGGCGGCCCTAGTCCCTGGTGTTGCTGCTGATTGTTCCCCGATCGTTACTGCCCTATCTCCTGTCGGCGCAGCTGGTTCAATAACCTGATCTCCGCTGGAGTTAACATCTCTGTCACTGTCGTTGCTCATGTTCATGTTCATGTTCTTTAATTCGCAAGGGTTCCTCGAAGTTTTTTGTAAAGCCCCCTCCTTCTAGCGCCAATTGTTGACGGTGATTTTTGGATTGCCATGCACTCAACAATTATATCAGTTTAATATAAACAAGAAAATTAA
Source organism: Acer yangbiense (assembly GCA_008009225.1). Classification (NCBI taxonomy): domain Eukaryota; kingdom Viridiplantae; phylum Streptophyta; class Magnoliopsida; order Sapindales; family Sapindaceae; genus Acer; species Acer yangbiense. Next base: position 30,467,206 of record CM017764.1, read on the forward strand.
GAAGGTATGTAAAAGACAGATTTTACGTGGAAAACCCTTGAACGGGAAAAAAACCACGGCGCCCCAGAGGGCAGAAAAATAATACTAGGTTTTCGTTGCCTTATTACACGCTTAGATCTCTCTTATAGTTGCTTTCTTTTTCTCTCTTTTTCTCTCTTTTTCTGAACCCCCTTCTCGTGGGATAGGTGGTTCTATTTATACATGATATTTAGGGTTTTTCCCTTGATTTTAGTCCTGCTCATAGTAGGATTTCCTTTCAGATTCGTACTGGGAATCCCACGTTGCTGCGGATACAGATAGGTCTTCTCCTTTTCCCCCCTTGATTCCTTGTTGTTATGGGTTTTCTAAAGTGTAGGGTTTATTTCCGTGTTTCTGCCGAGTCGGTTTAGGCCCAGTATGCTGGTGCAGCGAGTACATTTATTTCTGGGTTTCGTTTCTTCGGCAACCATATATCTATGTTTGGCGAGTACATATCCAGTTTCGGCGAGCGTGTTTCTGACTTCTTTGGTTTCGAGGTATTTCGACATTGACTTGTCATATTTCCTTTACTGACCCGGTCAGTGAGTGACGTGGCAATCTTTACTGACTCTTTTTGATGACGTGTCGGGTTGGCGAATTTATGCATACAACATGTACCATCAAAGAATAATTTATTCACTCTTTTATGTTTTTAGTAGAATAAAAATAATGCTCTCTATGAATTAAGAAGAAGAAGAAAAATTGTCTCTCTAGCATAAAGCATAGGGTGGCTGAATTCTATACATATGAATATATAGGTGGCCTAAATTTTCTTCTCTTTTCCTATTAGGGTTGCCGAAATCTTGCTCTCTTTTTCTACTAAGGTTGCCGCAAATCACACTCCTAAAAGGAGTTTGTGTTGCACCCTAATTTCCATAAAAGAATAGACTTCAAACCCTAATCCAACGCATAGATATTTTATTCTTTTTATTGACTTAATTAAAAGACTTCTTATTTGATTAAATAAATAAAATTAATTATTTATTTTCTTACCAAATAAGTCTTTTACTTTTAGTATACTACCAACTATAGTATAAGACTAGGAATCATATTTCCTAATCAGAAAAGATTTGTTTCTTAATTAAACAATTAATTAATAAATTAATTAATTCTTATTTAATTAAAACAATGAAACTAAATAATATATTAGGTTAAAATATTAACCTTGCCGCCCCACTTGCATAAAATAGGGCCTTATATTATTTTCTCATTTCATTTAATCCATTGGACTTTAAATAAAAAGCCCACATGTGAACCAGACCCATTCTTACTAAAAGAAACAAGCCCACATGTCTTTCATTAATATATTAATACAATTGTGCAGCCCATTAAATAAATAACGAGCAAATTATATTCTTAATATATTAAATGCAATTCTAGATGGACCCTTAAATTGGTTCGGTAGAATATATCAAGTGATCCATGCAAATCCGTGTGGATTGGGGATCTTGGCGGGCCATCTAAATTTAAGCTTCAATAGACATAACCTAATCACAATCAACAAATGATTCACTTAAGTCCGATCCATTAATTTTAACTCATTCCACTAAAAAGCTAAAACTGAACTCTTAAATAAAGATAGAAAAGGAAGATGTTCCTCATTCATACCCTAGACAATCATGTTGGAGATAGTGTATCCTCGTGAATAATATCAGTAATCGCCAAGAGTTCATAGACCGCCTATAACTCTCCAAGTTACCATATTTACTCATATGACCACGTTTTGAACTTGGATATTTTGACTTGTCCAGAAGCCATGTTTTCAATAGACACTATCGAAAACTCAACGTTGAGATTTAATATCCAATTACCTCAAAACATCCATCTGATGATATTATACTCTCATTTAATAAATGGAGCCACGATGTCCATATCTATAAATGAAGTCCTCTATCGATTAACAAATGAATATCACCAAATTATCGAGGATAGACTATGCAATATAATCGTACTCATTGATAACTCAAATAATATCACTTGCAACCATAAGTCCATCATTTATCTCAGGATTAAGATAGACTCTCCGATTGTCCTGATAATGAAAAGACTTTTATCTATTGACGGTTATAGATAAAGTATTTCATTGTGATCCAGTTCAATGCACCCAGTGCACTAGATTCTTTTGCTTGAAGACACTCCGATGATTTTAGACTCATCATATCTCATTTGATCCCACTCAAATGCTAGCAAATGAATTCTACAACTTTAACAAGATAAAGGTGCCCAACCTTTAACTTAAGTTGTGAACAATATTCAAGACTAACTAAAGAATTGTGTCTACCACATACATATCCAGATGTACGAACAATTCTTCTTTTCTCATAGTCTTTAAACCTTATGATTATTTACTTTGACAATTATAATATTAAACTATAAATGCTATATGATTTATTAAACCAGAAATCACTTTATTAATATGAAAAAGATTGTTAATTACAACATTACACTCTTGCTATTGAGCATAATCCTAACAAGATTAGCTTAGAAGTAGTTAGTTTAGCTTAGAATAGTTTACTATAACTTAACTCACACCACCCTCACCACCTTAGTTATCTTATGTAACTAATATTGATGTTGGGATTTGGTGTATTTGTTATATTATCTATGATATGTGTTGGTTTTCTATATTGAGCTTTAATTCATATATGTGTTGTTTGAGTTAACAAATTCATAAGCATGTAATACAATTTAGATCATGCATGAATGATTATTGATGCATGTGTCTTTATTAAAGGTTTTAGACTATCCTAGGTATTAGTAGAAATCAACTAATTAATTGGATGATTGCACTTGTACACCAATATCCCAACATCCCAAGTCTCATTACCACTTTTGCAAGACCATTGCATTAGATGGTAATTAATTAGTTAGTTAGTTAGTTAGTGTAATTTAGATAAAAGCAATCTTAGTGTAATTGTAGTTTAATTAGTTATAATTGATGTAGTGTAAATTAGTTAAATTGCCATCTTAGTATAATCGTAGTTTAATTGCTTGCTTGCCATCCTTGTAGTTTAATTGCTTACATGCCATCCTCCATCATTTACTTTTCTTGCATGTAAATATGTTGTAATTAGTGTAATTAGTATATAATATATGAAACAAATTATAGCACGGTGTGTATAAAACTTTCTAGAGGGGGGTGAATAGATTTTAAGCTTTTTACCCAATTTTTCGTATTAGTCCAAATTACGAAATTACCCCTAAATAGATAAAGCAATAAATCAAGTATAAAATGCGGAAATTAAATAACACTTGATTTTTACGTGGAAACCCTCACGGGAAAAACCACGGGCTAGTAAGTAAGCCACACTCGAACCTCGAATCCACTAAATGTGTAAACGATTACAACCTAATCCCGGAAGTAATCACACACCTACCTAATCTCGGTATGAGTGAACCTAGTCCGATTGCTTGCGAATTAAGCAACCTAATCCCGGTCACAACACAAGACTTAATTATCTAAAAAGAGATTAACACCCTAAGTGAATAAATGAATATTCAAATGCAACATAGAGCAAGGGAAACCCTATATGCTTATCTAAGATGATGAATATGCAATTAAAAACAATCCTAGATATTAAAGCTAAATGACATGTCAATTAGCATAGATAATCATAGATTAGAGAAACCTAGATATCTATCATAAAAACAACACTCAATCAAATCAACACAACAATCTCTATCTTGAATATTAGATTATAATCTAAGAACAATCAAGTAATAAAAGAGATGCCATAATAAATTAAACACTAATTATGTATGATAATAGTGAAAAACTTACCAAAGCAAGTGTGATGATCAAAGATCCATGCAAGCAAGCATCCTAGATATGCTAGAGAATGCTAGATGAACTTTGATGCAAATGGATTTTTGTTTGAGTGTTTAATGAGCAAACTTGATTACTTTCTCTCTTAAAATTCTCTCTTTTGAAAGTAGGGTTCTTGATAATCAAAGAGTCACATTCAGAACAAGAGAAAGTGATGTATTTATAGGCATGAAAAATAGAGCATGTGAAAAGACAAGTTTGCCCCTGAAACGCACCGATTGGCAGTTTCAATTGGCGGCCAGGCCGCCGTTCATAACCGTCGAATTGGCCCGAGAGGAACAGGGGACCAACGGCGGTTTCATTCGGCGGTGGTGACCGCCGATCCAACCGCCGAATCAAACCTGAGATGAAAAATCAATCAGGTGTGAAAACGGCGGTTTCATGCGTGACCGCCGTTTCAACCGCCGAATTAGGCCGAGAGATAAAATCAATCAGGTCTTGAACGGCGGTTTCGAACGGCGGTTTCGAACAGCGGTTTCGAACGGCGATCGAGACCGCCGATCATAACTGCAGAATTGCTCCATACACTACTGGAAGCAAACGGAGGTTTCATTCGGTGGCCAGGCCACCGATCATAACCGCCGATCACCAACAAAGGTGAAAACCAAGGAGAAGCCAAGGGCATTCTCCGTAGGCGGTCCTCACGCTAAACCAAGCACATTCTAGTGCATGCACGGACGTTTCCGAAAACTATCGGGAAATGAATTAGGAGACAACAAGACACAAATACACACAACAAAATATAACACATAAGTGCAAGTGTGAAATGTGACAAGTAAAGAGAATGCACACATATTCAATGTATGTTAAGTGAGTGTGTGTAACTAATCTCTTTAAAGAAAAGAAAGCACATAGAAATTTACCTTCGGTGCTTATCAATACGAGGTCTTCAAAGGGCTTCGAACAATGAAACCAATACCTAAGCTACCCTTACAAAGTACCCCAACATATGGTTTGTCCACGAAATGAGCCAATCAACAAATGGGAACCTTACAATATATATAAGACTAGAACCGATAAAAGGTACCTCACAGTCCCTGTGGAACGAACCGTACTTGACGCTATGCGATCGTAACGATCCGTGCGCTTGCGGATAAATTCACACGCCCCATTTATTTTACGATAGTTTATAAAACTATCATGTGTCCCGCGTGCGCCGATCAAGTTATTGGTGCCGCCGTGGATATTTAATTAGAACCGTTTTGGGGCGCGTCAAAAGCCACCGAACAAAGCCACGGAAGCACATCAACTGTTTCAGACCGGTCCTCCGGAGAGAAAATTCCCACGGTCGAAATCCACGAGAACAAAGGAAGATCAACCGCGGGTTCATTCTGTGAGAAAGAAGCTGCAGAACATACCCGCGGGAGACTCTTACGAGCTACAAGTGGATCGAATCTAGTCACTTCATACTGATTTTCCATCCATTTTACACTTTTAGCCTTGGTTATGGACAAAAGGACCCTTGCTTGTCTGAGAAAGGCCTCCCCTTTATTGTATTTTTCCATCCATTTTTACTTCTCTAAGTAGGTAGAGGCATAAAAAAACCCATATATGGATAGTTAGGAAAGTAGTGAGAATATAGATATTTTTATATATTTTTCTCTTAGAAAAGCCAAGTTAGTTTTTCTTGGCAATTCTCTAGGCAACCAAACACCACTTTGGTACCTTAGTATAGATTACTTCAAGTTGCCATATAAGAAGTTGTTGCTTTGATTGCAAAAGGGAACCATTTCCATTTCACAAGAGTTATCATCCGGTGATGTTTCCTTCAATTGTATTTCTTAGTTGCTTTGATTCTATGAGTAGCTAAATCCTCCTTATTAGGAGATTAGATGTAATTCTTGTAATTTAACTTTGCTATATAATCAATCATGTTTATTTCACTTCTCAAGTTATGTATGTGCTTATTACTCTATTATGATTGGTAGTTGCAACCACCAATCTTTCATTGAATGCACAAGCAACTTGAGGAACTTATATGCATTAAAGACCATTTATGCATTTTCCTTTTTATGCCATCTAAGTTGTAAAGATTGCTCTCTTATGAATCTTTATCAATACTCTTGAGTAGACTTCCTTTAATCACTCTCCTAACTCTAGGTTGTGATTAAAGTTGAGGAACTAATGCCTTATAATTTGACATGAATCGATGCATGATAGGGACTTTGTGATTAATCTTAATGAATGATTGATTAGCTACAAAGTTGTTACTTGAATGAATCTATCCCCTAGCAATCATTTAATCTAGAATTTAAACCCAATAGTTGTAACCAATTTCTTTATCAATCTGAATTTGAGCATAGTTAATGTGTTGATCGTTGTAGTTAATTAAACAAACATTAGTTAGAGTTAATTTTATTAGTTACCACTAGCTATTTACGTAAGTGTAAACTTGCTAATCTCTGCGGGAACGATAACCCTTACTTGCACACTATACTAGTTTGCGACTTGTGCACTTGCAAAAACGGTGAAACACTCGTGCATCCCTTTAGTATAACCGAGGTAGAGTAGTGTAATTGTAGTCGTATTTGTAGAACTGGTTCGGGCGCGTCAACTAATTCCTTTCAAGTTATCCAACGACCACCCTATTGCCTCTCTGTAGTATCTCAACACAATGATCAATTCCTTCTCTTCTTCTGGTTTAAGTCTGATGCAATGATAACCGGAAGTGTCTCATTTCTCCCAAGGAATGCATACTTCAAGGTAGATGGTAGTAGCTTGAGTTCTAAGATAGGTGGGGAAGTTGTGCTTGGTTGTTCATCCGAAAGAATGTGCTCCCCGGTTTCCTCATCTTCCACTGTGGCGCTAGCGCATACTAACATCTCTACCCAGTTAGTCTTTTGACCCTCTTTTATCATATGGTCTTCACAAGCCATAGAGTCAAGGATATTCTTCTCAGAGAATTCGGCCACTAACACATCCTCAATGGTGTTTTCCATGCTCCTGGAGTGAACAATTATATACTATATAGACTCTACATTAGCAAGAGTACTGGAAACAGTTAATACTACTATCTAAAATGCCTTAATTATCCTAATTACTTCTTACTACTTACAATATTTACTACGATTGTGTGTGTGGAAGCCAATATGTAAATAATCATGTTATTCACTAATTAAATCATAGGTTAGATCACATATCATGAATTCCATCTTTATTCTGACTAACCTATTAACTCAGCATGCAAATGTCTCTAGATGTTATCTAATGGGCTCTCCCTTCTATTCCTCAAAATTTTAGCAACATAACATCACCATATAATCAAGAGTAAAAGAAAACATAGAATGAGAGATGACTTGCAACTAAGGAAGGAGAGATGACTTGCAACTAAGGAGTACCTTGGCTGAAGATCAAGATGAACAAAGGTGTTTGAGTTGAGAGCAAAAGTTGAATAGTTGAAAACCAACCCAAAGGTTGCTCACTTACCTTTAAAATCCAACTCAGGTGGACATCGTGGTTTTGGTGCGAGAAAAGTCCTGCGAAATGAACTCGCGGGAATGGAGCTTTCTGCTTTGCCTTTATGTCGCAATCCTCCATGGGTTCAGTTCTTCTGCCTTGCGAGTCATGTCTCGCGGCACAAGGTCGCGGTATACTCCTCTATTTCTCGCGAGTTTGCTACTTTCTGCCTGGCGGTTTATTTCCCGCCACATCTGATCTCACCACAAGATCATTGAATTCCACTGGGTTTGGCTCTCCTGCCCAGCGGCTTAAGTCCAGCCACATGAAATCGCAAAAAGAGACAAATTATCTCCGCGGTTTTGTTCCTTCTGGCTGGTGGCTCATGTCTTGCGGAGACCGAACTCGCGGCAATCAAATCCCTAGTGCTTGGGCTCCTTTTTTCTCAAATGAGAAGACTTCCAATCTACACAATTCACTTCACACAACAATATATACAACTGAAACTGTAAGGATTCCCATATCTTGATTGGCTTATTTCGTGGACAAACCACATGTTGGGGTTTAATGTGTAAAGGTAGTTTAGGTGATTGAACTTCAAGCTCGAAGGCCCTTTCAAGACCTCAAGGTGACAAGCACTCCAAAGGTATATCTCTAGTGCTTATTTTTCTTTGAAGAGATTAGTTGCACACACACACTTAACATATATTGCATATGTGTGCACTCTCTTCACATGTCACATTCCACACTTGTACTTCCTTGTTATATTTTTTTGTGTGGATTTGTCTATAGATGAGTTTCGAGCGATTTAGAGACTTATTTATGTGTTTCGGATGATTTCCGAGACATTTGAGACATTCCGTGTTTTTATCGGAAACCGAAATTCAATTCCGAGCTTAAAATGGAAAGTTATATAATTTTCCATATTTATGATTAAGTCCGGGTCAATATTCCAAAGACGGAATTGAATTCCGAGATTCAAGATCAACTGGACTGAAAAACACTCGGGTCCGAAGCCAACTTAGTGTGGCATGATAGCCACACCAAGCAAGGGGTGGCGTGTGAGCCACGGGCTCCCCACGCCAATCTTCCTTCTCTGCCCGCGTTTGACCCACGGCATTCACACGGCACATATCTGATTCATTTTGTTTTTGAATTTTCAAAGCCATTTTTTTGTATGCATTAAGTTGCATGTGAGCTCTTTTACTTTGTGATTGCTTTGACTTTAATATGGCACATCATTGGATCACTTGATTTTCTCTCATGTGAGCTCACCACACTGGATCATTTTCATTTGCTTTTTACATTTCATGATCCAAATGCTGTGCGTTTTATGTGTTAATATATATATCTATATATATGTTATATCAGGTGCTTTTATTTGTTAAATTAAATATATATATATATATTCATAAAATCGTGCATCTCTTTTTTCTTTTGCAAAACCTGATTCACACACACATATATATATATATATATATTTTCTTCTTCATTTTTTGAGCAACAACACACTTTTGAGAGACAAATATCTTCAAGAGAGAAACTCCCAAGAACTTATCTTTAACTCTCAAAGCCCATTTTCATATGCATCAAAATATCATCTAAGCATTTTCTAGCATAGTTAGGATGTTTACTTGCATGGGTCTTGGTCAACACACTTCCCTTGGTATGTTCTTCACTATTATCATTTATAATTAGTGTTTTATTTATCAAGGCATCTCTTTTATTATTTGCATGTTCTTAGATTAATATATAATATTCAAAATAGAGATTGTTGTGTTGACATGATTGAGTGTTGTATTGTGATAGCTATCTAGGTTTATTTAATCTATGTTTAGCTAAATTTTATGACATGTCATTTAGCTCTTGATATTTAGGATTGATTTAATTGTTATATCATCATCCTAGACAAGCATCTAAGGTTCCTTAGCCTTGGTTGTCATTTGAATATCTTCATATATTAACATAGGTTGCATTATCTCTTCATTGAGAATTAAGACTTTGGGCTAAGATTGCTTAGGCCTCAAGCAATTGGACTAGAGCCACTTTTAAAGGTCCGCGTGGTAGAAGTGAGGGGTTATTGACCAGAGTGTTAGACGAGGTCTACATAGGTTGTAAGCTCCATTTCAATTAGTAGATTTCGAGGTTCGAGTGTGACGCACTAAACAGCCCGTGGTTTTTCCCAATGGTTGGGTTTCCACGTATATATCAAGTGTTATTTAATTTCCGCACCATATTACACTTGCTATAATATATTGACTATTAGGGGTATTTTCATAATCTTGAATATACACGAAAATTGGGTAAAATTAGTTAAAATCTATTCACCCCCATCTAGATAGTTTTATACACACTGAGTATTTGTTTCAGAAACAATTATTGCACGGTGTGTATAAAACTGGGGGGGGGTGAATAGATTTTAAACATTATTACCAAATTTTCGTGAATAGTCAATATTACGAAATTACCCCAAACTAGATAAAGCAATAAATCAAGTATAAAATGCGGAAATTAAATAACACTTTATTTTTACGTGGAAACTTTCACGGGAAAAACCACGGACTAATAAGTGAGTCATACTTGAACCTCGAATCCACTAAATGTGTTAAAGATTACACCCTAATCCCGGTAAGTAATCACACACCTACCTAATCCCGGTATAAGTGGACCTAGTCAAATTGCTTATGGTTTAAGCAACCTAATCCCGTTCACAACACAAGACTTAATTCTCTAAGAAGAGATAATAAAACCTATGTGAATATGTGAGATATTCAAAATGCAATTTAGAGCTAGGTAACCCTATATGCTTATCTAGGATGATGATTTTATAATTAATTCAATCCTAAATATTAAAAGCTAGATGACATGTCAAATAGCTTAGCTAAACATAGATTATGAAAACCTAGATAGCTATCACAAAACAACACTCAATCATGTCAACATAACAATCTCTATTTTGAATATTATATGTTAATCTAAGAATATGCAAATAATAAAAGAGATGCCTTAACAAATAAAACACTAATTATATATGATAATAGTGAAGAACTTACCAAAGCAAATGTGTTGAGGAAAGCCCATGCAAGTAAGCATCATAGATGTGCTAGAAGATGCTAGATTAAGTTTAATGCATATAAAAATGGTTTTGAGTGTTTAAATGAGCAATCTTGATTGCCTTTTCTCTCACAAATCTCTCTTTAGACTTTAGGGTTCTTGTATTGAAAGAGCTAGGTTCAGAGAGATGAGAAAGTGATGTATTTATAGACACAAAAAACAGAGCATGTGAAAAGACAAATTTGCCCCTGAAAATGCATGATCGACGGTTTCATTCGGTGGCCAGGCCACCGTTTTCAACCGTCGAATTGAGCCCGAGAAGAGTAGAGCATCATCGGCGGTTTCAGTCGGCGATTTCGAAACCGCCGAACCAACCGCAGAATCAAACCGGAGAGATTAAATCAATCAGGTATGATCGGCGGTTTCGAACGGCGGTCGTGGCCGCTGATCATAACCGTAAAATTGCTCCAGAAGCCTCTAGACACAAACGGCGGTCTCATTCGGCGGTCAGGCCGCCAATCATAACCGCCATTTCACCAAAAGAGGTGAAACTAAAGGAGAAGCCAAGGGCATTATCCGTAGTGCATGCGTAGACGTTTCCGAACTATACCGGGAAACGAATTACAAGACACATAAGCACACACAAAATACAAAATCAAAGTGCAAGTGTGAAATGTGACATGTGAAGAGTATGCACACAAATGCAAGTGAAACAAATTATAGCACGGTGTGTATAAAACTATCTAGAGGGGGGTGAATAGATTTTAAACTTATTACCCAATTTTTTGTGTGAAGTCAATATTACGAAATTACCCCTAAATAGATAAAGCAATAAATAAGGTATAAAATGCGGAAATTAAATAACACTTGATTTTTACGTGGAAACCCTCACGGGAAAAACCACGGGCTAGTAAGTAAGCCACACTTGAACCTCAAATCCACTAAATGTGTAAACGATTACAACCTAATCCCAGAAGTAATCACACACCTACCTAATCCCGGCATAAGTAAACCTAGTCCAATTTGCTTGCAATCTAAGCAACCTAATCCCGGAAGCTACACACAAGACTTACTTTCTCAATGAAGAGAATAACACCCTAAGTGAATATATGAATATCCAAATGCAACATAGAGCAAGGGGAAACCCTATATGCTTATCTAAGATGATGAATATGCAATTAGAACAATCCTAGATATTAAAACTAAATGACATGTCAAATAGTTTAGTTAATCAAGATTAAGCACAAAACCTAATTAGCTATCACAATACAACTTCTCAAACATACAACACACTAATCTCAATCTTGTATCCAAAATATATATAAAGATCATACAAGTAATAAATTGAGATTGCTTGTTAAGAAAAACACAAAATATGTAAGATATTAGTGAAAAGCTTACCAAGCAAAGTATGATGAAGAATCCATGCAAAGAGACATCTAGATGATCAAAGATGATGCTAGATGATGATTGATGATCATGAAAAGGTGTTTGAGTAATTAAAAATGAGTTCTTGGAATTTTTCTTGTTCTTGAAAAATATCATAAGTATGAAATCTGAATATGAACTCTTTTAATTGACCTAAAGTCAAAGTGGCATATATATAGGGTGTCAAGATGAAGTGCGGTCGTATTGATAAGTGACACCGCTATTTTGCCTTGGGCGCTGTACGTAGAGCGCTTCTGTAAAGCGCTTGTACAGCACCCCAACTCTGTTCTCTTGGGAAAACAGAGTGGCGCTGTACGTACAGCGCTTTGTACAGCGCCTGTATAGCGACCGAATTAAATCGATCAGGTCTGAACAGCGCTTGATGGGCGCTGTTCGTACAGCGCTTCTGTAGAGCGCTTTTGAGAGCGCCCATTGCAACAATGCACACCTAAGTCTAAGCATGACAAGGCAATTGGATATGCAAGATGCAATCAAAATAACATGCAAGAAGAGATGTTAATGAACATTAATGCACAAAAATAAGACACACAACATACAAGGATTAAACATATGCATGAGTTGTGAGTGTGTGCAACTATCTCTTCAAGACAAGTAAGCACATAGAAATTTACCTTCGGTGCTTATCAAGATGAGGTCTTCAAAGGGCCTTGAGCAATAACACCAACACTTAAGCTACCCTTACAAAGAACCCCAACATGTGGTTTGTCCACGAAATGAGCCAATCAACAAATGGGAACCTTATAATCTCCCCCTTTGGCTATTTCGTGACAAAACCACCACTCACATTGATTCCTCACAAAAAAAATAGAAACTACGGGACTACAATGATTATCTACGCTATAAAGAGATAAGAAAATAAAATTTCAAGTCTTCAATCTCTCGTAGAATTATCAATCCCTGAAAATAAAGTTTCTAAACTTTCCAAAACAAGTAAGAGTGAGATTAATCAAGTGAGAATAAAAAACAAGCATTTGCATATTAAAAGATTAGGCACAACATTATGCAATGTATGTGTATGCAATGCTCCCCCTCAATGGGTTACTCCTCCTCAATGTATATTCTCCCCAACAAGCACAATTGCTACTACAATTTGCAACTCCCCTTACCATATCTTACTCCCCCTTTTTGTCATGATATAGGCAAAGGAGTAGTCCCCAACCGGGTCACTCTTAGCAAAGAGAGATAGTAGCATGCAAGATATTTGCATAATAATATAAGTCACTTTATGCATCTCAATTAATTGGAGAGAAACAAGGAGATTTATTTGAGAAAATGTGTGAATCAAACATGCTTTGCATACAAGACATATTGCATTCAAGTCCAAAATACAATGGTATTTGGCAAAGCAAATGACAAAGGTTTCTAAAAATAATTTAAACCAATTTCACCAATGTCATGAGAAAAGCAAGGATATAGAGATTTTATTGATTTCAATTTAAGAGCAACTATATCCAACTTTATAAGCGAAACATGGCATGAGCGACTTTGCACCCTATTTGATTTTTCCGGATAAAATATCTGTATGATATTAGCCATGTTCAACCAATAAAGAAAGAGAGACATTTGGAATATAAATTCCTTTGAACGGATACAAGATCCTTTATTTATTTTGAGTCTCATAAGCTTTCACACAATTTTTGCATTTTAAGAATATGCAATCATCAATTCATGCTTTTCATGTGAGCATGTTATATGAATTTCATGCTTTTTCGTTTGACATTAGCATGTTATAAAAGAATCATCATGTCATGGAGATAACTATAGGTCATTCAAATCATACTTCCTATGTACATCTCCTAGTCCAAAAATGCATGTTTGAACATAAATATGACATGGATTGTAAACAAGCAAGGTTCACACTTATTGGATTGAAAACATATATATATATATATATATATATATATATATATATATGTGTGCAACCAAGCTTACTCAAGCAATTAAAAGAAGAGGCATAAGTTATTTCAAATTTTTTGCAAGTTACAAGAATGCAAAATAGCTATCTTTGCTTGAGTTCCCCATATGGGGTCAATCACAAAACTCATCACTCTACAAGACATATCCCAATAGATCTACTTAGTGTTTTAAATTGAGTAGCATCTAAGGGTTTAGTAAATAGGTTCGCAAGTTGATTATTAGTACCTACATGTTCAAGTACTATGCATTTATTTTCAACAAGCTCTCTAATGAAATGATGGCGGATGTCAATATGCTTAGTTCTAGAATGTTGTACCGGATTCTTGGAAATATTAATGGCACTCATATTATCACAAAAGAGAGTGAGTGTACCTTGGTTGAATCCGTAGTCTACTAGCATTTGCTTCATCCATAGGAGTTGTGTGCATCCATTCCCCGCGGCTATGTACTCGGCCTTGGCCGTGGACAAGGAAATTGAGTTTTGCTTCTTGCAAAACCAAGACACCAAGTTGTTGCCTAGGAAGAAGCAACCGCCCGATGTGCTTTTCCTATCATCACAATTTCCTGCCCAATCCACGTCACTAAAGCCTACCAAACTAGCATTAGTGTCAAAAGAGTACCAAATCCTATAGTTGGATGTCCCATTCACATAGCGAATGATTCTCTTTAAGGAAGAGAGATGGGACTCCTTGAGATCCGCTTGGTACCTAGCACACACACCCACACTAAAAGAGATATCGGGCCTACTTGCGGTCAAATAAATCAAGCTACAAATCATGCCACGATATAACGTTTGTTCCACTCTTTTACCACTAGCATCCTTGCTTAGCTTTAAAGTGGTACTCATAGGTGTGTCACAATGTTTGGCATTTTCAAGACCAAACTTTTTCACTAGGTTTTTGGCATATTTGGCTTGGGTTATGAAAATCCCATCACCTAATTGCCTAATTTGCAAACCTAGGAAGTAACTAAGCTCACCAACAAGACTCATCTCAAATTCATGAGACATGACATCAACAAATTGTTGGACCCTGGTGTTGTTGGTGGAGCCAAAAACTATATCATCAACATATATTTGAGCTATGAAAAGCTCATCATTGTCTTTCTTGACGAATAGTGTCCTGTCAACACTACCCCTTGTGTAGTTATTGTCAACAAGAAATTGAGTGAGGCGCTCATACTAAGCCCTCGGTGCTTGTTTCAACCCATATAGAGCCTTCTTGAGGCAATAGACATGGTTGGGGTGGTGTGCATCCACAAACCCCTTGGGTTGTTCAACAAACACTTCCTCTTGCAAGAAGCCATTGAGGAAGGCACTCTTAACGGCCATTTGGTGCAATTTGAACTTGTGCACACAAGAGATAGACAAGAGAAGCCTAATGGACTCTAAACGGGCAACGGGAGCTAAAGTCTCCTCAAAGTCGATACCCTCAATTTGAGAGTACCCTTGTGCTACAAGCCTAGCCTTGTTCCGCACTATGTTGCCATTCTCATCGGATTTGTTCCTATAAATCCACTTAGTGCCTATCACATGTGAGTTTTTAGGCCTAGGAACTAGAGTCCAAACCTCATTCCTTTCGAATTGGTTTAGCTCTTCTTGCATGGCAAGAACCCAAAATTCATCATTCAAGGCTTCATAAACCTTTTTGGGTTCAATTTGAGAGGTGTAGCATGTAAAGCTAATGAGATTAGCTATTTGACGCCTAGTTCTAACACCCCCATTCACATCTCCAACAACATCCTCTTTGTTATGGAGTCTTCTAACCCATAGAGCGGGTTCATTAGAGTCCAAGAGAAGGACTCTAGTAAGAGGTTGTGTGACCTCATTATTGTCATTGGACGTCCCAACATTTGGAGTCACCACAACCCTCTCCAAAGGAGAGTCATCGTCTAAAACTTCCTCCTCCTCATGGTCATTAGACTTGACCCTAGTATCATCAATGACAACATTGGATGATTCCATGACGGTTTGAGTCTTCAAGTTGAAAACTCTATAGGTGCTACTATTCAAGGCATAGCCAATAAAGACACCCTCATCACTCTTAGCATCAAATTTGCCAAGTTGATGACGGTCATTTAAAATGTAGCATTTGCTTCCAAATGTGTGGAAGTAGCTAACATTTGGCTTTCTACCATTCCATAACTCATAGGAGGTGTTTCTAGATCCGGGCCTTAGGAAAACACGATTCCCTATATAGCAAGCCGTATTGACGGCTTCGACCCATAGGTTCCTAGGGACATTGTTGCTAAGCAACATCACTCGGGCCATCTCTTGAAGGACCCTATTCTTCCTCTCAACAACTCCATTTTGTTGAGGTGTCCTACGAGCCGAGAACTCATGGGAGATGCCTAAGCTATTGCAATAACTTTTAAAAGAGGCATTCTCAAATTCTCTCCCATGGTTACTTCTAATCCGTTTAATGCTTTTAATGTTAGAATTCATTTCATTTTGTATGTAAGGTTCCCTTTTGTTGATTGGCTCATTTCGTGGACAACCACATGTTGGGGTTCTTTGTAAGGGTAGCCTAAGTATCGGTCTTATTGTTCGAAGCCCTTTGAAGACCTCGTGTTGACAAGCACCGAAGGTAAATTTCTATGTGCTTACTTTTCTTTGAAGAGATTAGTTGCACACACACACTTAACATTCATTGCATATGTGTGCATTCTCTTCATTTGTCACATTTCACACTTGCACCTATTTATTATATTTTGTTGTGTGTAATTGTGTCATGTTGTTATGTAATTCGTTTCCCGATAACTTTCGGAAACGTCCGCGCATGCACTAGAATGTGCTTGGTTTAGCGCGAGGACCGCCTATGGAGAATGCCCTTGGCTTCTCCTTGGTTTTCACCTATCTAGGTGATCGGCGGTTATGATCGGTGGCCTGGCCGTCGAATGAAACCGCCGTTTCAGTCCAGATTGGTCTGAAGCATTTCTACGGTTAAGATCGGCGGTCACGACCGCCGTTCGAAACCGCCGTTCATACCTGATTGATTTTAATCTCTCTGTTTTGATTCGGCGGTTGGGATCGGCGGTCACGAAACCGCCGAATGAACCGCCGTTTTTGCTCTGTTCTTCACGAGCTCAATTCGGCGGTCATTATCGGCGGCCTGGCCGCCGATTGAAACCGCCGATCGGCGCGTTTCTTTGAAACTTACTTAAACGACCACACTTTGATTTGGCCCCCTATATATATGCCACTTTGACTTTAGGTCAATTAAGAGAGTTCATATTCAGAATTCATACTTAGGATATTTTTCAAAGAGAAGAAAAATTCCAAGAACTCAATTTTTGATTACTCAAACACTTTTTCATGATCATCAATCATCATCTAGCATCATCTTAGATCATCTAGATGTCATCTTGCATGGAATCTTCATCATACTTTGCTTGGTAAGCTTTTCACTAATATCTTACATGTTTTGTGTTTCTCTTATCTAGCAATCTCAATTAATTACTTGTTTGTTATTTTGTATGCTTTGGATACAATATTGAGATGAGTATGATGTATGTTTGAGAATTTGTATTGTGCTAGCATATTAGGTTTTGTGCTTAATATTGATTAGCTAAACTAATTGACATGTCATTTAGTTTTGATATCTAGGATTGTTCTTAATTGCATATTAATCATCTTAGATAAGCATATAGGGTTTCCCTTGCTCTATGTTGCATTTTGGATATTCACAGATATTCACTTAGGGTTGTATTCTCTTCTAGAGAAAGTAAGTCTTGTGTGTAGCAACCGGGATTAGGTTGCTTAGATCGCAAGCAAATTGGACTAGGTTCACTCATACCGGGATTAGATAGGTGTGTGATTACTTCCGGGATTAGGTTGTAATCGTTTGCACATTTAGTGGATTCGAGGTTCGAGTGTGGCTTACTTACATAGCCCGTGGTTTTTCCCGTGAGGGTTTCCACGTAAAAACCAAGTGTTGTTTTAATTTCCGCACCATATTACACTTGCTTGGTTATATTATCTTGAGGGCATTTTCGTAATTTTGACTAACACGAAAAATTGGGTAAAAAGCGTAAAATATATTCACCCCCCTCTAGATAGCTTTATACACACCGTGCTATAATTTGTTTCAATTGGTATCAGAGCGGGTTCCTAGACATACATAGGTGATCCTTGCTCATTTTGGTGTGTTTTGCATCTTGTGTGATTTTTTGATTTATTCATACATTTTGCATTCATCTCATTTGCATTCATCCAAACACTATGAGTGGTTTCGAGATGAGCAAAGAGGGAGCGTCGATCGTGAGGCCACCATTGCTCACTGGCGATAATTACTCCTCATGAAAGGGGAAGATGGAAGCATACATATGCCAAATCCATGATAGGGCATGGATGGCGGTTGAAGATGGATATGCTCCGCCTATGATGACTCCTACGGATGGAGGAGAAGAAGTTCTCAAGCCTAAGGCACAGTGGAGTCCTCAAGAATTTACTGACTCCATGTGGAACAACAAGGCTATTCATGCCATCCGATGTGCAGTGAGTGAAAATCAGTACAAACTGATTCAAATTACTAGGATTGCTAAAGAGGCATGGGACATCCTAGAAGTTGCACATGAAGGCACCGAGGTTGTCAAGGACTCAAAGCTTCAAGTCCTTCAAACTCAATTTGAGACCATTAGGATGGAAGAGCACGAGCATTTCAATGACTTCCAAGTGAGACTAATGGACATTGTGAACCAAAGTCACCAACTTGGTGATCCTTACTCGGATAGAAGAATCAAGCAAAAGATCATGCGATCACTTCCCGAGAGGTTCGAACCTAAAGTGACGGCTTTAGAAGAAAATGACACCTACAAGGAAATGAAGCCGAGTGAAGTCATTGGAAGACTTCTAGCCTATGAATCAAGAAAGGCTACCACATCACCTCCTAAGAAGAAAAAGGATATTGCCTTGAAGACATCCAAGATGGAAGAGGATGAGGATGACTCATATGAAGACATGGCACTCATTGCCAAGGGATTCAAGAAGTTCTTGAATCTACAAAAGAGTGGTTATGGCTCAAAGGGGAATGACTTCAAGAAGAAGAAGACCACAATAAAAAATGTCAAGCCATATCAAGAGGTGTCTTCAAGAGAGAAGATTCAATGCTACGAATGTTGAGGATTCGGGCATATCTCCAAGGAATGTGCTAACTTGGAAGATGAAAGAGAGGAGACCGCCACTTCAAGTGAAAGTGATGAAGAGATTGTGGCAAAATTCTTGGCATTAGGTTGCTCTCACAAGCGGGACAACAAAGTGAAAGTTGTTGAAGGAAGTCCCTCAAGCTTGAATGATTGTGAGAACAACTATTTTGCCTTTCCGATCTCCTACAATGAAGAAGAGAATGAGAGTCAAGAAGAAAGTGACTCTAATAAAGATGACTCTTCATCTAACTCCTCACATGGATATGTGAAGAAAAAGGTTCTAGATGAATACCTCACTGAGTTTAAAAGCTTAGCAATGAAGACCAAGGAAAAGATACGAAGATTGAGAGAAGAGAATCTAGACCTTGAGGCTCATGTTGACCACTTAAGTGAACAAGTGGATAGATCCAAGAATATTGAAGATAAGCTAAGAAAGGAGTTAGACTTATCTAAGAGGAATGAAGAAGAATTAAAAAGACAGCTTGAAGAGGCTAAAGGATCAAGGACTAGGATAGTTTCTAGCACCGAAAAACTTGACCACATGTTAAGTGTTGGAAAGAGTCCGTGTGATAAGAGAGGTCTTGGGTTTGGAGATAGTAAGGAGTCCTCCACTCCTAACAAGACCATGTTTGTCAAAAGCTTGAGCTACAAAGAAGATTCACCGGTGCAAACTCCTAGGAAGAAGATTGAGCTAGGACAATGCTCTCATAGTGCACAAGTGAAGGTAGCTCCAAGAAGACAACCTCAAGCTCAACCTACAAGAGTTCCTCATGCTAACTTCCCTCAAACTCAAATCCATCAAGGGAAGAGACCAATCATGCAAACTCAACCGTGGAAGCAACCAAGTCTTGGTCAACAACAAAGAAGGAGAAATCCTATCCAACAACCAAGACAACCACAAAGACATGGGAAGGCTCCTATGCATGCACAAGGACATGGTACGATTCCTAACTTTGTCCCTACATGTCATTTTTGTGGTGTTGATGGTCATATTAGACCAAAGCGCTTTCGTTACATTAAAATGTGTAGAGTTAAAAGCATGATTGAGAAAAAGAAAGCTAGAGCTAGAATACATGCTCATAGGAAGGAAGAAATTCATTTACATGATCGTATGACATCTAGATCTCTAGAACAATTGACCACTAGGAAGAAAAATGTCACACCTATGTGGATAAGGAAAAATGAACCCGCTTGCTACGAGACTATCAAGTCTCAAATAGGTTCATCCAAGTCAAATGGACTTGGGAGGTCTATAGGACCTCATGACCTTCATTGTTGAAGGTTGATGATTGACCCCATATGGGGAACTCAAGCAAAGAGAGCTAGTTTGCATTCTTGTCACTTGCAAAAGATTTGAAATATCTTATGCCTCTTCTTTTAATTGCTTGAGTAAGCTTGGTTGCACATATGTATATATGTTTTCAATTCAATAAGTGTGAACCTTGCTTGTTTACAATCCATGTCATATTTATGTTCAAACATGCATTTTTGGACTAGGAGATGTATATCAGAAGTATGATTTGAATGACCTATGATTATCTCCATGACATGATGATTCTTTAATAACATGCTAATGTCAAATGAAAAAGCATGAAATTCATATAACATGCTCACATGAAAAGCATGAATTGATGATTGCATATTCTTAAAAATGCAAAACTTGTGTGAAAGCTTATGAGACTCAAAATGAATAAAGGATCTTGTATCCGTTCAAAGGAATTTATATTCCAAATGTCTCTCTTTCTTTATTAGTTGAACATGGCTACTATCATACGGATATCTTATCCGGAAAAATCAAAAAGGGTGCAAAGTTGCTCATGCCATGTTTCGCTTATAAAGTTGGATATAGTTGCTCTTATATTGAAATCAATGTATTCTATATCCTTGCTTTACTCATGACATTGGTGAAATTGGTTTGAATTCCTATTGGAAACCTTTGTCATTTGCTTTGCCAAATACCATTGTATTTTGGACTTGAATGCTACATGTCTTGTATGCAAAGCATGTTTGATTCACACATTTTCTCTCAAATAAATCTCCTTGTTTCTCTTCGATTAAATTGAGATGCATAAAGTGACTTATATTAATTATGCATATCTTGCATGCTACTATCTCTCGTTACTATGAGTGACCCGGTTGGGGACTACTCCTTTGCCTATATCATGACAAAAAGGGGGAGTAGTATATGGTAAGGGGAGATGCAAATTGGTGTTGCAATTGTGCACATTGGGGAGATAACACATTGAGGGGGAGTAACCCTTTGAGGGGGAGCATTGCATTTATCATACATTGCATATATTTTGTAATGTTGTGCCTAATTTCTAAAAATGCAAATGCTTGTTTTTGATGTCACTTGATTCATCTCACATTTCACTTGTATTGGAAAACATAGAAATCTTATTTACAGGGCTTGATTATTCTACAAGAGATTGAAGACTTGAAGTTTTATTTTCTTATCTTTTTGTGTTGTAGAATATCATAGTTGTCCCGTAGTTTCTATTTCTTTGTGAGGAATCAATGTGAGTGGTGGTTTTGTCATGAAATAGCCAAAGGGAGAGATTGTAAGGTTCCCTTTTGTTGATTAGCTCATTTCGTGGACAACCACATGTTGGGGTTCTTTGTAAGGGTAGCCTAAGTATCGGTCTTATTGTTCGAAGCCCTTTGAAGACCTCGTGTTGACAAGCACCGAAGGTAAATTTCTATGTGCTTACTTTTCTTTGAAGAGATTAGTTGCACACACACACTTAACATTCATTGCATATGTGTGCATTCTCTTCATTTGTCACATTTCACACTTGCACCTATTTATTATATTTTGTTGTGTGTAATTGTGTCATGTTGTTGTGTAATTCGTTTCCCGATAACTTTCGGAAACGTCCGCGCATGCACTAGAATGTGCTTGGTTTAGCGCGAGGACCGCCTATGGAGAATGCCCTTGGCTTCTCCTTGGTTTTCACCTATCTAGGTGATCGGCGGTTATGATCGGCAGCCTGGCCGCCGAATGAAACCGCCGTTTCAGTCCAGATTGGTCTGAAGCATTTCTGCGGTTAAGATCGGCGGTCACGACCGCCGTTCGAAACCACCGTTCATACCTGATTGATTTTAATCTCTCTGTTTTGATTCGGCGGTTAGGATCGGCGGTCACGAAACCGCCGAATGAACCGCCGTTTTTGCTCTGTTCTTCACGAGCTCAATTCGGCGGTCATTATCGGCGGCCTGGCCGCCGATTGAAACCGCCGATCGGCGCGTTTCTTTGAAACTTACTTAAACGACCACACTTTGATTTGGCCCCCTATATATATGCCACTTTGACTTTAGGTCAATTAAGAGAGTTCATATTCAGAATTCATACTTAGGATATTTTTCAAAGAGAAGAAAAATTCCAAGAACTCAATTTTTGATTACTCAAACACTTTTTCATGATCATCAATCATCATCTAGCATCATCTTAGATCATCTAGATGTCATCTGGCATGGAATCTTCATCATACTTTGCTTGGTAAGCTTTTCACTAATATCTTACATGTTTTGTGTTTCTCTTATCTAGCAATCTCAATTAATTACTTGTTTGTTATTTTGTATGCTTTGGATACAATATTGAGATGAGTATGATGTATGTTTGAGAATTTGTATTGTGCTAGCATATTAGGTTTTGTGCTTAATATTGATTAGCTAAACTAATTGACATGTCATTTAGTTTTGATATCTAGGATTGTTGTTAATTGCATATTAATCATCTTAGATAAGCATATAGGGTTTCCCTTGCTCTATGTTGCATTTTGGATATTCACATATATTCACTTAGGGTTGTATTCTCTTCTAGAGAAAGTAAGTCTTGTGTGTAGCAACCGGGATTAGGTTGCTTAGATCGCAAGCAAATTGGACTAGGTTCACTCATACCGGGATTAGGTAGGTGTGTGATTACTTCCGGGATTAGGTTGTAATCGTTTGCACATTTAGTGGATTCGAGGTTCGAGTGTGGCTTACTTACATAGCCCATGGTTTTTCACGTGAGGGTTTCCACATAAAAACCAAGTGTTGTTTTAATTTCCGCACCATATTACACTTGCTTGGTTATATTATCTTGAGGGCATTTTCGTAATTTTGACTAACACGAAAAATTAGGTAAAAAGCGTAAAATCTATTCACCCCCCCTCTAGATAGCTTTATACACACCGTGCTATAATTTGTTTCATTGTATTTTAGTACAAAGCATTTTAAACTTATCAAAAGTTTCGGATTTTTCTCTAAGAAAATATGTCCATGTAAATCTAGAGAAATCATCAACACAAACAAAAATGTATCTCTTTCCACCTAAACTCTCGGTTTCCATAGGACCCATGAGATCCATGTGGAGAAGCTCTAAGGGCTCCTTGGTGGAGAGATGCTTGCCCTTTTTGTCCATGCTTTTGGTTTGTTTTCCTTGTTGGCAAGGTCCACAAATACCATTGGCTTTCTTCCCAAGCTTAGGGAGGCCACGCACACAATTGAACTTTCCAAGGGTTCTTAAATCCCTAAAGTTCATGTGGCCAAGTCTTTCATGCCACAACTCTATTTGCTCATCCATGGACACATTATTTGAGACTATTCTAGCTTCAAGACAATAACAATTGTCACCAGATCTCATACCTTTCAACAAGGTTTGTCCACCAGGCTTTAGGATCGACCAATCACTTTTACTAAACAAGACGGAATATCCTTCATCACTTAGATGTGAAATGTTTATTAAATTGGCTTTCAAGCCATCAACAAATAAAGCATCGGATAAGGAAGGTAATTCGGGATGGTTCCTTTCCCTACAACTTTCTTTTTGGATCCATCACCAAAAGTGACATATCCTCCTTCCTCCATAACAAGAGTCTCGAAGAAACTTTTGTTTCCCGTCATGTGCCTAGAGCACCCACTATCTAAATACCAAAAATTAGAAGAATTTGCCTTCAAGGCTATTTGAGCAACATGGCAAACATTTTCATTCTTTCTTATCCACCTAGAAACAATCTTAGCTTTCTTAGTGGTTTTTGGTACATGGGCTCTAGATGTTCTAGGATCATGCATAACAATATCATCATTCCTAGGAACATGCATCATGGCTCTTTTCTTTTTCTTCTCAATCATGCTTCTAGTTTTGCACATTTTAATATATCGAAAGCAATGTGGTCTAATATGACCATTAAATCCAGAAAAGTGACATATAGGAGTAAAATAAAGATTCATACCTTGTCCTTGTCTTTGTGGATGAAAGGGTTCAATCCATCTTCGTTGTTGAACCGGTCTAGATTGCTTCCTTGCTTGAGGTTGCATGATTGGTCTCTTTCCTTTGTGAGCCAATTGTGGAGGAATGTTGGCTTGAGGGACCCTAGAGGGTTGAGCTTGAGGTTGCCTTCTTGGCACCATCTTCACTTGTGCATTTGAACATTGTCCTAGTTCTAACTTCTTCCTAGGAATTTGCACAAATGAAGTTTCTTCGTTCCTCAAACTCTTGACAAACACGGTTTTGTTAGAGGTTGAGATCTTCTTGCCATCTTCATACCTAAGACCCCTCTTGTCACACGGACTCTTTCCAACACTAAGTATATGATCAAGTTTCTTGGTGCTAGAATCCATCCTAGCTAAAGATTCTAAAGCTTCATCAAGCTCCCTCTTAGATAAGACTAACTCCTCTCTTAGCTTATCTTCCATCTTCTTGAATTTTTCCACTTGTTCACTTAAGTGGTCATTATGAGATGAAAGCTCAAGATTTTCTTCTCTCAACATCTTGATCTTTCTTGTTCTCTTGATTGCTAAATCATTAAACTCAGCATGGTATTTAGCAACCACCGTTTTCTCCACAAATCCATTTATGGAGTTAGAAGAGGAATCACTTTCTTCTCCACTTGAGTCACTTTCCTCTTGACTCATTTCCTCTCTCTCACTAGCACTTTTGCTTTTATGGGAGGAGGCAAAAGCTAGGAGATTAGCCATGAGCTCTTCATCATCCGAAGACTCATCTCCCTCAATGGAGTCATCACTACTTCCACTCCAAGTGGCGGCCATCACTTTTACCTTTTTCTTGTCATTGTGATTAGCACATTCGGGGGCAAAGTGACCTATGCCACCACACTCGATGCATCGGACCCCTTTCCTTTCGGTCCTTTCTTGCCTAGGTTCAAACTTCTTGAAATGACCCTTTTTCTTCAAATCTTGACCTTTTGATCCAAAGCCTTTTCTTCTAAACTTCATAACCTTGTTGAACCTTTTTACAAACAAGGCAAGGTCTTCATCCGAGTCAATCTTCTTTGCCTCCTTTTCATCCTTGGAAGCTTTTAAAGCAATTCCTTTTTGCTTTTTAGGAGGTGTAGAGCTAGGAGCCTTCCTAGACTCATAGGCGAGAAGTCTTCCAATAACCTTGCTCGGCTTCATGTCCATATATCCACTGTTTTCTTCTATAGCCGTCACCTTTGATTCGAACCTATCGGGGAGAGATCTCATAATTTTCTACTTTACTCTCCTATCTGAATACGGGTCTCCGAGTTGGTGAATTTGATTAACGATATCCATCAATTTGATTTCGAAATCATTGAAGCATTTATCCTCTCCCATCCTAAGTAACTCGAATTGAGTTTGGAGGACTTGAAGCTTGGATTCCTTCACCACCTCGGTTCTTTCATGTGCAACTTGTAAGATATCCCAAGCCACTTTCGTGATTTGAGTGTTCTGAATAAGCTTATACTGATTTTCATCCATTGCACAAAGGATGGCGTGCATCGCTTTCCTATTCCACTTTGAAGCCTCAAACTCTTGCGGACTCCATTGCGCCTTAGGCTTCAATACTTCTTCTCCTCCACCATCAGGAGTCATCTTAGGTAGATTATATCCATCTTCCACCACCATCCACGCACGGTCGTAAATTTGACATATGTAGGATTCCATCTTCCCTTTCCATTGGGAATAGTTCAACCCGGTAAGAAGTGGAGGCCTTGTGCTAGAAGCACCTTCGTTGCCACCACCGTTTCCACCGTTTCCGCTCATAGTGTTTATGAATGAATGAAATGAATGCAAATGTATGAATGATCAAAAATCACACAAAATGCAAAACACACTAAAATAAGCAAGGATCACCTATGTATATCTAGGAACCTGCTCTGATACCAATTGAAACAAATTATAGCATGGTGTGTATAAAACTATCTAGATGGGAGGTGAATAGATTTTAAACTTATTACCCAAATTTTCATGTGAAGTCAATATTATGAAATTACCCTTAAATAGATAAAGCAATAAATCAAGTATAAAATGCAGAAATTAAATAACACTTGATTTTTACGTGGAAACCCTCACAGGAAAAACCACGGGCTGGTAAGTAAGTCACACTCGAACCTCGAATCCACTAAATGTGTAAAACGATTACAACCTAATCCCGGAAGTAATCACACACCAACCTAATCCCGGTATAAGTGATCCTAGTCCAATTTGCTTGCGATCTAAGCAACCTAATCCCGGAAGCTACACACAAGAATTACTTTCTCAATAAAGAGAATAACACCCTAAGTGAATATATGAATATCCAAATGCAACATAGAGCAAGGGGAAACCCTATATGCTTATCTAAGATGATGAATATGCAATTAGAACAATCCTAGATATTAAAACTAAATGACATGTCAAATAGTTTAGTTAATCAAGATTAAGCACAAAACCTAATTAGCTATCACAATACAACTTCTCAAACATACAACACACTAATCTCAATCTTGTATCCAAAATATATATAAAGATCATACAAGTAATAAATTGAGATTGCTTGTTAAGAAAAACACAAAATATGTAAGATATTAGTGAAAAGCTTACCAAGCAAAGTATGATGAAGAATCCATGCAAAGAGACATCTAGATGATCAAAGATGATGCTAGATGATGATTGATGATTGATGATCGATGATCATGAAAAGGTGTTTGAGTAATTAAAAATGAGTTCTTGGAATTTTTCTTGTTCTTGAAAAATATCATAAGTATGAAATCTGAATATGAACTCTTTTAATTGACCTAAAGTCAAAGTGGCATATATATAGGGTGTCAAGATGAAGTGTGGTTGTATTGATAAGTGACACCGCTATTTTGCCTTGGGCGCTGTACGTAGAGCGCTTCTGTAAAGCGCTTGTACAGCGCCCCAACTCTGTTCTCTCGGGAAAACAAAGTGGCGCTGTACGTACAGCGCTTTGTACAGCGCCTGTATAGCGACCGAATTAAATCGATCAAGTCTGAACAGCGCTTGATGGGCGCTGTTCGTACAGCGCTTTTGAGAGCGTCCATTGCAATAATGCACTCCCAAGTCTAAGCATGACAAGGCAATTGGATATGCAAGATGCAATCAAAATAACATGCAAGAAGAGATGTTAATGAACATTAATGCACAAAAATAAGACACACAACATACAAGGATTAAACATATGCATGAGTTGTGAGCGTGTGCAACTATCTCTTCAAGACAAGTAAGCACATAGAAATTTACCTTCGGTGCTTATCAAGATGAGGTCTTCAAAGGGCTTTGAGCAATAACACCAACACTTAAGCTACCCTTACAAAGAACCCCAACATGTGGTTTGTCCACGAAATGAGCCAATCAACAAATGGGAACCTTACAATCTCCCCCTTTGGCTATTTCGTGACAAAACCACCACTCACATTGATTCCTCACAAAAAAAATAGAAACTACGGGACTATAATGATTATCTACGTTATAAAGAGATAAGAAAATAAAATTTCAAGTCTTCAGTCTCTCGTAGAATAATCAATCCCTGAAAATAAAGTTTCTAAACTTTCCAAAACAAGTAAGAGTGAGATTAATCAAGTGAGAACAAAAAACAAGCATTTGCATATTAAAAGATTAGGCACAACATTATGCAATGTATGTGTATGCAATGCTCCCCCTCAATGGCTTATTCCCCCATAATGTATATTCTCCCCAACAAGCACAACTCCCCCTTTTTGTCATGATATAGGCAAAGGAGTAGTCCCCAACCGGGTCACTCTTAGCAAAAAGAGATAGTAGCATGCAAGATATTTGCATAATAATATAAGTCACTTTATGCATCTCAATTAATTGGAGAGAAACAAGGAGATTTATTTGAGAAAATGTGTGAATCAAACATGCTTTGCATACAAGACATATTGCATTCAAGTCCAAAATACAATGGTATTTGGCAAAGCAAATGACAAAGGTTTCTAAAAATAATTCAAACCAATTTCACCAATGTCATGAGAAAAGCAAGGATATAGAGATTTTATTGATTTCAATTTAAGAGCAACTATATCCAACTTTATAAGCGAAACATGGCATGAGCGACTTTGCACCCTATTTGATTTTTCCGGATAAAATATCTGTATGATAGTAGCTATGTTCAACCAATAAAGAAAGAGAGACATTTGGAATATAAATTCCTTTCAACGGATAAAATATCCTTTATTCATTTTGAGTCTCATAAGCTTTCACACAATATTTGCATTTTAAGAATATACAATCATCAATTCATGCTTTTCATGTGAGCATGTTATATGAATTTCATGCTTTTTCGTTTGACATTAACATGTTATAAAAGAATCATCATGTCATGGAAATAACTATAGGTCATTCAAATCATACTTCCTATGTACAAATCCTAGTCCAAAAATGCATGTTTGAACATAAATATGACATGGATTGTAAACAAGCAAGGTTCACACTTATTGAATTGAAAACATATATATATATATATATATATATATATATATATATATATATATATATGCAACCAAGCTTACTCAAGCAATTAAAAGAAGATGCATAAGTTATTTCAAATTTTTTGCAAGTTACAAGAATGCAAAATAGCTCTCTTTGCTTGAGTTCCCCATATGGGGTCAATCACAAAACTCATCACTCCACAAGACATATCCCAATAGATCTACTTAGTGATTTAAATCGAGTAGCATCTAAGGGTTTAGTAAATAGGTCTACAAGTTGATTATTAGTACCTACATGTTCAAGTACTATGCATTTATTTTCAACAAGCTCTCTAATGAAATGATGGCGGATGTCAATATGCTTAGTTCTAGAATGTTGTACCGGATTCTTGGAAATATTAATGGCACTTATATTATCACAAAAGAGAGTGAGTGTACCTTGGTTTAATCCGTAGTCTACTAGCATTTGCTTCATCCATAGGAGTTGTGTGCATCCACTCCCCGCGGCTATGTACTCGGCCTTGGCCGTGGACAAGGAAATTGAGTTTTGCTTCTTGCAAAACCAAGACACCAAGTTATTGCCTAGGAAGAAGCAACCGCCCGATGTGCTTTTCCTATCATCACAATTTTCTGCCCAATCCACATCACTAAAGCCTACCAGACTAGCATTAGTGTCAAAAGAGTACCAAATCTCATAGTTGGATGTCCCATTCACATAGCGAATGATTCTCTTTACGGAAGAGAGATGGGACTCATTGGGATCCGCTTGGTACCTAGCACACACACCCACACTAAAAAAGATATTGGGCCTACTTGCGGTCAAATAAAGCAAGCTACCAATCATGCCACGATATAACGTTTGTTCCACACTTTTACCACTAGCATCCTTGCTTAGCTTCAAAGTGGTACTCATGGGTGTATCACAATGTTTGGTATTTTCAAGACCAAACTTTTTCACTAGGTATTTAGCATATTTGGCTTGGGTTATGAAAATCCCATCATCTAATTGCCTAATTTGCAAACCTAGGATGTAACTAAGCTCACCAACAAGACTCATTTCAAATTCATGAGACATGACATCAACAAATTGTTGGACCTTGGTGTTGTTGGTGGAGCCAAAAACTATATCATCAACATATATTTGAGCTATGAAAAGCTCATCATTGTCTTTCTTGATGAATAGTGTCTTGTCAACACTACCCCTTGTGTAGTTATTGTCAACAAGAAATTGAGTGAGGCGCTCATACCAAGCCCTCGGTGCTTGTTTCAACCCATATAGAGCCTTCTTGAGGCGATAGACATGGTTGGGGTTGTGTGCATCCACAAACCCCTTGGGTTGTTCAACAAACACTTCCTCTTGCATAAAGCCATTGAGGAAGGCACTCTTAACGTCCATTTGGTGCAATTTGGACTTGTGCACACAAGAGATAGACAAGAGAAGCCTAATGGACTCTAAACGGGCAACGGGAGCTAAAGTCTCCTCAAAGTCGATACCCTCAATTTGAGAGTACCCTTGTGCTACAAGCCTAGCCTTGTTCCGCACTATGTTGCCATTCTCATTGGATTTGTTCCTATAAATCCACTTAGTGCCTATCACATGTGAGCTTTTAGGCCTAGGAACTAGAGTCCAAACCTCATTCCTTTCGAATTGGTTTAGCTATTCTTGCATGGCAAGAACCCAAAATTCATCATTCAAGGCTTCATCAACCTTTTTAGGTTCAATTTGAGAGGTGTAGCATGTAAAGCTAATGAGATTAGCTATTTGACGCCTAGTTCTAACACCCCCATTCACATCTCCAATAACATCCTCTTTGTTATGGAGTCTTCTAACCCATGGAGCGGGTTCATTAGAGTCCAAGAGAGGGACTCTAGTAAGAGGTTGTGTGACCTTATTATTGTCATTGGACGTCCCAACATTGGGAGTCACCACAACCCTCTCCAAAGGAGAGTCATCGTCTAAAACTTCCTCCTCCTCAAGGTTATTAGACTTGAGCCTAGTATCATCAATGACAACATTGGATGATTCCATGATGATTTGAGTCTTCAAATTGAAAACTCTATAGGCTCTACTATTCAAGGCATAGCCAATAAAGATACCCTTATCACTCTTAGCATCAAATTTGCCAAGTTGATCACGGTCATTTAAAATGTAGCATTTGCTTCCAAATGTGTGGAAGTAGCTAACATTTGGCTTCCTACCCTTCCATAACTCATAGGAGGTGTTTCTAGATCCGGGCCTTAGGAAAACACGATTCCCTATATAGCAAGCCGTATTGACGGCTTCGGCCCATAGGTTCCTAGGGACATTGTTGCTAAGCAACATCACTCGAGCCATCTCTTGAAGGACCCTATTCTTCCTCTCAACAACTTCATTTTGTTGTGGTGTCCTAGGAGCCGAGAACTCATGGGAGATGCCTAAGCTATTGCAATAACTTTCAAAAAAGGCATTTTCAAATTCTCTCCCATGGTCACTTCTAATCCGTTTAATGCTTTTAATGTTAAAATTAATTTCATTTTTTATTTTAGTACAAAGCATTTTAAACTTATCAAAAGTTTCAGATTTTTCTCTAAGAAAATATGTCCATGTAAATCTAAAGAAATCATCAACACAAACAAAAATGTATCTCTTTCCACCTAAACTCTCGGTTTGCATAAGACCCATGAGATCCATGTGGAGAAGCTTTAAGGGCTCCTTGGTGGAGAGGTACTTGCCCTTTTTGTGCATGCTTTTGGTTTGTTTTCCTTGTTGGCAAGGTCCACAAATACCATTGGCTTTCTTCCCAAGCTTAGGGAGGCCACGCACACAATTGAACTTTCCAAAGGTTCTTAAATCCCTAAAGTTCATGTGGACAAGTCTTTCATGCCACAACTTTATTTGCTCATCCATGGACACATTGTTTGAGACTATTCCAGCTTCAAGACAATAACAATTGTCACTAGATCTCATACCTTTCAACAAGGTTTGTCCATCGGGCTTTAGGATCGAGCAATCACTTTTACTAAACAAGACGGAATATCCTTCATCACTTAGATGTGAAATGCTTATTAAATTGGCTTTCAAGCCATCAACAAATAAAGCATCGGATAAGGAGGGTAATCCGGGATGGTTCCTTTCCCTACAACTTTCTTTTTGGATCCATCACCAAAAGTGACATATCCTTCTTCCTCCATAACAAGAGTCTCGAAGAAACTCTTGTTTCCCATCATATGCCTAGAGCACCCACTATCTAAATACCAAAAATTAGAAGAATTTGCCTTCAAGGCTATTTGAGCAACATGGCAAACATTTTCATTCTTTCTAATCCACCTAGAAACAATTTTAGCTTTCTTAGTGGTCTTTGGTACATGGGCTCTAGATGTTCTAGGATCATGCATAACAATATCATTATTCCTAGGAATATGCATCATGGCTCTTTTCTTTTTCTTCTGAATCATACTTCTAGTTTTGCACATTTTAATATATCGAAAGCAATGTGGTCTAATATGACCATCAAATCCACAAAAGTGACATATAGGAGTAAAATAAAGATTCATACCTTGTCCTTGTCTTTGTGGATGAAAGGGTTCAATCCATCTTCGTTGTTGAACCGGTCTAGATTGCTTTCTAGCTTGAGGTTGCATGATTGGTCTCTTTCCTTTGT
Organism: Acer yangbiense; assembly: GCA_008009225.1. Lineage (NCBI taxonomy): Eukaryota > Viridiplantae > Streptophyta > Magnoliopsida > Sapindales > Sapindaceae > Acer > Acer yangbiense. Next base: position 30,499,344 of record CM017764.1, read on the forward strand.
GAGCCAATTGTGGAGGAATGTTGGCTTGAGGGACCCTAGAGGGTTGAGCTTGAGGTTGCCTTCTTGGCACCATCTTCACTTGTGCATTTGAACATTGTCCTAGTTCTAACTTCTTCCTAGGAATTTGCACAAATGAAGTTTCTTCATTCCTCAAACTCTTGACAAACACGGTCTTGTTAGAGGTTGAGATCTTCTTGCCATCTTTATACCCAAGACCCCTCTTGTCACATGGACTCTTTCCAACACTAAGTATATGATCAAGTTTCTTGGTGCTAGAATCCATCCTAGCTAAATATTCTAAAGCTTCATCAAGCTCCCTCTTCAAACCTTCTTCATTCCTCTTAGATAAGACTAACTCCTCTCTTAGCTTATCTTCCATCTTCTTGAATTTTTCCACTTGTTCACTTAAGTGGTCATTATGAGATGAAAGCTCAAGATTTTCTTCTTTCAACATCTTGATCTTTCTTGTGTTCTTGATTGCTAAATCATTAAACTCAGCATGGTATTTATCAACCACCTTTTTCTCCACAAATCCATTTATGGAGTTAGAAGAGGAATCACTTTCTTTTCCACTTGAGTCATTTTCCTCTTGACTCATTTCCTCTCTTTCACTAGCACTTTTGCTTTTATGGGATGAGGCAAAAGCTAGGAGATTAGCCATGAGCTCTTCATCATCCGAAGACTTATCTCCATTAATGGAGTCATCACTACTTCCACTCCAAGTGGCGGCCATCACTTTTCCCTTTTTCTTGTCATTGTGATTAGCACATTCGGGGGTAAAGTGACCTATGCCACCACACTCGAAGCATCGGACCCCTTTCCTTTCGGTCCTTTCTTACCTAGGTTCAAACTTCTTGAAAGGACCCTTTTTCTTCAAATCTTGACCTTTTGATCTAAAGCCTTTTCTCCTAAACTTCATAACCTTGTTGAACCTTTTTACAAACAAGGCAAGGTCTTCATCCGAGTCAATTTTCTTTGCCTCATTTTCATCATTGGTAGCTTTTAAAGCAATTCCTTTTTGCTTTTTAGGAGGTGTAGAGCTAGGAGCCTTCTAAGACTCAAAGGCGAGAAGTCTTCCAATAACCTTGCTCGGCTTCATGTCCATATATCCACTATTTTCTTCTATAGCCGTCACCTTTGATTCAAACCTATCGGGGAGAGATCTCATGATTTTCTGCTTGACTCTCCTATCCGAATACGGGTCTCTGAGTTGGTGACTTTGATTAACGATATCCATCAATTTGATTTCGAAATCATTGAAGCATTCATCCTCTCCCATCCTAAGTAACTCGAATTGAGTTTGGAGGACTTGAAGCTTGGATTCCTTCACCACCTCGATTCCTCCATGTGCAACTTGTAAGATATCCTAAGCCACTTTCGCGATTTGAGTGTTCTGAATAAGCTTATACTGATTTTCATCCATTGCACAAAGGATGGCGTGCATCGCCTTCCTATTCCACTTTGAAGCCTCAAACTCTTGCGGACTCCATTGCGCCTTAGGCTTCAATACTTCTTCTCCTCTACCATCGGGAGTCATCTTGGGTAGATTATATCCATCTTCCACCGCCATCCATGCACGGTCGTGAATTTGACATATGTAGGATTCCATCTTCCCTTTCCATTGGGAATAGTTCAACCTGGTAAGAAGTGGAGGCCTTGTGCTAGAAGCACCTTCGTTGCTACTACCATTTCCACCGTTTCCACTCATAGTGTTTATGAATGAATGAAATGAATGCAAATGTATGAATGATCAAAAATCACACAAAATGTAAAACACACCAAAATAAGCAAGGATCACCTATGTATATCTAGGAACCCGCTCTGATACCAATTGAAACAAATTATAGCATGGTGTGTATAAAACTATCTAGAGGGGGGGGGGGGGGGGGAATAGATTTTAAACTTATTACCCAATTTTTCGTGTGAAGTCAATATTATGAAATTACCCCTAAATAAATAAAGCAATAAATCAAGTATAAAATGCGGAAATTAAATAACACTTGATTTTTACGTGGAAACCCTCACGGGCTAGTAAGTAAGCCACACTCGAACCTCGAATCTACTAAATGTGTAAAACGATTACAACCTAATCCCGGAAGTAATCACACACCTACCTAATCCCGGTATAAGTGAACCTAGTCCAATTTGCTTGCGATCTAAGCAACTTAATCCCGGAAGCTACACATAAGACTTACTTTCTCAATGAAGAGAATAACACCCTAAGTGAATATATGAATATCCAAATGCAACATAGAGCAAGGGGAAACCCTATATGCTTATCTAAGATGATGAATATGCAATTAGAACAATCCTAGATATTAAAACTAAATGACATGTCAAATAGTTTAGCTAATCAAGATTAAGCACAAAACCTAATTAGCTATCACAATACAACTTCTCAAACATACAACATGTAAGTGCCTCACTTTTGATTGGCATATTTCGTTGGCAAAATCACAATGGGGTTCTATATGTAAAGATAGCTTAGGATGGAAGAAAACCTCATTGCATGATCAAGAGCTTCAAGGAAGGTAGATTTCTTGACTTACTCTATTTTGAAGAGATGTAGTTGCACACACTCACATTTTGCATATTTTGATGATTGCATTTTGTATTCCCAAAGCCTTGCCATGCATTATTCCTAGGTATACACTTGTTGCAAAGGGCGTTGTTCAAAGCACCCTACAAGGCGCTGTACGAACAGCGCCCCCTTCAGACCCGATGAGAATGGGTCATTTTTGCATCAGACCTGATGCATTTTTTTGTAGGCGCTGTACGGGCGCTGTACGAAAGCGCTGTACGTACAGCGCCCTACCTTGGCCGAGCAAGTTCAGAATCTTGGCGCTGTTCAGGCGCTGTTCAAAAGCGCTCTTCTGAACAGCGCCCAGGTAGAAGACGTTTCATCTTCTCCTTCAGGCGCTGTTCAGGTCGCTCTACGTACAGTGACCTGTACAGCGCCCAAGGCATTTTCAGGCCATTTTTTCAAAACGATGTCACTTCACTTGGATCCCATTTATATATGTCTTGATAGTCTTGGCTCGTTTTCCAGAGCAAAAATTACACTTTTGAGAGCATGATTGAGTGTCTTCAAGCCAAGATATCAAGACTTCATCTTTAAGCTTCCAAATCACAAAACCCTTCATCTTGCATCTTTCATTTATCATCTAGCATAATTCTAGGTTGATTTCATCTAGGGTTTTTAGTTTTGCTCACATGACTTGTATCTAGAACATCATTCTCATATCTATATGTTCTTGCTTTACAAGATAGCTTCTTTATCACTTGAATTGATTCAAGATTGCATCTTTATGACTTGACTTAGTTTCAAGATTGTTTTATTGTGGTTTGTGAGTTGTATTGTGATAGATAATGCATATAGGATTTTGGTTGTTATTTAGTGTTGTTTTATGCATGTCATCTAGTAATATGATATCTAGGATTGTCTAACATGTTCATCCTTGCCTAGATAAGCTTAAATGTCTAACCTTGCATTTTTAGCATCTTGAGTATTTCACATATTCACCTTAGGTTGTGCTATCTCTTCACCTTAGAGACAAGTCTTGTATTTAACTCTTAGGTAGTTTGCAAGCAAGGGACTAGAGTCACTATTAAAGGCCCGCGGGTAGCAAAGACGGATTAGTAAATTTAGGTGTGATGTGGTCAACCTAATTTGTAATCGTATTTGCAAATAGTGGATTCGAGGTTCTCGTGTGGCGCACATAACAGCCCGTGGTTTTTCCCCGTGTGGGTTTCCACGTAAATATTGTGTGTCCTTTAATTTCCGCACTTGTATTTTTTGTTATTGACTAGATTGGGGGCTTTTTCGTAATTTGGACTAATCTCGAAAAATTGGGTAAAATTGTTTAAAATCTATTCACCCTCCCTCTAGATTACTTTAGGACACGTTTATTATTTATTTTCAATTGGTATCAGAGCGGGTTCCTTAACATAATTAGGAGATCCCTTGCTCTTGTTAAAGTCTCTTGCATTTGTTTGCATTGTAGTGTGTGCTTAGTTTGTTTGTGTGCATTCATTTCATTCAAACCCAAACACAATGAGTGGAAATGGAATGGGAGGTGAGGGTGCCTCTAGCACAAGACCCCCCTTGCTCACCGGGGTCAATTACGCCTCATGGAAGGGCAAAATGGAAGCTTATGTGAGTCAAATTCATGACCGGGCATGGATGGCGATTGAAGATGGATACACTCCACCTATGATGACTCCTACGGGAGGTGGAGAGGAAGTCCTCAAGCCGAAGGCACAATGGACTCCACAAGAATTTGAGGCTTCAAAATGGAACAACAAAGCCATGCATGCAATCCTATGTGCCATGGATGACAACCAATACAAGCTCATTCAAACTACAAGGATAGCAAAGGAAGCTTGGGATATATTAGAGACGGCTCATGAAGGAACCGATGTGGTTAAGGATTCCAAGCTTCAAGTTCTCCAAACGCAATTTGAGACCATAAGGATGGAGGATGATGAGTGCTTCAATGACTTCCAAGTGAAGCTCATGGATATAGTAAACCAAAGTCACCAACTTGGTGATCCCTACTCGGATAGAAGAATTAAACAAAAGATCATGAGGTCACTTCCCGAGAGGTTTGAATCCAAAGTGACGGCATTGGAGGAAAATAGTGACTACTCAAGAATGAAGCCAAGTGAAGTCATTGGAAGGCTCTTGGCGTATGAATCTAGGAAAGGTCCTACAACTACACCTCCAAAGAAGCAAAAGAGTCTTGCCTTGAAGAGTGTCAAGGTTGAGAAAGATGAAGAAGACTCGGATGAAGAAATTGCTTTGATGGCAAAGAAGTTCAAGCAATTCATGAGATTTGAGAAGAGAGGGTTTGGCTCCAAGGGAAAGTTTGTAAAGAAGAAGGCTCCTTTCAAGAAAGTGGAGCAAGCTCAAGAGAAAGACCATAAGAAGGGTGTCCAATGCTATGAGTGTAGTGGGTTTGGACACATTGCTCCCGAATGTGCAAATTTGAAGAAGAAGAAAGGAAGAGCCATGGCGGTTACTTGGAGTGATAGTGATGACCTAGAAGATGAAGACAAGTCTTCGGATGATGAGGAAGACCAAGTTGCCAACTTCATTGCTTTCTCATCCTCTCACAATAGCAATGAAGTTATGAGTGATAAAGAAGAGGAAGATGACAAGCAAGAAGAAGTGGATGAAAATGACTCAAATGGTGGGAGTAACTCCTCAACGTCAAATCTTGAGTTTGATAAAGAGATGGACTATGATGACTTCATGAGATTCTTTGAGAACTCAAGACTGAAGAAGAAAAAGGAGATACAAAAGTTGAAAGGGGAGAAGCTTGAGTTGACATCCAAAGTGACTCATTTGAGCAAGGAAATGAGTAAGGCAAAAGAGATAGAAGAAGGGTTGAAGATGGAGTTAGTCTTGGTCAAGAAAAGTGAACAAAGCTTGGGGAAAGAGCTCATGGAAGCAAAAGAGTTGATTGCTAAGATGACTTCCAGAACCGAGAAGCTTGACAAGATGCTATCTTGTGGGAAGAGTCCTAGTGACAAGAAGGGGTTAGGATATGTGGAAGAAATGGAAGCCACATCCTTGAAGAAGACAACTTTTGTCAAGAGCAAGGAGGTTGAGAATGCTCAAACCCCTCAACAATCAACCAAGTGGGTTGAAGTCGGTGAATCCTCCAAGCAAGCACAAGCAAGGATTCCAACAAGAGCTCCTCCTCAACCTAGAGCTCCACAACCAAGACCTCCACAACAAAGGATCCCACAAGCTCAACATGGGGTCTTTCATGCTCAACCTAGAAGACATGCCAACTTGGCTCAACCACAAAGGAGAGAGTTGCCTCAACATCAAATAGCAACTCAAAATAGAAGGAGGCCACAAATGTTTGCTCAAGGCTATGGTATGAATTCCTACTTTACTCCTACTTGCCATTTTTGTGGAATTGAAGGCCATATTAGGCCTAATTGCCTTAAGTATATTAAATTGTGTAGAAGAGAAAGTATGATTGAGAAAAATATGCTTAGAAGAGCCACAATGCATGCACCTAGAAATTTTAGAGCTAATGGACCAATGGCTCCTAGGAATGACCATGTTTCACCTAGGATGAGTAGACATGATGACTATTATTGCTATGTGGCCCAAGTTGCCTTAAAAGCAAATGCCTCTAACACTTGGTACCTTGATAGTGGGTGTTCTAGGCACATGACCGGAAACAAGAGTTTCTTTGAATCTCTTGTGATGGAGGATGGTGGGTATGTCACCTTTGGTGATGGATCTAAGAAAAAGGTCATAGGGAAAGGTAATATATCTATTCCCGGTTTACCCTCCTTGCCCAATGCTCTCTATGTTGATGGCTTGCAAGCCAATCTCATTAGTATATCACACTTAAGTGATGAAGGGCTTTCGGTTATGTTTGGAAAAGTTGATTGCTCTATTCTTAAGGAAAATGGGCAAGTTTTGTTGAAAGGCAAGAGATCAAGTGACAATTGTTATTGTCTTGAGTCTAATCTCATCTCTTGTAACTTGTCTACTAGTGAGCAAATTGAGGTGTGGCACCAAAGACTTGGCCATATGAACTATAGGGACTTGAAAGTCCTTGATAGGTTGAATGTTGTTAGGGGCCTTCCCAAGTTTGGGAAAAAGGTTGAGGGAGTTTGTGGACCTTGTCAACAAGGAAAGCAAACTAAGAGTGTGCACAAGAAAGGCAAATATCTCTCCACCAAAGAGCCATTGGAGCTCATCCATATGGACCTTATGGGTCCCATTCAAACCGAAAGTTTAGGTGGTAGAAGGTACATTCTTGTTGTTGTTGATGACTTCTCTAGGTTTACTTGGACTTACTTCCTTAGAGAAAAGTCCAAAGCCTTTGAGAAATTCAAAATGCTTTGTGTCAAAATTCAAAATGAGAAAACTTCTCACATTAAAAGCATTAAGAAAATTAGAAGTGATCATGGGAAAGAATTTGAAAATGCTAAGTTTGAAAATTTTTGCAATAGCTTAGGCATTTCCCATGAATTTTCGGCCCCTAGGACTTCTCAACAAAATGGTGTTGTTGAGAGGAAGAATAGAGTCCTCCAAGAGATGGCCCGTGTGATGTTGCTTAGCAACAAAGTCCCTAGAAATCTTTGGGCCGAAGCCATCAATACGGCTTGCTACATAGGGAATAGAGTTTTCCTTAGGCCCGGGACTAAACAAACATCCTATGAGTTATGGAAGGGTAGAAAACCCAATGTGAGCTACTTCCACATCTTTGGGAGTAAGTGCTATATACTAAATGACTGGGATCAACTTGGCAAGTTTGATGCCAAGAGTGATGAGGGTATTTTCATTGGGTATGCACTTAATAGCAAGGCCTATAGAGTTTTTAATCTAAAGACTCAAAGTGTTATGGAATCATCAAATGTTGTCTTTGATGATTGTAGGCCCAAACATGATGACCATGAGGAGGATGTTTGTGAGGTGAATGACCTTCCTTTGAAGGAAAGTGGTGAGACTTCTAGTGGTGTGAAGTCAAACCAAGATGAAGAGGATGATTTGCCTCTTAATAGAGTTCCCCCTTTGGACTCTAATGAACCCGCTCCTTGGGTTAGAAAGCTCCATGATAAGGATGATATCATTGGAGAAGTTAGAGAAGGTGTTAGGACTAGGCGTCAAATAGCTAATCAAATTAGCTACACTTGTTACACCTCTCAAATAGAACCCAAAAAGGTTGATGAAGCCTTGGAAGATGAGTTTTGGGTTCTTGCCATGCAAGAAGAGCTAAACCAATTTGAGAGAAATGAGGTTTGGACTCTTGTTCCTAGACCCAAAAACACCAATGTCATAGGAACTAAATGGGTGTTTAGGAACAAATCCGATGAGGATGGCAACATTGTGCGAAACAAGGCAAGGCTTGTTGCACAAGGATACTCTCAAATTGAGGGTATTGACTTTGAGGAGACTTTTGCTCCCGTTGCCCGTCTTGAGTCCATAAGGCTTCTCTTATCCATTTCTTGTGTGTACAAGTTCAAGTTACAACAAATGGATGTCAAGAGTGCCTTCCTCAATGGCTTATTGCATGAGGAAGTGTTTGTTGAGCAACCCAAGGGGTTTGTGGATCCACACCACCCCTCTCATGTCTATCGCCTCAAGAAGGCTCTATATGGGTTGAAACAAGCACCGAGGGCTTGGAATGAGCGCCTCACTCTTTATCTTGTTGACAATGGCTACTCAAGAGGTAGTGTTGACAAGACTTTGTTCATCAAGTGCACTAAAGATGAGCTATTCATAGCTCAAATTTATGTTGATGACATTGTATTTGGTTCCACCAACCAATCCAAAGTTAGACAATTTGTTGATGTCATGTCTCATGAGTTTGAAATGAGCATGGTTGGTGAACTAAGTTATTTCCTAGGCTTGCAAATCAAGCAAATGCATGATGGGATCTTCATATCCCAAGCTAAGTATGCTAAGAGCCTAGTGAAAAAGTTTGGCCTTGAAAATGACAAACATTGTGACACACCCATGAGCACCACCTTGAAACTTAGCAAAGATGCTAGTGGAAAGGATGTGGAACAAAGTCTATATCATGGCATGATAGGTAGCTTGCTTTACTTGACCGCAAGTAGGCCCGATATTTGTTTTAGTGTGGGTGTTTGTGCTAGGTACCAAGCTAATCCCAAAGAGTCTCACCTTGTGGCGGTGAAGAGGATCATTCGGTTTGTGAATGGTACCTCAAATCATGGGATATGGTACTCCTTTGACACTAATCCAAGTCTTGTTGGATTTAGTGATGCCGATTGGGCGGGAAATTGTGATGATAGGCAAGAAGCAAAACTCAATTTCCCTATCCACGGCCGAGGCGGAATATATTGCCGCCGGTAGTGCTTGCACTCAATTGATGTGGATGAAACAAATGCTAGCCGATTATGGCTTGGAGCAAGGTACTCTTACTTTATTTTGTGATAACATGTGTAAGAATTCCAACATTCTAGGGTTTAGACACCATTTCATAAGAGAGCAGAGAAGAACATGTGGGAACAAATGACCAAAGCTACAATTTAGACACCATTAGATTTGGGAACCTTAGCAAGTCTATTGGGATTTGTCCTTGACATATGGGGAGCTCAAGCGAGTTGCATGATCATACATTGTGCCACATTGATATAATGCCTCTTAGTTAATTGCCATGTTAGGATTATGCTCAATAGCGTGTAATGTTGCATATTAATAAAGTGATTTCTGGTTTAACAAATCGTATAGCATTTATAGTTTAATATTATAATTGTCTCAAGGTCTGACTATGAGAAAAGAAGAATTGTTCGTACATCTGGGTATGGTAGACACAAAGTTAGTCTAATGCCTTAAGTTAAAGGTTGGGCACCTTTATCTTGTTAGTTGTAGAATTCTTTTGCTAGCATTTGAGTGGGATCATGATGAGTCTAAAATCATCGGAGTGTCTTCGAGCAAAAGGATCTAGTGTAGGGTGCATTGAACTGGATCACAATGAAATACTTTATCTATAACCGTCAATAGATAATAGAGGACAATCGGAGAGTCTATCTTAATCCTGAGATAAATGATGGACTTATGCAAGTGATATCATTTGAGTTATCAATGAGTACGATTATATCGCATAGTCTATCCATTTGTTAATCGATAGAGGACTTCACACATTTATTAAATGAGAGTATAATATCATCATATGGATGTTTTGAGGTAATTGGATATTAAATCTCAACAGTTTTCGAAGCTATTGAAAACATCTGACATTAGACTTGGAGAGTTAAACCACTCTTGGCGATTCATCACGAGGATACACTATCTCCTATAGAGCTAGTTGAGGAGCATCTTCCTTTTCTATCTTTATTTAAGAGTTCAGTTTTAGCTCTTTAGTGGAATGAGTTAAAATTAATGGATCGGACCAAAATCATTTGTTGATTGTGATTAGGTTATGTCTATTGAAGCTTAAATTTAGATGGCCCGCCAAGCACTTGCATGATCACTTGATATATTCTACGGACCAATTTGTCCATGGCATTTAATATATTAAGAATATAATTTGATGTAACATGACAATGATGGGTCTGGTTCAACTAGCGGATTTGTTTAGCCCATTGTTTAAGTGGGGCGGCAAAGCCTTTAGAAACAAATCTTTTCTGAATAGGAAATATATTTCCTAGAGTAATACTATTGTAGTAGTTTACATTAGACTTGTTTGATAAGAAAATAAATAATTAATTTTATTTATTTAATCAAATAAGAAGTCTTTTTATTTAGTCAAATAAAAAAGGATAAATATCTATGAGTTGGATTAGGGTTTGAACCTTGGAAATTAGCAAGCCTATTTTGGCATATGATTTGCGGCAACCCTAGTTGTTTTTAGGTAAGGTCAATTGCCACCTATATATATGTACTTATAGAATTCGGCCAACCTAATGCTTGGTGTGACAATTTTTCTTCTTCTTCTCAATTCATAGAAAGCTTTTATTTCTTCTAAAACATAAAAGAGTGTTGATTATTCTTTGATAGTATACTATTTGCCATCAATAAGCTTGTGTATACGATATCGATCTAGGTTCACGCGAGTTTCGATCATTAGATTGAGAACTCAAAAGAGAATAATCTCAGTCATTCTTTTGATTGTTTTTGTGACTAACAAAGAAAAGAAAGTTTGTTTTGAGGTTTGCAATACACGCTCCTAGGTGATCCACGTTCGTGCTAGGATTGAAGATCTTGCGGATTACCATCGACGTAAGTCAATCGGATCACGCGACAAAAGGTATTCTACTTTTTGGTTAATTGCTTGAGGATGATACTGTTCCCTACAGTACATACTTATATGTATTTTTCTAAATAAGTGTGCTACATTGCCTTGCTTGCAATCCATGTCATATCTATGCTCAAACATGCATTTTTGGAATAGGAGATGTACTTCGGAAGTACTTTTTGAATGACCTTTAATTGATCTCCATGACATGATGATTCTTTTTTTTAATGACATACCTAAGTTGAAAAGTATGAAATGAAAATGTGAAATGTTTGATTGCAAATGTTGTATGCAAATTTGTGTGCAAAAGCAATGTTGAGACTTAAATCAATAAGGATCTTAATATCCAAAGTCTCTCTTTCTTTATTTGTAGAACAAGGCTACTATCATACGGGTATCTTACCCGGAAAAATCAAATAGGGTGCAAAGTCGCTCATGTCTTGTTTTGCCTATAAAGTTGGATATAGTTGCTCTTTATTTTAGAAATTCTAAAATTCTATATCCTTGCTTTTTCCATGACAAAGGGTGAAATTGGTTTGAATTCTATTGGAAACCTTTGTTGTTTGCCTTGCCAAATACCATTGTTTTGGTCTTAGATGCAACATGTCTTGCATGCAAAGCATCATTGTCACACATTTTTTTAAAAAATAAAACTCCTTGATTCTCTCTTACTTGGTTGAGGTGCATAAAATTGCCTATATGATTGCACATGTGGTCGTGCTTCAAGCTCTCCTTGCTAATGCTTACCTATTCGGGGAGACTCCCTTTGCCTATCTCATGACAAAAAGGGGGAGTAAGGTTTGGGAAGAATTTGTGCTTCTAGGCATTGCATTTAGGGGGAGTTGAGAGTGAGTAACCCATGTTGGGAGATGATTGCATTGAGTGGAAGTTGCATTGCGTGTTTTAATTTTTTTTTTTTTTTTTGAAACCTTTTGAAATGACATTTCTTTTGTTATTAGCATCTCTCCCGCACTTGTTCTTGGAAGGTATTTTTCTTGTTGATTGTGTGTAGGTTGGTTTTTTTCTACAAGCTTGGATTTGACTTGAAGATGTTCAAGACTTAGACTAGGAGCTTAATTGAAATGTAGAAAACTTTTGTTGACCAATCTTTTGTTTTGTGAGGATGCTATGTGAGTGGTGATTTTGTCACGAAATAGCCAAAGGGGGAGATTGTAAGTGCCTCACTTTTGATTGGCGTATTTCGTTGGCAAAATCACAATGGGGTTCTATATGTAAAGATAGCTTAGGATGGAAGAAAACCTCATTGCATGATCAAGAGCTTCAAGGAAGGTAGATTTCTTGACTTACTCTATTTTGAAGAGATGTAGTTGCACACACTCACATTTTGCATATTTTGATGATTGCATTTTGTATTCCCAAAGCCTTGCCATGACACTTGTTGCAAAGGGCGCTGTTCAAAGCACCCTACAAGGCGCTGTACGAACAGCGCCCCCTTCAGACCCGATGAGAATGGGTCATTTTTGCATCAGACTTGATGCATTTTTTTGTAGGCGTTGTACGGGCGCTGTACGAAAGCGCTGTACGTACAGCGCCCTACCTTGGCCGAGCAAGTTCAGAATCTTGGCGCTGTTCAGGCGCTGTTCAAAAGCGCTCTTCTGAACAGCGCCCAGGTAGAAGACGTTTCATCTTCTCCTTCAGGCGCTGTTCAGGTCGCTCTACGTACAGCGACCTGTACAGCGCCCAAGGCATTTTCAGGCCATTTTTTCAAAACGATGTCACTTCACTTGGATCCCATTTATATATGTCTTGATAGTCTTGGCTCGTTTTCCAGAGCAAAAATTACACTTTTGAGAGCATGATTGAGTATCTTCAAGCCAAGGTATCAAGACTTCATCTTTAAGCTTCCAAATCACAAAACCCTTCATCTTGCATCTTTCATTTATCATCTAGCATAATTCTAGGTTGATTTCATCTAGGGTTTTTAGTTTTGCTCACATGACTTGTATCTAGAACATCATTCTCATATCTATATGTTCTTGCTTTACAAGATAGCTTCTTTATCACTTGAATTGATTCAAGATTGCATCTTTATGACTTGACTTAGTTTCAAGATTGTTTTATTGTGGTTTGTGAGTTGTATTGTGATAGATAATGCATATAGGATTTTGGTTGCTTATTTAGTGTTGTTTTATGCATGTCATCTAGTAATATGATATCTAGGATTGTCTAACATGTTCATCCTTGCCTAGATAAGCTTAAATGTCTAACCTTGCATTTTTAGCATCTTGAGTATTTCACATATTCACCTTAGGTTGTGCTATCTCTTCACCTTAGAGACAAGTCTTGTATTTACCTCTTAGGCAGTTTGCAAGCAAGGGACTAGAGTCACTATTAAAGGCCCGCGGGTAGCAAAGACGGATTAGTAAATTTAGGTGTGATGTGGTCAACCTAATTTGTAATTGTATTTGCAAATAGTGGATTCGAGGTTCTCGTGTGGCGCACATAACAGCCCGTGGTTTTTCCTCGTGTGGGTTTCCACGTAAATATTGTGTGTCCTTTAATTTCCGCACTTGTATTTTTTGTTATTGACTAGATTGGGGGCTTTTTCGTAATTTGGACTAATCTCGAAAAATTGGGTAAAATTGTTTAAAATTGTTTAAAATCTATTCACCCCCCCTCTAGATTACTTTAGGACACGTTTATTATTTATTTTCACAACACACTAATCTCAATCTTGTATCCAAACTATATATAAAGATCATACAAGTAATAAATTGAGATTGCTTGTTAAGAAAAACACAAAATATGTAAGATATTAGTGAAAAGCTTACCAAGCAAAGTATGATGAAGAATCCATGCAAAGAGACATCTAGATGATCAAAGATGATGCTAAATGATGATTGATGATCATGAAAAGGTGTTTGAGTAATTAAAAATGAGTTCTTGGAATTTTTCTTGTTCTTGAAAAATATCATAATTATGAAATCTGAATATGAACTCTCTTAATTGACCTAAAGTCAAAGTGGCATATATATAGGGTGTCAAGATGAAGTGTGGTCGTTTTGATAAGTGACACCACTATTTTGCCTTGGGTGCTATACGTAGAGCGCTTCTGTACAGCGCTTGTACATCGCCTCTGTACAGCGCCCCAACTCTGTTCTCTCGGGAAAACAGAGTGGCGCTGTACGTACAGCGCCTGTACAGCGACCGAATTAAATCGATCAGGTTTGAACAGCGCTTGATGGGCGCTATTCGTACAGCGCTTCTGTAGAGCGCTTTTGAGAGCGCCCATTGCAATAATGCACTCATAAGTCTAAGCATGACAAGGCAATTGGATATGCAAGATACAATCAAAATAACATGCAAGAAGAGATGTTAATGAACATTAATGCACAAAAATAAGACACACAACATACAAGGATTAAACATATGCATGAGTTGTGAGTGTGTGCAACTATCTCTTCAAGACAAGTAAACACATATAAATTTACCTTCGGTGCTTATCAAGACGAGGTCTTCAAAGGGCTTTGAGCAATAACACCAACACTTAAGCTACCCTTACAAAGAACCCCAACATGTGGTTTGTCCATGAAATGAGCCAATCAACAAATGGGAACCTTACAGCAAGTATGCTAAGTGTGTGTGTGCAAATTAAATCTCTTCAAAGGAAACTAAGCACTAGAAATTATACCTTTGGCGTGCTTGTCCCTTGATGTCTTGAAATGGCCTTTGAGTTTGATCCTCAATCACCTAAACTACCCTTACACAATAAACCCCAACATGTGGTTTGACCACAAAAAAAGCTAATCAATAAACGGGAACGTTACAACAACCCTCGCTCAATGCTTGGGAAATCACACACAAATAATACATATTACTAATTAGAATCCCAGGTTGTGGGCCAAATGACCCCCAAACCTATTCAATTTGTCCTTAATTAATATTTACAAACAAAATTAAAGTATAACATAGTAACTCCGACCCTGTTCTTCGGGTCAACCACCAGCACACACACAATATCCATTAAACCGTTCATATATTTAAATGTGAACGAGATGTGCTCATGCTTCCAAATTCTGAATAGGGTTTAGGAGGGTGACGTAGCAAAGTAGGATGTGTGTGCCTTAGGGATCCACAATTCCGAATCTGGTGTGGATTTCGCTTGAGGTGGGGGAGACTCCTTATATGTGTCCTTTTGGACCTATATTTGCCTTGGTCTCCCCAAGGGCCTCCTAGGCAACACATTCCTAGTTTTACAGAACTCGTGGTACTTCATGCAATTGGGCCTTTTGTGCCCTTAAGTTCCGCAGTAATAACAAGTTGGAGAGTAAAAATTACCTCTATGATTGTCAACCTTTGCTGTGGTGTTGAGGTAATTGGTGGGGCGCTTCCTTGCTGGACAAGTTGTGCTCAATTCTTCCACCATATCTCGTACCTCTATTTCCTTCATCAGATCAAAGATCCTGTCTTGCATTTTTTTTGTAGATGAAGCATAGGCCTCCTTTAAATCAGACATGAGTTTCATAACCTCCGCAAGATATTCCATATGCTCCT
Source organism: Acer yangbiense (assembly GCA_008009225.1). Classification (NCBI taxonomy): domain Eukaryota; kingdom Viridiplantae; phylum Streptophyta; class Magnoliopsida; order Sapindales; family Sapindaceae; genus Acer; species Acer yangbiense. The sequence continues at coordinate 30,514,595 of CM017764.1, forward strand.
CTTTCTCTTGCTCCATCTGCTTAATTTTCAACAACAATCCCTTGTTATGGCAATCAATTTTTCCTTCTTCCTTGCCTCAAGATCATTTGAGGTCTTCTCATCTTCTTCCAATGTTCTTAGAAACTCATTTATAACATCGGATTCTGGAGAAAATTGACTGGATGGGTTTTCTACCTCATCCTTGGTTTCTTTCATTGTTAAGGGTTCAGCTCTAAACATGTCAAACTCCACTATGTCATCCATGACGCTCAAGGTGAGTTTCCCTCCGTGAAAATCCACAACTGCGCTTAAGGTTGCCATAAATGGCCTTCCTAGTAGCACGGGTTGTGAATTTCCATGCTCATCTCTATCCTCTACATCTAAGACTACAAAATTAGTGGGGATGAGCAAACGATCAACCTTGAGGATCACATCCTCAACTACTCCTCTAGGGTTCTGATGAGGTTGTTTTGGTACTCAACAAAATACAATATATGTGTATAAATGTGATCTTTAGAAAACCATGTTTTTACCACTAGAAAATCCTTTTAGGATGTAAAGATTAGTATAACGGTAGGTAAGGATTTGTTCCACTGGGAATCAGAGTAATGAGTTGAATAACTTAACTATTCCTAAATGCAATTAAGCAAATCATAGTAGGTGGATAGTGTGTGGTTTGACAAACCACCAAAAATGCATAAAAAAAGTAAATGTAACTAAAATGTGATAGGACAAATAGAATGCTCACAATCTTGATAAGATAAATGGATGCAAACAATTAATGTAGATGTTATGCAATAGATAGATTAGCAAGTGGGTATGGGTAGTGCTTTTTAAGCCACTTTAATGGACCAATCTCTACATGTTAACCATTTGTTTTCTATGATGTGTTTAGGTCACTACTATGAACCATAAACATCTTCCCACCACAATGCCTAACCGATTAAGGAAAAGGGGTCATGGTGGGATTGGTTGGTTACAAATTTAGGTTTAGATTAGTGTGGTTGATATATCCTCCACTAATCTATCCTATTTATTAGGTTCTTAATCACACGAGGGTGTCAATCCAAGGATGATTGCATAACATGTTATTCTAACAAGATTGTAATTAACAAGTGAATATACAAGTCAATCACATATTGAATAGAATCTAATGAATAAATAAATAGAACACATATAAAGATTCATTACAAAGCTTAAGCAAATACCCACAACCAAATGTTCCTCACATCTATCTCCTAAATTAGGGGTTTAGTTACACATAGTTACACTTAAATAGAAAGCAAGTAATATATAAGGAAATTACCCTTAGATCTCTTTCTTTAGTGCTTGCTGCTTCCTTTCCAAGAGTGCTCCTAGTGCAAAGAGTGGTATAAAAGGATGTGTCTAGATAGGTGGATGGCTAATGGTGAGTGACAAAGGTATTGGGATGTAGAGAATGGTAAGGGAGGAATGATTTAGGGAAGTAATCAAGATTTGGTGTGAGTTTTTGGATGGAAAAGATTAGTTCAAGTATAGAAATGGAGGAGTTTGGGAGATGATTGATGGTGATCCTAGGTTGAAGAAGAGATAGGTAGGAGAGAATATGATAGTTTTCAAATTGAAAATAGGGATGAATTTATAGTGTTTTTGAATTAGGTCACGAATGGCAAATTACCAAAAGATCCCCTGTACTTGTCAAATTTCCATTTTGGCCCCTCAAAGGGGTGCATTGTGTAATTTTCACACCAAAACCCACCAATCAGAGATGACATAGTGGTTGTTGCTATTTGGTTATGGGGACAAGCATTTGGCGACACAAGTGGCGAAGCAATCACGTCCAGAAATTAAGTTCCTGTCGCCATGGCGACATCAAACGACTAAGTGGTGACAAAACGAGGCAGGAAATGGCGACACCAACGGCTTGGAGGCGTGATTGGGATCTGCTCGTCTCGGTGTTTTGGAGCACCAGAACTTGACTGAATGGATAGCCACTAACCTTACCGTTCTTTTGGTACCGAAATCGGCCGGTGGTAGGTCTGTTTAGGGTTTCTTTAAGGTGGCGGCTGCTAGGGTTTGGAGCTTGGGTGTTCTTCAATGGAGTCAGTCGAGAGGTTGAAGATGAAACATGAAGACAAATGGGGTACATTTGGTACTGAGCAGGGGTGCACACAGACTGCATCTTTTTTCTCATAAGAGGGTGCACTTAGCAAGCTGATGGGGTGCATTGGGCTTTTAATTGGGCCACACATGTGTGCCCAGCTTATGAAACGCACCGTTTCATTTATATGGTGGCAAGCACTTCTGGTCAATTGTAATTCAGCCCCTGTAGTCTTCTAAAATCATGATAATTGCAATCTTTCCTTCAACTGTTACACTTTGCCCCTAATTTCTCCAAATTACCACAATGCCCTTAATCTTTATGAATACCTGAAAATACTCAATTAACAATATTAAAACATGGGGAAATGCCCGAGATTCAAGCATAAGGAGACAGGAATGAGGCATAAAATTGTAACAAATTTGGTTCGATCAAATACCCCTAAATCTATCTTTTGCTCGTCCTCGAGCAAAACAATCACAAATCAACCCCTAAGGACATGCATCAAGCCATTTCAAAGGTTTTCAATAAAGTTCTAACTCACTCTAGCAAGGATCTACTATCCAATGATTAACATGCGAAACCAAAATGAAGAGATTAACACAATGATGCACTAGTGAGGACTTATACATGTAAGAAAATGTTAAGTAAAGATTAAGAGCATGCCACTCTAGATATGATTGTACGTAATGCGACCTTACATTCAAAATGCCAAAGTTTCAAAGCAAATGTGCTATTCGGTTTAGAATGTAATTCGCCTTGATATCTAATCCTCACCGAAATCTCTCTTTTCTTCTCATTGATTCCTAGGTCTCACTCAAAATACATATGCAATATGAATTCATGTCATAGATATCTATTTGATTGCATATGATGACATTTAAAAATGCAATTTCTGAAAAGTGAGTCTCATGAATAGAATTGCAAGCCATGAATTAGAAAGAACATGTATCAACCAAATTTTACAACATGGACACTCTTAAAGATCATGAAGGTCTTTCTTTTGGTTCTAATGGGGCCTTAGGTGAATGGTGAAACAAAGAATGGGGCAATGGATAACAAAGAACTCAATGATTACACTAAGGCATACATTCTAATTTTGAGTTCCAATTGCTTCACACATATTGTTCACACTTTAGGCGTCTAGGCTTACAATTTCAATTTTCTTGTGCATTCTACTCTAGTTTTTCCTTTGAGTAGCTCATTTCACTTTCATTTCCTCTCTAGGCCAACTATGCCTAATTCTTGATTCTCTTTTCCTCCTTTTTCTTTTCTTTACTTTGCCAATCTTTTTCTTTTCACTTCTTTTTTTCTTTGCTTTTCATTTTTTTTTCAAGTTTTCTTGCTTTGCAAGACACTTTGCACACATTTACATGCCTAGGTACACGCCTTTACATTTTTAAGTACAAGATCTTACATTGATTTCCTAAGCCTTAGTAAATCATTTGGTCAAGGTAAGTCAATATTTGAAGGCTTATAAGGTTCATGTAGATGTGGTTCATGAATGAAAAGCTTAAAACGTGTTTGGCTTCAAAGGGGCTTGGGAGCACACACATTAGAGGGTTGGAAGTATTTTAGGCCATGTAGTGGTTTACACATGCATTGCCTAAACTCATTTCTAAAGGCTTGTTCACAAAGCAAAATAAAACATACAAAAGCAGTCTATAATATTCTATGGCAAGCAATATTTAAGTGCAAATGAGACCCATACATGCTTGAATGAGTGTTTGAGAGTGAGTGTTTAAAGAGTGAATATTTGACAACTCAAAATACGCTTTTTAAAGGCCGTGTTTGTGATCCTCACGGGAATCTCCACTATTAATTCCTAGCCTTTAAGCAAGATTGATAATTCACCCTAACATTATGAGAAAAAGATTAACGCACATTGTTCAATGACACCCTAAGTGGCATGACATTAATTTAAACCAAACAATGGCAAAGATGTGCAATTCACTACTCATGTAAAGCACAATCTCAACAAGCAAAGTATGCTTAAATATGGCATTATCGCAAGAATTTGAAAAATTGCTCAAGTTTTAAAACCAAGCAAAGTGAGTAAAGTGGTGTTGCGCAAATATACCCCCAAACCTATATTGGACATTGTCCTCAATGTTCCTGGGAGGTAAAATTTGTCAAAAGGAGCAACCCAACAAATATAAAGCAAAGATGCATATATATCCATAAATAATCAATGTATTTTCAAAAATTTGGTGAAGTGCCTTCTCAACCTAATATGCTCAAAATTATCCAAAAAGATACTCAATCACGCATGGCATATTCCTCAATATTCCTATCATTCAAAAATCATCAATTAAGCACATTCATCCTAAATCCACTATCAAAATTCATCACAAGCCCTTATTCTAAGCAAAAATGAAATAAAGATAAAAGAATTCAAAAATGATGCGACTAATTAAAAACAAAATTTTAAACTATGAAAGAAATGTACCAAAGTGGGTTGCTTCCCACCAAGCGCTCGATTTAACGTCTCGGCAAGACGTGGCATGGTGTTCCTGCACTACGAACTTCCAAATTGTTGCTTTTCTTATGAGGATAAGGTTCTCACCCTTTTTATGAGCACTGTTGGCTTGCTCGTCCCTCCAAGACTTACAAGTTGTCTTTGTTTCCATCCAAGAGATAAAGAAACCTTGCTTTATCACACAAGCAACACAAACCTTGCTTCCTCAAGAAGCAATAGAAAATCTACACACTCATAAAGCATATTAGAAAGTTCTTGGCAAAAAAAAGAAAATCTACTCAATATATGTAATTGCCCACAAAAGCTTGAAACACCAATTATTCAAAGAAACAAATTAAAAAAAAACTAAACAAAAAGCATAAAAATAAAATGCACTAATATTTTCAACATTGAGCATTTTAGGTGGGGTTAGGATTCACTAAGGGTGGTTTGACCAAGTTGGGAAATTCATTTTTCTTTAGAATCCAAACAAATGTGGAGGACTTCCCCATTGTTTCCTTGCCCTTCTTTCTCGTTTGGTTCATTAGCTCTTTCCTTACCCAAATTTTCTTTATCCTAGGTGGACTCTTCCTATTCCTAGGCTTCTCAACCCATGCCTTCCTAACATGCATATACGTCTCTCTATGTCTAAAATTCCCGCATGTGCCTTGCCTCTCATATTCTTGGTTTAGTGGTCTAATGTGACCTATCATATGGCAATGGTGGCACATGGTGATAGAGTTAGGAATGATACCTTTTTGGCGGTTCTTTGTTGGTGGTGGAGGTGGAGGTGGAAGTGGAGGGTTCTTATTCCTTCTTTTTGCCTTCCTCCTCTTTGCTTTGCTAGGATTCGGCTCCTTGACCTTGGCACTTGAAGAGGCCTTACTCAAGTCGAGCATTTCTTCTTTTTCTTGCTTAGACCTTGCAAGTTCCGCAAGGTGGTCAATTTCCTTCTTCTTCGTTATCTCCAAAGCCTTGTCCCGTGCTTGAATTTTGGCTTGCATTAGCCGCATCCTCTTTGCAAAGTCCTCCTTGGTCTCTTCAAACTCCTTCAATATTGTACTCTTTTCGGCTTCAAGTCTCTCAATTTGTTCTTTGAATTCTTTGTTCTTGTAGGAGACTTCGCCATTATGCCTCTTGAGAGTACCATTTTCGGCTCTAAGTGTCTTTACTTCAAGTATAAGTCTCTTGTTCAATTCTTAAAGCTTATTCTCCTTTGTCGTTTGTAAGGCTTCCTTGCCTTCTAACATCTTCTTCAAGAGTTGTATCTTCCCTTCATAATCCTTCCTCATTTCTTCTTATTGTTGGGAAGTTGTCAACATTTGTTCTTGAAGTAGATCATTCTCTTTTCTCAACTCATCCATTGCCATCCTTAGTTCTTCACTCATACTCATAAGCTTCTTGTTCATTTCTAGCATGATCTTGCATAGATCTTCTTCTTCCGATTGATACGAGTCTTCTTTGTAGTTTTGAGTTATGGCCTTAATGGATTTGTTGAGATTTCCTTCAAATGCGGACTCTACTCCTTGCTCTAACTAGCTAGGTAACATATAGTTATTTAAATTCTGTGTGATGTCCCGTTTAAAGGCTACAACATCTTGCATGAGCTCTCCCATCCTATCTTTCGATGACATGCTCATTGGCGGGGAGCTTGGCCTCAAGTTTTGTATGAAGAAATCCATAGAGTCTGAAACACGAAGAAACAAAAACTACCCAAGCAATAAAAAGGAACTAAAGAGACCAAAAAAAAAAAAAAAAAAACCAATAGAAAACAAAAAATTATTGAAACAAATATTGTACGGTATGTATAAAACTATCTAGAGGGGGGGGGGGGGTGTGTTAAAGATATTACCCAATTTTTCATGTATAGTCAATATTACGAAATTACCCTAAACTAGATAAAGCAATAAATAAAGTGTAAAAAGCGAAAATTAAATAACACTTGATTTTTACGTGGAAACCCTCACGGGAAAAACCATGGGCTAATAAGTGAGCCACACTCGAACCTCGAATCCACTAAATGTGTAAACCAATTACAACCTAATCCCGGTAAGTAATCACACACCTACCTATTCCCGGTATAAGTGGACCTAGTCCAATTGCTTGCGAATTAAGCAACCTAATCCCGGTCACAACACAAGACTTAATTCTCCAAGAAGAGATAATAAAACCTAAGTGAATATGAGAAATATTCAAAATGCAATTTAGAGCTAGGTTACTCTATATGCTTATCTAGGATGATGATTTTGCAATTAATTCAATCCTAGATATTAAAAGCTAGATGACATGTCAATTAGCTTAGCTAAACATAGATTATGAAAACCTAGATAGCTATCATAATACAACACTCAATCAAATCAACACAACAATCTCTATCTTGAATATTAGAATTTAATCTAAGAACTATCAAGTAATAAAAGAGATGCCATAATAAATAAAACACTATGAAAGTTCTCACGGTGTGTTAACTTTTAATCTAGAGGGGGGGGGGGGGGGGGGGGGGGGGGGGTGAATAGATTTTAACTAATTACAATTTTCGTTTATGGACAAGATTACGAAAATGCCCCTAATAGTCAATAAAATATAGCAAGTGTAATATAGTGCGGAAATTAAAACAACACTTGATATTTACGTGGAAACCCTCACGGGAAAAACCACGGGCTGTTAAGTGAGCCACACCCGAACCTCGAATCCACTAAATGTGATAAAATTACAACCTAATCCCGGAAGTAATCACATACCTACCTAATCCCGGTATGAGTGAACCTAGTTCGAATGCTTGCGATCTAAGCAACCTAATCCCGAATGCTACACACAAGGCTTTGATTCTCAATGAAGAGATTAAATCCCTAAGTGAATATGTGAATATCCAAAATGCAACATAGAGCAAGGGAACCCTATATGCTTATCTAAGATGATGAATTTGCAATTAAATCAATCATAGATATTAAGAACTAAATGACATGTCAAATAGTTTAGCTAATCAAGATTAAGCAAAAACCTAATTAGCTATCACAATACAACACTCAATCATATTCATCACAAATAATCTCTAACTTGTATTTAGCATATGATCTAAAACATACAAGTAATATAAAGAGATTTCTTAATATGAAAAACACTAAGATTAGATGAAGTTAGTGAAGAACATACCAAGGATGATGTGATGATGCAAACCTATGCATGGATGATTGCAAGATGATCTTTGATGCACTTTGGAATGTATTTAAGTGATTAAAGAAGAGTTCTTTGTGAAATTTTTACTTGAAAAATGTTCTAAGTAAAATATTTGATATTATGAACTCAGCCAACTGACCTAAAAACATAGAGTTGAATATATAGAGGCCATAAGTGAAGTGTGGTCGTTTTGAAAAACGCACCAGAAATTGCACTGTGCGCTGGACAACCAGCGCACGACCATTGCAAAGGCAAACTTTGCACAGGCACTAGACGACCAACGCACGTGAAGGGCGCTAGACCAGCGGCACACCACTGGGCGTTTTACGCTGGTGGTCTTGCACTGGTGGACCAGCACACGACCAGTGACAGACCACTGGGCATTCTGCGCTGGTCTGGCGCATGATGACCAGCGCACAGTCCACTCCTTTATGCTAACATGCAAAATGCAAGTGCAAAAAGGTAAGGAAAAATGCATCCTAATGCCTACTACGGTATGTCATTATAATCACAAGATGCAATCAATACTTATTGAAACAAATACGGTGTGTTCTAAATATGTTATCTAGAGGGGGGGTGAATAGATATTATCAAATATTACCCAATTTTCGCATGCAAGTCAATCTTACGAAAATGCCCCTACTAGTCAAAAATACAAGCAAGTGTAATATAGTGCGGAATTTAAATAACACTTGATGTATACGTGGAAACCCAACCACTGGGAAAAACCACGGGCTGTATAGTGCGCCTCACTCGGAACTCGAAATCACTAATTGAAATGAAGTTTACAACCTATGTAGACCTCGTATAACACTCCGGTCTGTAACCCCTCACTTCTACCCAGTGGGCCTTTATTAGCAACCATATTCCAATTTGCTTGAGGCCTAAGCACTCTTAGCCTCAAGACTTACTTCTCAATGAAGAGAAACAACCTATGTGAATATATATGAATATTCAAATAACAAACAAGGCTAGGTAACCTTAGATGCTTATCTAGGATGATGATATAATCAATTTAATCAACCCTAGATATCAATTGCTAAATGACATGTCAAATAGCTTAGCTAATCAAGATTAAGCAAAAACCTAATTAGCTATCACAAAAACAACACTCAATTAATTCATCACAATTAATTCTCTATTCTTGTATTTATCATATGATCAACAACATACAAGTAAATTAAAAGAGAATATGCTTGATAGTAAAAATACTAAAATAAGATGAAACTAATCAAAATCTTACCAAGCATATTGTGATGATGCCAATCCAATCATAGATGCTTTCTATGTAGACATAGAGGATGCAATATGAAATTTGATGCAAAAAGGATTTGATTTGAGTGTTTAAAGGTGAGTTCTTGATTTGATTTTTTCTCAAAAATCTCTCTTGAAAGTTTAGGGTTCTAATAACTCAAGAAGCTTGATCAGAGAATGAGAAAATAAGATATTTATAGACATCAAGAATTGGGCATGTGAAAAGACAATTTTGGCCCTGAAACGCACCGTTCGACGGTTTCAATCGGCGGCCAGGCCGCCGATAACGACCGCCGAATTGAGCTCGTAAAGAACAGAGCATCAACGGCGGTTTCGTGACCGCCGATCCAACCGCCGAATCAAACCCGAGGGATTAAAATCGATCAGGTATGAACGGCGGTTTCGAACGGTGGTCGTGACCGCCGATCTGGACCGCATAATTGCTTCAGACCAATCTGGACTGAAACGGCGGTTTCATTCAGCGGCCAGGTCGCCGATCATAACCGCCGATCACCAACAATGTTGAAAACCAAGGAGAAGCCAAGGGCATTCTCCATAGGCGGTCTTCGCGCGAAACCAAGCACTCATTAGTGCAAACGCGGACGTTTCCGAACAATATCGGGAAATGAATTATAAAGCACATATACACACAACAAGATATATCAACCAAAGTGCTAGTGTGTAAAGTGACATGTTAAGAGTATGCACACAAATGCAAGTATGCTAAGTGTGTGTGTGCTACTAATTCTCTTCAAAGAAAACCAAGCACAAGAGATTATACCTTTGGCGTGCTTGTATCTTGAGGTCATGGAAAGGCCTTTGATCTTCAACATTAAACACTTAGACTACCCTTACATTCAAAACCCCAACATGTGGTTTGACCACGAAATAAGCCAATCAACAAAACGGTAATCATTACAATCTCCCCCTTTGGCTATTTCGTGACAAAACCACCACTCACATTGATTCCTCACAACAAAATAAACCTATGGGTCAATGAAGATTTTCTACAATACAAAGAGATATATAAAAATAAAACTTGAAGTCTTCAATCTCTTGTAGAACAATCATTCCCTGAAACAAGGTTTCTAAACTTTCCAAAACAAGAAAAGGTGAGATGAATCAAGTGAGATTAAAACAAGCATTTGCATATTTAAAAAAATAAACACAACATCATGCAATGTATGATGAATGCACTGCTCCCCCTCAAATGGTTACTCCCCCTCAATATATATTCTCCCCAATGTGCACCAATTGCTACAACAATTTGCACCTCTCCTTACCACATTCTACTCCCCTTTTTTGTCATGATATAGGCAAAGGAGTAGTCCCCAACCGGGTCACTTAAGGCAAAGAGAGATAGTAGCATACTAGTATATGCATAATCAATATAAGTCACTTTATGCAATCTCAATTAATCGGAGAGAAACGAGGAGATTTATTAGATAAAATGTGTGAAACAAAATGCTTTGCATACAAGACATATAGCATTCAAGTCCAAAATACCATGGTATTTGGCAAAGCAAATGACAAAGGTTTCTAAAAAGAATTCAAACCAATTTCACCAATGTCATGAGAGAAGCAAAGATATAGAGTTTTCATTGATTTTAATGTATGAGCAACTATATCCATCTTTATAAGTCAAACATGTCATGAGCAACTTTGCACCCTATTTGATTTTTCCGAGAATGAAACCCGTATGATAATAGACATGTTCAAGAAATAAAGAAAGAGAGACAATTTGGAATATAAATTCCTTTGAACGGATACAAGATCCTTTATTCATTTAGAGCCTCATAAGCTTTTTCACACAAGTTTTGCATTTAAAAAAATTGCAATCATCAATTCATGCTTTTTCATTTGAGCATGTCATTTGAATTTCATGCTTTTCATATGACATTAGCATGTTATAAACAACTCATGCTTTTCAATTTTTAAGCATGTCATTAAGAATCATCATGTCATGGAGATAACTATAGGTCATCCAAATCATACTTCCTATGTAAATCTCCTAGTCCAAAAATGCATGTTTGAACATAAATATGACATGGATTGTAAACAAGCATGGTTCACACTTATTGAATTGAAAACATATATACATATGTGCAACCAAGCTTACTCAAGCAATCAACCAAGAAGCATAAGATTTTTCAAATTTTTGTTTTTTTTTTTGCAAGTGACAAGAATGTAAAAATAGCTCTCTTTGCTTGAGTTCCCCATATGGGGTTAGTATCATCCTTCATTAATGAAGGGCATGAGGTCCTATGGACCTACCAAGTCCATTGGACTTAGTTGAACCTATTTGAGACTTGTTAGTCTCGTAGCAAGCGGGTTCATTTTTCCTTATCCATATAGATATGACATTTTTCTTCCTAGTGGACAATGGTTCAAGAGTACTAGAATTAATAGGATCATGAATATGAATGTTTTCCTTCCTATTAGCATGCATTCTAGCTCTTATCATTCTCTTTTCAATCATGCTTTTGATTCTACATAATTTAATGAAATGAAAGCAATTTGGTCTAATGTGACCATTAATACCACAAAAGTGACATGTAGGGATAAATTTAGAATTCATACCATGTCCTTGTGCATGCATAGGAGCCATCCCATGACTTTGTGGTTGAGCGGGTTCAAATCTTCTTTGTTGTTGAACCGGTCTAGCTTGCTTCCTTGTTTCATTTTGCATGATTGGCCTCTTCCCTTGATGAATATGAGCTTGAGGGAAGTTAGGTTGAGGAACTTTTTGAGCTTGAGGTTGTCTCTTTGGAGCTACCTTCACTTGTGCACTTCTTGAACATTGTCCTAGATCAATTTTCTTCCTAGGAGTGTGCACCGGTGAGGCTTTTATCTTGCCCAAACTCTTGACAAAGATGGTCTTGGTTGGAGTAGTGATCTCCTTGCTTACTTCATACCCAATACCTCTCTTGTCACAAGGGTTCTTTCCACTACCAAGAATGTGGTCAAGTTTCTTGGTGCTTGTAGTCATCCTAGACAATGACTCTATGGCTTCAACAAGCTCTCTCTTCAACCCTTCTTCATTCCTCTTAGACATAGCTAGCTCATCCCTTAGCTTGTCTTCAATCTTCTTGGATGCCTCCACTTGTTTACTTAAGTGGTCATTGTGTGTTGAAAGTTCTAGATTTTCATCCTCTAAAATCTTCAACTTTATATTTTTCTTCTCCAATGAACTTTCACACTTGACTATAAAGTCATTTACATCCATTTTCTCTACACTTCCATTTGTAGAGTTAGATGAGGAGTCATCTTCACTTAAGTTATCTCCTCCACTCTCATTCTCACTAATGGAGTCATTTCCCTCATTTAGACCTCCACCTTGGTCTCTTGAGTCAATGAGAGTCATATCCCAATGAGTAGCTACATTTATCTTCTCTAGAGCTACTTCTTCATCTTTTTCTTCTATGGGATCACTAGTCAAGTCAGTCTTACCAACAACTTTATCTTCTACACAAGTGGCCCCAAATGCCGTGTAGTTGATGGTAAGCTCATCATCACTTGATGACTTATCTCCCTCTCCGGAGTCATCACTTTCACTCCATGCGGCGGTCATCACTTTTGCCATCTTGTTCTTCAAGTTCCCACAATCCGGTGAGATGTGACCTATACCACCACACTCATAGCATTGGACCCCTTTCTTCTCACTATGCTCTTGCCTAGGCTCAAAACTCTTGAAGGGAGCTTTTTTCTTCAAGTCTTGGCCTTTGGATCCAATGCCCTTATTCTCGAACTTGACAAACTTCTTGAATCTTCTAAGTAGCAAAGCCATATCTTGGTCCGAGTCACCTTTTTCCTCCTTCTCAACCTTGGAAGCTTTCAAAGCAATTCCTTTTTGCTTTTTAGGAGGTGAAATACTAGGAGCCTTCCTAGATTCATAGGCGAGGAGTCTTCCAATCACCTCGCTCGGCTTCATATCCTTGTATGTGCTATTTTCCTCTAAAGCCGTCACTTTTGATTCGAACCTAGCGGGGAGAGACCTCATAATTTTCTGCTTAACTCTCCTATCCGAATAAGGATCACCGAGTTGATGGCTTTGATTCACAATATCCATCAACTTGACTTCAAAGTCATTGAAGCACTCGTCCTCCTCCATTTTAAGCAACTCAAATTGCGTTTGAAGGACTTGTAGCTTGGAATCCTTAACGACATCGGTTCCCTCATGTGCAACCTGTAGGATATCCCATGCCTCCTTGGCTATCCTAGTGTTCTGAATCAGTTTGTACTGATTTTCATCCACTGCACATAGAAGAGCATGCCATGCCTTCCTATTCCATTTTGAAGTCTCAAACTCTTCAGGTGACCACTGGGCCTTTGGCTTGAGTACTTCTTCTCCACCACTTGTGGGAGTCATCATAGGAGGTGCATACCCATCTTCAATTGCCATCCATGCCCTATCATGGATTTGGCACACATATGCCTCCATCTTGCCTTTCCATGAGGCATAATTCACACCGGTGAGGAGAGGAGGCCGTGTGCTTGAAGCACCCTCATGGTTGCCACCGAATTCACTCATTGTATCAAATGAATGAATGAAATGTATGCAAAATGTATGAATGAGCAAAAATCACACAAATGCACAACACACCTAAAATGAGCTAGGATCACCTAAGTATATCTAGGAACCCGCTCTGATACCAATTGAAACAAATACGGTGTGTTCTAAATATGTTATCTAGAGGGGGGGTGAATAGATATTATCAAATATTACCCAATTTTCGCATGCAAGTCAATTTTACGAAAATGCCCCTACTAGTCAAAAATACAAGCAAGTGTAATATAGTGCGGAATTTAAATAACACTTGATGTATACGTGGAAACCCAACCACTGGGAAAAACCACGGGCTGTATAGTGCGCCACACTCGGAACTCGAAATCACTAATTGAAATGAAGTTTACAACCTATGTAGACCTCGTCTAACACTCCGGTCTGTAACCCCTTACTTCTACCCAGCGGGCCTTTATTAGCAACCCTATTCCAATTTGCTTGAGGCCTAAGCACTCTTAGCCTCAAGACTTACTTCTCAATGAAGAGAAACAACCTATGTGAATATATATGAATATTCAAATAACAAACAAGGCTAGGTAACCTTAGATGCTTATCTAGGATGATGATATAATCAATTTAATCAACCTAGATATCAATTGCTAAATGACATGTCAAATAGCTTAGCTAATCAAGATTAAGCAAAAACCTAATTAGCTATCACAAAAACAACACTCAATTAATTCATCACAATTAATTCTCTATTCTTGTATTTATCATATGATCAACAACATACAAGTAAATTAAAAGAGAATATGCTTGATAGTAAAAATACTAAAATAAGATGAAACTAATCAAAATCTTACCAAGCATATTGTGATGATGCCAATCCAATCATAGATGCTTTCTATGTAGACATAGAGGATGCAATATGAAATTTGATGCAAAAAGGATTTGATTTGAGTGTTTAAAGGTGAGTTCTTGATTTGATTTTTTCTCAAAAATCTCTCTTGAAAGTTTAGGGTTCTAATAACTCAAGAAGCTTGATCAGAGAATGAGAAAATAAGATATTTATAGACATCAAGAATTGGGCATGTGAAAAGACAATTTTGGCCCTGAAACGCACCGTTCGACGGTTTCAATCGGCGGCCAGGCCGCCGATAACGACCGCCGAATTGAGCTCGTAAAGAACAGAGCATCAACGGCGGTTTCATTCGGCGGTTTCGTGACCGCCGATCCAACCGCCGAATCAAACCCGAGGGATTAAAATCAATCAGGTATGAACGACGGTTTCGAACGGCGGTCGTGACCGCCGATCTGGACCGCATAATTGCTTCAGACCAATCTGGACTGAAACGGCGGTTTCATTCGGCGGCCAGGCCACAGATCATAACCGCCGATCACCAACAATGGTGAAAACCAAGGAAAAGCCAAGGGCATTCTCCATAGGCGGTCTTCGCGCGAAACCAAGCACTTATTAGTGCAAACGCGGACGTTTCCGAACAATGTCGGGAAACGAATTATAAAGCACATATACACACAACAAGATATGTCAACCAAAGTGCTAGTGTGTAAAGTGTATGCACACAAATGCAAGTATGCTAAGTGTGTGTGTGCTACTAATTCTCTTCAAAGAAAACCAAGCACAAGAGATTATACCTTTGGCGTGCTTGTATCTTGAGGTCATGGAAGGGCCTTTGATCTTCAACATTAAACACTTAGACTACCCTTACATTCAAAACCCCAACATGTGGTTTGACCACGAAATAAGCCAATCAACAAAACGGGAATCCTTACACTTATGCAAGAAAATAGATTAAATAATCAATAATGCACACAAAATACAAACACAACATTCAAGAATAAGAATTATGCAAGTGTTGTGTGTGTGTGCAACTATTCTCTTCAAAGCAAAACATCAAGCACTTAGAGATATACCTTTGGAGTGCTTGTCATTGATGGGGTTTTCAAAGAGCATAAACTTGAACACCACTACCTCCTAAGCTACCCTTACAAAGAACCCCAATCGTGGTTTGTCCACGAAATAAGCCAATCAAATAGATGAGACCTTACACACTAATAATATATGATAATAGTGAAGAACTTACTAAAGCAAGTGTGTTGATGAAAGACCCATGCAAGCAAGCATCCTAGATATGCTAGTGTTAGGATTATGCTCAATAGCAAGAGTGTAATGTTGTAATTAACAATCTTTTTCATATTAATAAAGTGATTTCTGGTTTAACAAATCGTATAGCATTTATAGTTTAATATTATAATTGTCAAAGTAAATAATCATAAGGTCTAAAGACTATGAGAAAAGAAGAATTGTTCATACATCTGGATATGTATGTGGTAGACACAATTCTTTAGTTAGTCTTGAATAATGTTCACAACTTAAGTTAAAGGTTGGGCACCTTTATCTTGTTAAAGTTGTAGAATTCTTTTGCTAGCATTTGAGTGGGATCAAATGAGATATGATGAGTCTAAATCATCGGAGTGTCTTCGAGCAAAAGGATCTAGTGCACTGGGTGCATTGAACAGGATCACAATGAAAAGCTTTATCTAGAACCGTCAATAGATAATAGTCTTTTCATTATCAGGACAATCGGAGAGTCTATCTTAATCCTGAGATAAATGATGGACTTATGGTTGCAAGTGATATCATTTGAGTTATCAATGAGTACGATTATATCGCATAGTCTATCCTCGATAGTTTGGTGATATTCATTTGTTAATCGATAGAGGACTTCATTTATAGATATGGACATCGTGGCTCCATTTAATTAAATGAGAGTATAATATCATCATATGGATGTTTTGAGGTAATTGGATATTAAATCTCAACGTTGAGTTTTCGATAGTGTCTATTGAAAACATGGCTTCTGGACAAGTCAAAATATCCAAGTTCAAAACGTGGTCATATGAGTAAATATGGTAACTTGGAGAGTTATAGGCGGTCTATGAACTCTTGGCGATTACTGATATTAATCACGAGGATACACTATCTCCTATATGATTGCCTAGGGTATGAATGAGGAGCATCTTCCTTTTCTATCTTTATTTAAGAGTTCAATTTTAGCTCTTTAGTGGAATGAGTTAAAATTAATGGATCGGACCTAAGTGAATCATTTGTTGATTGTGATTAGGTTATGTCTATTGAAGCTTAAATTTAGATGGCCCGCCAAGATCCCAATCCACACGGACTTGCATGGATCACTTGATATATTCTACCGGACCAATTTAAGGGTCCATCTAGAATTGCATTTAATATATTAAGAATATAATTTGCACATTATTTAAGTAATGGGCTGCTCAATTATATTTATATATTAATGAAAGACATGTGGGCTTGTTTCTTTTAGTAAGAATGGGTCTGGTTCACATGTGGGCTTTTTATTTAAAGTCCAATGGATTAAATGAAATAAGAAAATAATATTTTGGCCCATTTATTCAAGTGGGGCGGCAAGGTTAAGTTTTAACCTAATATATTATTTTGTTTCATTGTTTTAATTAAATAAGAATTAATTAATTTATTAATTAATTGTTTAATTAAGAAACAAATCTTTTCTGATTAGGAAATATGATTCCTAGTGTTATACTATTGTTGGTAGTATACTAAAAGTAAAAGACTTATTTGGTAAGAAAATAAATAATTAATTTTATTTATTTAATCAAATAAGAAGTCTTTTATATTTAGTCAAATAAAGGAATAAAAGATTTATGAATTCAATTAGGGTTTAAAGTCTTAAACTAAATAGGAAATAGGGTGCAATACAAACTCTTTTGGGCTTGAGAATTGCGGCAACCCTAGTCCCTTTTAGGTTGTGATTTTCGGCCACCCTAAGTAAAAGAAGAGAAGAAAATTTGGCCACCTATATAAGTGCTCTTATAGATTTCGGCCACCACAAGTGGTTGGGCTTGAGACAATTTTCTTCTTCTTCTCAATTCATAGAAAGCTTTTATTCTACTAAAACAAAAAGGAGTGTTAGATTATTCTTTGATAGTATACTATTTGCTTAATCATCAATAAGCTTGTGTATACGATATCGATCTAGGTTCACGCGAGTTTCGATCATTAGATTGAGAACTCAAAAGTGACCGGAATAATCTCAGTCATTCTTTTGATTGTTTTTTGTGACTAACAAAGAAAAGAAAGTTTGTTTTGTCCATTCACAGGTTTGCAATTCAAAGAAAAAGGGAGACCACGCTCCTAGGTGATCCACGTTCGTGCTAGGATTGAAGATCTTGCGGATTACCATCGACGTAAGTCAATCGGATCACGCGACAAAAGGTATTCTAATTTTTGGTTATTGTATATGCATGTTTAATTAATTAAAGGGTTTAAGGTTCATAAAGGAAAAATTTTAAAAGTCACTAAATCTTATTTTTAGTCTCGCTTCCGCTGCGTGTACTGCGATTTTTCCCTACAATTGGTATCAGAGCCTAGGTTGAACCCTTTTAATTAATTAACGTATATATACGTGGATCTATTTCTTTTTATTGTGATTATGCATGTTTAGAAAGAGATGGCACTCTAGGTATTCGCATATATAATTACATGTGGATGTATGGATTTATATATGTTTATGTGGATTGTTATTGCTCGATTTTGGTCCTAGATTTTCAATGTAATTTTTGTTTCGGAATTGTAACAAGAAGGGTGGTCTATTATCGCCATAATTCCTTCTTGGTAGTTGCTAGGTTTTATTTATTTTTATTTATTTTAAGTGCAGTTTTTTACTGCAGTTTTTTTATTTAATATATGTGCAGTTTTTTTTTTGTAAAAAATACTGCAGTGAATAAAAAAAAAAAAAAAAAAAAAATTAATACTGCAGTATTTTATTATTTATACTGCTGTAATGTATTCGGGTATTGAAGATTCGAAGACACGAAGAAAAACGAAGCAACCGGAACCGAGAACGAGCACCGTGCGCACCCTAGGATTGGATTGGGCTGCGCATGGCAAGCCCATTACATGGTGGGCTGCGCACGGCAGCCTTGTGTGGCCTTATGGGCTGCGCATGGCAGCCCCTTTGTGGGGTTGTGGTGTGTGCCGCCCATAGGAGAAGGCCGAAGGATAAGCTTATGGTTGATGGGCCACCTGAAGATCTTGTGTTCCTAAAACAAATTGTAATTTACTTGTTTTTCTAGGATGGGCCAAAATTGTTGCTATTTAATTTATGCTTTAAATATTACAATATTTGTTATTGTATGATAACATGACATATAGAATAGGAGTGCCACTCATATATCTCTTTTGGTATGAACATGCATTGAATGATTTAGGTATCTAAATTGGCATCTAGATAACTTGGTAAATCATTCTATGGGATTTAATCACACGCCTTAAATAATTGAGTGGGAGAAGGTGTTTTTGTAACACCTATGGCCTCCAAGGTTGGTTGAGCTTTATTATTTATGGTAATCCCCCCAAGGGGCGTCCATGAATGGAATTTAGCAACATACTTCCTTACAAGGATAGACTAGACAATGGACTCAAACGAGATCTACTCCCCAAGGAGGGATTTTCGTGAGAGAAAACTGAGGGTCGATATCTTGGTAACACACTCAATGTAATTTTATTGATATCCTCCCAAGAGTTCTTGTCAGTAAAATTGCAAGGCTAAAATTGAAAACGCTGGTTGTTATGTTAACAATTAGGTGGGACCTAGTCTAACTAGTAAATGGTGCGAACTCCCAAAGGAGGCGTAACATTTATGGGTGTTGGATCACCGTTGAATTTTTATGATTGAGTTATTTATTTAATTCAAGATAAATATTTAAAGTGCTTTATCATGATTATTTACTTATATATGTTTTGTTTTATTCAGAAATCATGACCCCATCACTTATGAACATCCTGAAAGATAACACTTTAACTGGAGATAATTATGTCACATGGAAAAGGAAAATTGGGTTGTTGCTGCAAAGTGAAAAACATAAGTTTGTTCTAACTACTCCTAAACCACCTGCTCCTAATAATGAATCAAGCATAATGTATAGAGATGAGTATGAGCAGTGGAAGACTTCAGATGATATGGCAAAATGTTACATTATGGCCACTATCTCCGACGTGTTGCAACAGCAGCATGAAGGAATGGAGTCCGCTGCTGATATTATGATGTCTCTAGAGGAGATGTTTGCTATGAAGTCTAGGACGACTAAGAGAGAGGCAGTGACTGCTTTTATGAATCTTAGGATGAAACCTGGACAGGCTGTGAAAGATCACATGATGAAAGTCATAGCACATCTCAACATTGCTGAACTGCATGGCGCTGAGATAGATGGTGAGACAAAGATTGATATGGTTGTCAATTCATTGTCAGATTCCTTTGATCAGTTCAAATTGGACTACACTTTGAACAAAAAGGAATACACCTTACAAGGCCTGATGCAAGATGTTCAAAGTGCTGAAAAGATCCTTGTGAAAGGCAAAGGTCAAGAGATTCATATGGTTGGTAAAGTTGCTACTGTTAAGGCCCGTCAAAAGGTCAAGAAACAACAGAAGAAAAAGCAACTTGGGCCTATCAAGAAGGACACCAAGAAAGTAACCAAGATCAAAGGGAAATGCTTCCTTTGTGGTGAAAAGGGACATTGGAAGAGAAATTGCCCAAAGTCCCAGAATAAGAAGGAAGAAGGTAATGTGAATTATCTTGAAACATGTTTTTTGGCTGATTCTACAGATTCTTGGATCATAGACTCAGGAGCCACTAATCATGTTTGTTATTCCTTGCAGGGGTTCCAAGAAAGGAGAAAGCTGAGTAAGAATGAAATCAATTTGCGCTTGGGCAACGGAACGTTAGTGTCTGCAAGTGCAGTGGGAGATATTAGAGTTTATTTGGATTCTAGAAGGCATTTAGATTTGATAGACGTTTATTATGTACCTCAATTCAAGAGGAATTTAATTTCAGTTTCTTGTTTAAATAAATTTGGATATTCGGTTACTTTTAATAAAGTTTTTATTATTAGTAAGAATGACAAAATTATTTGCCAAGGTACATTGGAAAACGGTCTATACTTTTTGCATAGAAATATCTCTCACTCGTTAGACACAGAAATAACGGAACCTAATCATAAAAGAGTAAAATTATCAACAGATGAAACCTACCTTTGGCACTTACGCTTAGGTCATATTAACCTTAATAGGATTAAAAGATTGGTATGTGACGGACCTTTGAGTGACTTAAAGGTTGATGATCTACCAACTTGTGAATCTTGTTTGGAAGGTAAAATGACCAAAAGGACGTTCTCTGCCAAAGGTGCAAGAGCCACTGAATGTTTAGGATTGATACACACTGATGTATGTGGACCTATGAGCATTCAAGCTAGAGGTGGATATGAGTACTTCATCACCTTCACAGATGATTACTCGAGATTTGGTTATGTGTATCTCATGCGACATAAGTCGGATGCTTTTGACATGTTCAAAGCATTCAAAGCTGAAGTGGAAAATCAGCTTGAGAAACACATAAAAATCTTGAGATCTGATCGTGGTGGAGAATATCTATCTGGTGAGTTTCAGCAATATCTTATTGATAATGGGATTGTTTCTCAGTTTTCTGCACCAGGTACACCTCAACAGAATGGGGTAGCAGAAAGGAGAAATAGAACTCTTTTGGATATGGTTAGGTCTATGTTGAGTTATTCAACACTTCCTATTTCTTTTTGGGGATATGCTTTACAAACTGCTATATACATTCTAAACGATGTACCATCTAGGTCTGTTCCTAAAACACCGCATGAGTTGTGGACTGGGCGCAAGCCTAGTTTACAACACTTAAGGATATTTGGTTGTCCTGCGCATGTGTTAAAAGGAAAGACAGAAAAGATGGAGTCCCGTTCAGAAACATGTATATTTGTAGGGTATCCAAAAGAAACTAAAGGATATTATTTCTATAGTCCTTCAGATCTTAAAGTATTTGTTTCGACAAATGCTAAATTTCTGGAAAAGGACTATATGAATGATTTTGTGCCTAGAAGTAGAATTGTCCTGAATGAGATGTCAGGAGATACAATTCCACGAGAGGTTACACAACCTAACCCAATTGTAAGTTCCGATCCAACACAAGATCAACAACCTACCATTCCTCGTCGTAGTGGGAGGGTTAGAACACAACCCGAAAGATACATCGGTCTGGGAGAATCAGTGGAGAATCTCCCGGACGACGATGATCCCTACACGTACAAGGAAGCTATGGAGGATGTTGATAGTCGCCATTGGCAAAAGGCAATGCAATCTGAGATTGAATCTATGTTCGATAACAAAGTCTGGTCCCTTGTAGACTTGCCTAAAGGGATAAAACCCATTGGGTGCAAGTGGGTATACAAGAGGAAAAGAGGTATGGATGGTAAGGTGGAAACCTTTAAAGCTAGATTGGTAGCTAAAGGGTATACACAGAAAGAAGGTATCGATTACGAGGAAACCTTCTCTCCTGTGGCCATGCTTAAATCCATTAGGATACTCTTATCCATTGCAGCATCTTTAGATCTAGAGATTTGGCAAATGGACGTCAAGACAGCTTTCCTTAATGGAAGTCTTGACGAAAGCATCTACATGATGCAACCAGAGGGATTCATTGAAAAGGGCCAAATGGAAAAGGTATGCAAGTTGCAGAAATCCATATATGGATTGAAGCAAGCATCCAGATCCTGGAACATAAGGTTTGATCAAGCTGTCAAAGGTTTTGGATTTATTCAGAATCCTGACGAACCTTGTGTATACAAAAGGATTAAGGGCGACAAGTTGGTTTTCCTGATTCTTTATGTTGATGATATACTACTCATTGGAAACGATGTAGGTGTATTGACATCAGTAAAAGAATGGTTAGCAAAACAATTTGATATGAAGGACTTAGGAGAAGCAAGTTTTATTCTAGGTATCCAAGTAATAAGGGATAGAAAGAATAGAACGATTGCATTATCCCAAGCTTCATACATAGACAAGATCTTGTCTAGGTTTTCCATGCAGGATTCCAAGAAAGGTATGTTACCTTTCAGACATGGAATCAAGCTTTCTAAGGAACAAGTTCCTAAGAATGAGCATGAAGAGCAATTCATGAGTAGAGTTCCATATGCCTCGGCAGTTGGAAGTCTCATGTATGCAATGCTCTGTACTAGACCAGATATTTGTTTTGCTGTTGGCATAGTTAGCAGGTTTCAATCGAAACCTGGTCCTGATCACTGGACGGCAGTCAAGCATATTTTCAAGTATCTTAAGAGAACGAGAGATAATATGCTTGTATACTCTGGAGGGGATTTGATTCCCGTTGGGTATACAGATTCTGATTTCCAATCAGATTCTGACTCCAGAAAATCCACATCAGGGGCTGTGTTTACTATTGGAGGAGGAGCAGTTATATGGAGGAGTATCAAGCAATCTTGTATTGCTGATTCCACCATGGAAGCTGAGTATGTTGCTGCATGCGAGGCTGCCAAAGAGGCTGTTTGGCTCCGCCAATTCTTGATTGACTTGGAAGTGGTTCCTAGTGCGAATAAGCAGATCACTATCTACTGTGACAACAGTGGAGCAGTGGCTAATTCGAAAGAACCAAGAAGTCACAAGAGAGGTAAACACATTGAAAGAAAGTATCATCTTTTAAGGGAGATTGTTCAAAGAGGTGACGTGACGATTACCAAAATCGCGTCAGCAGAAAATCTAGCGGATCCCTTCACAAAGGCTCTACCTCAGAAGAGTTTCGATGGGCATCTAGAGAACATGGGCTTGAGAGATATGACACATTTGCTATAGTGCAAGTGGGAGATTGTTAGGATTATGCTCAATAGCAAGAGTGTAATGTTGTAATTAACAATCTTTTTCATATTAATAAAGTGATTTCTGGTTTAACAAATCGTATAGCATTTATAGTTTAATATTATAATTGTCAAAGTAAATAATCATAAGGTCTAAAGACTATGAGAAAAGAAGAATTGTTCGTACATCTGGATATGTATGTGGTAGACACAATTCTTTAGTTAGTCTTGAATAATGTTCACAACTTAAGTTAAAGGTTGGGCACCTTTATCTTGTTAAAGTTGTAGAATTCTTTTGCTAGCATTTGAGTGGGATCAAATGAGATATGATGAGTCTAAATCATCGGAGTGTCTTCGAGCAAAAGGATCTAGTGCACTGGGTGCATTGAACAGGATCACAATGAAAAGCTTTATCTAGAACCGTCAATAGATAATAGTCTTTTCATTATCAGGACAATCGGAGAGTCTATCTTAATCCTGAGATAAATGATGGACTTATGGTTGCAAGTGATATCATTTGAGTTATCAATGAGTACGATTATATCGCATAGTCTATCCTCGATAGTTTGGTGATATTCATTTGTTAATCGATAGAGGACTTCATTTATAGATATGGACATCGTGGCTCCATTTAATTAAATGAGAGTATAATATCATCATATGGATGTTTTGAGGTAATTGGATATTAAATCTCAACGTTGAGTTTTCGATAGTGTCTATTGAAAACATGGCTTCTGGACAAGTCAAAATATCCAAGTTCAAAACGTGGTCATATGAGTAAATATGGTAACTTGGAGAGTTATAGGCGGTCTATGAACTCTTGGCGATTACTGATATTAATCACGAGGATACACTATCTCCTATATGATTGTCTAGGGTATGAATGAGGAGCATCTTCCTTTTCTATCTTTATTTAAGAGTTCAATTTTAGCTCTTTAGTGGAATGAGTTAAAATTAATGGATCGGACCTAAGTGAATCATTTGTTGATTGTGATTAGGTTATGTCTATTGAAGCTTAAATTTAGATGGCCCGCCAAGATCCCAATCCACACGGACTTGCATGGATCACTTGATATATTCTACCGGACCAATTTAAGGGTCCATCTAGAATTGCATTTAATATATTAAGAATATAATTTGCACATTATTTAAGTAATGGGCTGCTCAATTATATTTATATATTAATGAAAGACATGTGGGCTTGTTTCTTTTAGTAAGAATGGGTCTGGTTCACATGTGGGCTTTTTATTTAAAGTCCAATGGATTAAATGAAATAAGAAAATAATATTTTGGCCCATTTATTCAAGTGGGGCGGCAAGGTTAAGTTTTAACCTAATATATTATTTTGTTTCATTTGTTTTAATTAAATAAGAATTAATTAATTTATTAATTAATTGTTTAATTAAGAAACAAATCTTTTCTGATTAGGAAATATGATTCCTAGTGTTATACTATTGTTGGTAGTATACTAAAAGTAAAAGACTTATTTGGTAAGAAAATAAATAATTAATTTTATTTATTTAATCAAATAAGAAGTCTTTTATATTTAGTCAAATAAAGGAATAAAAGATTTATGAATTCAATTAGGGTTTAAAGTCTTAAACTAAATAGGAAATAGGGTGCAATACAAACTCTTTTGGGCTTGAGAATTGCGGCAACCCTAGTCCCTTTTAGGTTGTGATTTTCGGCCACCCTAAGTAAAAGAAGAGAAGAAAATTTGGCCACCTATATAAGTGCTCTTATAGATTTCGGCCACCACAAGTGGTTGGGCTTGAGACAATTTTCTTCTTCTTCTCAATTCATAGAAAGCTTTTATTCTACTAAAACAAAAAGGAGTATTAGATTATTCTTTGATAGTATACTATTTGCTTAATCATCAATAAGCTTGTGTATACGATATCGATCTAGGTTCACGCGAGTTTCGATCATTAGATTGAGAACTCAAAAGTGACCGGAATAATCTCAGTCATTCTTTTGATTGTTTTTTGTGACTAACAAAGAAAAGAAAGTTTGTTTTGTCCATTCACAGGTTTGCAATTCAAAGAAAAAGGGAGACCACGCTCCTAGGTGATCCACGTTCGTGCTAGGATTGAAGATCTTGCGGATTACCATCGACGTAAGTCAATCGGATCACGCGACAAAAGGTATTCTACTTTTTGGTTATTGTATATGCATGTTTAATTAATTAAAGGGTTTAAGGTTCATAAAGGAAAAATTTTAAAAGTCACTAAATCTTATTTTTAGTCTCGCTTCCGCTGCGTGTACTGCGATTTTTCCCTACAGCTAGAAGATGCTAGATGAATTTTGATGCATATGAATTTTGGTTTGAGTGTTTAAATGAGCAAACTTGATTGTTTTTTCTCACAAAAATCTTTCTTTTAAAAGTAAGGTTCTTGATGATTAAAGAGTCACATTCAGAACAAGAGAAAGTGATGTATTTATAGGCATGAAAAACAAAGCAGGTGAAAATACAAATTTGCCCCTGAAACGCATCGATCGACGGTTTCAATCGGTGGCCAGGCCACCGATTACAGCCGCCGATTACAACCACCGATTACAACCACCGATTACAACCGCATAATTGAGCCCGAGAAGAACAGGGCATCATCAGTGGTTTCATTCGGCGGTTTCGAAACCGCCAAACTAACCGCAGAATTAAACCCGAGAGATTAAATCAATCGGGTATGATCGGCTGTTTCGAACGACGGTCGTGGCCACTGATCATAACCGCATAATTGCTCCAGAAACCTCTGGACACAAACCGTGGTTTCATGAGGTGGCCAGGCCACCGATCATAACCGCCGTTTCACCAAAAGAGGTGAAACTAAAGGAGAAGCCAAGGGCATTCTCCGTAGGCGGACTTCGCGTAAAACCAAGCACATACTAGTGCATGCGTGAACGTTTCCGAGCAATATCGGGAAACGAATTACAAGGCACATAAGCACACAAAAAATACAAAAAACAAAGTTCAAGTGTGAAATGTGACATGTGAAGAGTATGCACACAATGGCAAGTATGCTAAGTGTGTGTGTGCAATCTAAATCTCTTCAAAGAAAACTAAGCACTTAGAAATTTACCTTTGGTGCTTATCAATGATGAGGTCATCAAAGGGCATTGAACTTGAACCTAATATCTAAGCTACCCTTACAATGAACCCCAATTGTGGTTTGTCCACGAAATGAGCCAATCAACAAATGAGACCTTACAATCTCCCCCTTTGGCTATTTCGTGACAAAACCAGCACTCACATGATCCTCACAAAAAAATTGAAGCTACGGGATTAACAAAGATATTCTAAATTACAAAGAGATATTAAAAAGTAAACATCTTCAAGTCTTCAATCTTTTGTAGAACTATCAACCCTTCAAAGCAAAATATTACACTTCCAAAGCAAGTGTATGTGAGATGATCAAGTGAAAATAGAACAAGCATTTGCATATAGAATTTTTCAATTAAGAAAACATGCAACATTATGAAATGAATGTGCAATGCAATGCTCCCCTCAACGGGTTACTCCCCATCAATGTATATTCTCCCCAACAAGCATAATTGCTACAACAATTTGCAACTCCCTTTACCACCATTCTACTCCCCCTTTTTGTTATGATATAGGCAAAGGAGTAGTCCCCAAAAGGGTCACCTCTTAGCAAAGAGAGATAGTAGCACACAAGATATTTGCAAAATCATATAAGTCACTTTATGCATCTCAATTAATTGGAGAGAAACAAGGAGATTTATTTAAAGAAAATGTGTGAAACAAACATGTTTGCATACAAGACATATAGCATTCAAGTTCAAAATACACTGGTGTTATCCTGAAAATCCGTCGGGGTTTTCCCGGGATAACCTCGACTGCGGTGTAAGGGTGCACCGCAGCTGGTCCGGACCGAGTAGGGTGGATCCCCCTCTTCTCGATGCAGGGGGGTCGAGGGAAGCCTTGGGTCCGATTACCAGGGACCAGTACTGTGCAGTAGGACCGGTCCTACACGGCGGAATAGAGGTTAAGGTAGTGTGCTAGTATGCATGGTGCAACTGGTATACCTTTGGAGGGGTAAAAAGGTGGGTCTTTTATTGCTTAACAATGGAATGCATCATACGTCAACTCATATACTGCATCTAGCTATTACAAAGGGCTAACTAGCTAAATGGGAATACAACATGTAAGAGTTCAATCTAGGTAGGGAAATGACTTGATAGGTTGCACATGTGAGCTCAGTTTAGGCGAGATAGTAGCCAAATAGTGCACACACATAAGAGCTTTGACTGGGCGGGGTAGTAGCCAAGTAGAACACACACATATGAGCTTTAACTATACAGGGTAGTAGCCAAGTAGAACACGCACGTAGGAGCTTTGACTAGGCGGGGTAGTAGCCAAGTAGAACACACACATATGAGCTTTGACTAGGCGGGGTAGTAGCAAAGTAGAACACACACGTAGGAGTTTTGACTAGGCGGGGTAGTAGCCAAGTAGAACACACACATATGAGCTTTGACTAGGTGGGGTAGTAGCCAAGTAGAACACACATAGGAGCTTTGACTAGGTAGGGTAGTAGCCAAGTAGGATGTTTCGGTTTTCAAGGGCCCAACCCCTTCCTCTGTGGGATGTAGGGGCATTTATAGTGTCTCTGGTAGGGGGTAGGTGGAGGTCGTCCGTTTAGGCAGGAATCCCCGGTTAAATCACCACCGTCCCTTCTTATCCACAATGGCGGTCACCAGGAATCAAGGACCAGGATTGCGCCCTCCGGGCTTTGCTTTGGCGGGAGCATCAGTTTTGGTAGGTGGGGGCCCTAGTTCCCAAGGCGCAATTGGCGGGACTGATCCCAGCCATTGATTTATGGCAGGATCGGGGTTACCACACGCCTTGGAGGGTTCCGATCGTTCCACTTAGGCCTTAGGTCCATATCAGCGCTTCTGTAGGGCTGAGGTGGTGAAAAGGTG
Organism: Acer yangbiense; assembly: GCA_008009225.1. NCBI lineage: Eukaryota > Viridiplantae > Streptophyta > Magnoliopsida > Sapindales > Sapindaceae > Acer > Acer yangbiense. Next base: position 30,542,735 of record CM017764.1, read on the forward strand.
GCGTTTCCACGAGTTTTGATTGGTCGCAAGGGGTCTTCGTGGTGGTAGGAAGTCGTTATCAAGGTTCTGACCTGTCAGGGGACAGTGTCAGCGCCTGTCCCGCTGCACCTTGTCAGGCGCTTTCTTCCACCATTTCCTTCTTCATGCTTGCTACGTTTCTACAAGTATTTTGCTGAGGAAACCAGCATCCTCTTGCATGTAAGGGATAGTTGACCTTCAATTAAGGCTGAGATGGAACGTAATCTAGCCGTTGACGTAGTGTGGCTAGCAGGCGATCTCGATCGTCGGCTGCTGTCTTTCCTCAATCGTGCTTACTGCTTCTCATTAATGAGGTGACATTTGTGCTTTGTAGGTGTTTCCAGCACCTTTTTTATCCTATGTGAGCTAAAGGTAAGGGCTGGCATCAGCCCTTACGGAGTAGGAGGCGCTAGTGAGCTCCTAGGGGTTCTTCTAGAGAGGACCGCTCGAGTCGTAGGAGGGTGCTGTGGGGGGGGGGGGGGGGGGGGGGGGGGGGGGGGGGTGAGGTAGTGATCTCTGCGGCGAGGCTGGCTACTGGAGCAGATCCGCTGCTGGAAGAAGCGGTCCTTCTTATTGGATGATGGGGCAGGAGCCGGATCCCGGATGGATTGTAGCTTTGGAGGCGGGCTCCCCACTGGGTCAGGTACCCTTTCTTCACAAGCATTCTTATGGGAGGAAGGCCAGTTCTGGGTCGAGCAATGCTTAATCCTAGCATGCATGTGAGTAGGCGCGGTTAAAAGAGGGCCGGGCCCTTGTTCCTAACAAGCGGGTTGGACTGACTAGGAGTGCCACTGTGGTAGGCAATCAAGCGGTCAGGTCCTTCAGTGGGAAAAGCTCTTCCTTGAATTAATTGCCTAAATTTCTTGTTAACAAATGGTATTTGGCAAAGCAAATGACAAAGGTTTCTAATAAGAATTCAAACCAATTTTACCATTGTCATGGGAGAAGCAAGGATATAGAGATTTTATTGTTTTCAATATAAGAGCAACTATATCCAACTTTATAAGCGAAACATGACATGAGCGACTTTGAACCCTATTTGATTTTTCCGGGTGAGAAACCCGTATGATAGTGGCCATGTTCAACTAATAAAGAAAGAGAGACATTTGGAATTTAAATTCCTTTGAACGGATACAAGATCCTTTATTCATTTTGAGTCTCATAAGCTTTTTCACACAAGTTTTGCATTTTAAGAATATGCAATCATCAATTCATGCTTTTTCATTTGAACATGTTATATGAATTTCATGCTTTTTCAATTGACATTAGCATGTTATACAAGAATCATCATGTCATGGAGATAATTATAGGTCATTCAAATCATACTTCCTATGTAGATCTCCTAGTCCAAAAATGCATGTTTGAACATAAATATGACATGGATTGTAAATAAAGCATGGTTCACACTTATTGTATTGAAAGCATATATACATATGCACAACCAAGCTTGCTCAAGCAATTAAAAAGGAAGCATAAGATATTTCAAATTTTTGCAAGTGACAAGTATGCAAAATAGCTCTCTTTGCTTGAGTTCCTCATATGGGGTCAAAAACCAAAACACATCACTCCACAAGACATATCCCAATAGATCTACTAATTATTTTAAATTGAGTAGCATCTAAGGGTTTAGTAAATAGGTCCGCAAGTTGATCATTAGTACCTACATGTTTAAGTACTATGCATTTATTTTCAACAAGCTCTCTAATGAAATGATGACGGATGTCAATATGCTTAGTTCTAGAATGTTGCACCGGAATCTTTGAAATATTAATGGCACTCATATTATCACAAAAGAGAGTGAGTGTACCTTGGTTGAATCCATAGTCTACTAGTATTTGATTCATCCATAGGAGTTGTGTGCATCCACTCCTCGTAGCTATGTACTTGGCCTCGACCAGGGACAAGGAAATCGAGCTTTGCTTCTTGCAAAACCAAGACACCAAGTTGTTGCCTAGGAAGAAGCAACCGCCCGATGTGCTTTTCCTATCATCACAATTTCCTGCCTAATCCACATCACTAAAACCTACAAGACTAGCATTAGTGTCAAAAGAGTACCAAATCCCATAGTTGGATGTCCCATTCACATAACGAATGATTCTCTTAATGGAAGAGAGATGGGACTCCTTAGGATCCGCTTGGTACCTAGCACAGACACCTACACTAAAAGAGATATCGGGCCTACTTGCGGTCAAATAAAGCAAGCTACCTATCATGCCACGATATAGAGTTTGTTCCACACTTTTTCCACTTGCATCCTTGCTAAGCTTCAAAGTGGTACTCATGGGTATATCACAATGTTTGGCATTTTCAAGACCAAACTTCTTCACTAGGTTTTTGGCATATTTGGCTTAGGTAATGAAGATCCCATCATCTAATTGCCTAATTTGCAAACCTAGGAAGTAACTAAGCTCACCAACAAGACTCATCTCAAATTCATGAGATATTATATCAACAAATTGTTGGACTTTTGTGTTGTTGGTGGAGCTAAAAACAATGTCATCAACATAGATTTGAGCTATAAATAACTCATATTTGTTTCTCTTGATGAACAAGGTCTTGTCAACACTACCTCTTGTGTAGTCATTGTCAACAAAAAATTGAGTGAGGCACTCATACCAAGCCTTCGGTGCTTGTTTCAACCCATACAAGGCCTTTTTGAGGCGATAGACATGGTTGGGGTGGTGTGCATCCACAAACCCCTTGGGTTGTTCAACAAACACTTCCTCATGCAAGAAGCCATTTAGAAAGGCACTCTTGACGTCCATTTGGTATAATTTGAACTTGTGAACACAAGATATGGACAAGAGAAGCCTAATGGACTCTAAACGGGCAACGGGAGCAAATGTCTCCTCAAAGTCGATACCCTCAATTTGAGAGTACCCTTGTGCTACAAGTCTAGCCTTGTTCCGCACTATGTTGCCATCCTCATTGGATTTGTTCCTATAAATCCACTTGGTGCCTATGACATGTGTGCTTTTAGGCCTAGGAACTAGAGTCCAAACCTCATTACTTTCGAATTGGCTTAACTTTTCTTGCATGGCAAGAACCCAAAATTCATCATTTAAGGCTTCATTAACCTTTTTGGGTTCTATTTTAGAGGTGTAGCATGTAAAGCTAATGAGATTAGCAATTTGACACCTAGTCCTTACACCCTCATTCACATCTCCAATAACATCCTTTTTGTTATGGAGTCTTTTAACCCATGGAGCGGGTTCATTAGAGTCCAAGAGAGGGACTCTATTAAGAGGTTATGTGACCACACCATTGGACGTCCCAACATTGGGAGTCTTTACAACCCTTTCCAAAGGAGAGTCATCATCTAAAACATCTTCCTCCTCATAGTCATTAGACTTGAGCCTTGTATCATCAATGACAACATTGGATGATTCCATGACGGTTCGAGTCTTCAAGTTGAAAACTATATAGGCTCTACTATTCAAGGCATAGCCAATAAATATACCCTCATCACTCTTAGCATCAAACTTGCCAAGTTGATCACGGTTATTTAAAATGTAGCATTTGCTTCCAAAAGTGTGGAAATAGCTAACATTTGGCTTGGTGCCCTTTCATAACTCATAGGAGGTATTCCTAGATCCGGGCCTTAGGAAAACTCTATTCCCTATATAGCAAGCCGTATTAACGGCTTCAGCCCATAGGTTCCAAGGGACATTGTTGCTAAGCAACATCACATGGGCCATCTCTTGAAGGACCCTATTCTTCCTCTCAACAACTCCATTTTGTTGAGGTGTCCTAGGAGCCGAAAACTCATGGGAGATCCCTAAGCTATTTCAATAGCTTTCAAAGAGGGCATTTTCAAACTCTCTCCCATGATCACTTCTAATCCGTTTAATGCTTTTAATGTTAGAATTCATTTCATTTTGTATTTTAGTACAAAGCATTTTAAACTTCTCAAAAGTTTTGGATTTTTCTCTAAGAAAATATGTCCATGTGAACCTAGAGAAATCATCTACACAAACAAAAATGTATCTCTTTCCACCTAAACTCTCGGTTTGCATCGGACCCATAAGATCTATGTAGAGAAGCTCTAGGGGCTCCTTGGTGGAGAGATACTTGCCCTTTTTGTGCATGCTCTTGGTTTGTTTTCCTTGTTGGCAAGGTCCACAAACACCATTTGAAAGTTCTCACGGTGTATTAAATATTAATCTAGAGGGGGGGGGGGGGGGGGGGGGGTGAATAGATTATAATCGTTATTACCCAATTTTCGCATACATGTCAATTTTACGAAAATGCCCCTAACTAGTCAAATAGACATACAAGTGTAATATGGTGTGGAATGTAAATAACACTTGATGTTTACGTGGAAACCCTCACGGGAAAAACCACGGGCTGTTTTGTGAGCCACACACGAACCTCGAATCCACTAAATGTGATAACAACCTAATCCTGGAAGTAATCACACACCTACCTAATCCCGGTATGAGTGAACCTAGTTCAAATGCTTGCGATCTAAGCAACCTAATCCCGGATGCTACACACAAGACTTTAGTTCTCAATTTAGAGATTAACACCCTAAGTGAATATGTGAATATTCAAAATGCAACATAGAGCATGGGAACCCTATATGCTTATATAAGATGATGATTTTGCAATAAAAACAATCCTAGGTATTAAGAACTATATGACATGTCAAATAGCTTAGATAAACATAGATTATAAAAACCTAGATATCTGTCATAATACAACACTCAGTCAATTCATCACAATCAATTCTCTATTCTTGTATCTAACATATGATCAAACACATACAAGTAAATAAAGAGATGGCTTGATAGGAAAAATACTAAAATTAGATGAAGTTAGTAAAAATCTTACCAAGCAAGTTGTGATGATGCAAAACCATGCATGGATGCATGCTATATGGTCATGGATGATCTGATATGAACTTTGATGATCAAAGGAATGTCTTTGAGTGTTTAAAAGAGAGTTCTTGTGAATATTTCTCTTGAAATGTGTTCTAAGGGAAAAATATGATTTTTGGACTCTTAAAAACAACCTAGTAATGAAAGAGGCATATATATAGGATGCCTAATTGAAGTGGTGCCATTTTGCGAATTTGCTAAAAAGCGTTGATTCTGCGTCCTTAATTCTACAGCCATGAACTGTAGAAACAGGGTGTATAATTCAGTCAACTAAGTTGACTAACAATTCTGCGCCTCTTTCTGCGCCCTAAGCCGTCGAAAAAGGGCACCGATTTGAGACCTGACGTTCTGGTCCCTTTTCGGCGGCCTTTTTTACGGCCATTAAACGCCGAACCAAGGGCGTCGATTTGAACCAAAAATAGAGCACTTCAAAATGCGCCCTTATTATGCGGCCACAGACCGCCGAACAGGGCGCCGATTTGCTCTGTAGCTTACAGCCTAAAATCAAAATATATTAAGGCACAACTAGCAAAAGCAATCAACAATCAATGCTTGAAGAGATTTTCAAAGCAATAAGGTGCACAAATAAGAACACACAACATATAAATAAGAACACACAACATATAAATAAGAACAATGCATGAGATGTGAGTGTGTGTGTGTGCAGCTAATCTCTTCAAAACAAATTAAGCACATAGAAGTTTACCTTTGGCGCTTATCAAGATGAGGTCTTGAAAGAGCATGAACTTGAACACCAACATCTAAGCTACCCTTACAATAAACCCTAATTGTGGTTCGTCCACGAAATAAGCCAATCAATAAATGAGACCTTACACCATTGGCTTTCTTCCCAAGCTTAGGGAGGCCACGCACACAATTGAACTTTCCAAGGGTTCTTAAATCCCTAAAGTTCATGTGGCCAAGTTTTTCATACCACAACTCTATTTGCTCATCCATGGACACATTGTTTGAGACTATTCTAGCTTCAAGACAATAGCAATTGTCGCTAGATCTCATACCTTTAAACAAGGTTTGTCCATCGGGCTTAAGGATAGAGCAATCATCTTTACTAAACAAGACGGAATATCCTTCATCACTAAGGTGTGAAATGCTTATCAAATTGGCCTTCAATCCATCAACAAATAAAGCATTGAATAAGGAGGGTAATCAGGGAACAGAAATGGTTCCTTTCCCTACAACTTTCTTTTTGGATCCATCACCAAAGGTGACACATCCTCATTCCTCCATGACAAGAGTCTCGAAGAAACTCTTGTTTCCCATCATGTGCCTAAAGTTCCCACTATCTAAATACCAAAAATTAGAAGAATTAGCCTTTAAGGCAATTTGTGCAACATGGCAAACATTTTCATTCTTCTTAATCCACCTAGGTAAAACATTCTCTTTCCTAGTGGTCTTTGGTACATGGGCTCTAGATGTCCTAGGATCATGCAAATTAATCTTAGCATTCCTAGGAACATGCATTGTGGCTCTTTTCCTTTTCTTTTCAATCATGCTTCTAGTTTTGCACATTTTAATATAACGAAAGCATCTTGGTCTAATATGACCATCAAAACCACAAAAGTGACATGTAGGAATAAAATAAGGAATCATACCTTGTCCTTGTGTGCACATAGGAGCTTTCCCATGTCTTTATGGTTGAGTAGGTTCAATCCATCTTCATTGTTGAACCGGTCTAGCTTGTTTCCGAGCTCTAGCTTGCATGATTGGTTCCTTTCCTTTGTGAGCCATATGTTGAGAAATGTTGGCTTGAATGGCTGAATGTTGAGCTTGAGGTTGCCTTCTTGGCACCACCTTCACTTGTGCACTATTCGAACATTGTCCTAGATCAATTTTCTTCCTAGGAGTTTGCACCGGTGAAGCTTCTTTGTTGCCTAAGCTCTTGACAAACACGGTCTTGTTAGAGGTTAAGATCTCCTTACCATCTTTATACCCAAGACCCCTCTTGTCACATGGACTCTTTCCAACACCAAGTATATGGTCAAGCTTCTTGGTGCTAGAAGCCATCCTAGCTAAAGATTCTTTAGCTTCATCAAGCTCCCTCTTCAAACCTTCTTCATTCCTCTTAGATAAGGCTAACTCCTCTCTTAGCTTATCTTCATTTGATGTGGATGTCACTACTTCTTCACTTAATTGGTCTATATGAGATGAGAGCTCTAGGTTTTCTTCCTTCAATCTCATAATCTCTCTCTTGTTTTTTAACCTTGAATTCTCAAACTTGACCATATAATCTTTAAGATCCATTCTATCCACTTTTCCATTAGTGGAGTGAAATGAATAACCATCATCACTTGAGTCAATTTCCTATTGACTCTTATTCTCTTCTTCACTAGAACCTCTGCTTTTGTGAGAGGAGGCAAAGGCTATGAAGTTAGCCATGAGCTCTTCATCATCCGAAGACTCATCTCCCTCATTGGAGTCATCACTTCCACTCCATGTGGCAGCCATCACTTTACCCTTTTTCTTGTTAATGTGATTAGCACATTCGGGGGCAAAGTGGCCTATGCCACCATACTCATAGCATCAGACCCCTTTCCTTTCGGTCTTCTCTTGCCTAGGCTCAAACTTCTTGAATGGAGTTTTTTTCTTGAAGTCTTGACCCTTGGATCCAAAACCCTTTTTCTCGGACTTGTAGAATTTCTTGAACCTTCTCAGTAACAAGGCCATTTCTTCGTCTGAGTCGTCATTCTCCTCCTTCACATCTTTGAAGGCTTTCAAAGCAATTCCCTTTTGCTTTTTAGGAGGTGTGGAGGTAGGACCCTTCCTAGACTCATAAGCTAGAAGCCTCTCTATCACCTCACTCGGCTTCATATCCTTGTAAGTGCTATTCTCCTCTAAAACTGTCACCTTTGATTCAAACCTATCGGGAAGCAATCTCATAATCTTTTGCTTGATCCTTCTATCCGAGTACGGGTCACCAAGTTGATGACTTTGGTTAACTATGTCCATCAACTTGATCTCGAAATCGTTGAAGCACTCATTCTCCTCCATCTTAAGCATCTCGAATTGAGTTTGAAGGACTTGAAGCTTAGAGTCCTTCACCACTTCGGTTCCCTCATGTGCAATCTCTAGGATGTCCCATGCCTCCTTAGCTATCCTTGTATTTTGAATCAATTTATATTGATTTTCGTCCGTTGCATATAGGATGACATGCATCGCCTTCCTATTCCATTTTGATGCCTTAAACTCTTGCGCGTTCCATTGCGCCTTAGGCTTGAGCACATCCTCTCCTCCACCCGTAGAAGTCATCATGGGAGATGTGTAGCCGTCTTCAACCGCCATCCAAGCCCGGTCATGGATTTGACATATGTACGACTCCATCTTACCTTTCCAAGAGGCATAATTCAACCTGGTAAGAAGTGGGGCCTTGTGCTAGAAGCACCCTCGTTGCCACCACCATTTCCACCATTTCCACTCATAGTGTTTATGAATGAATGAAATGAATGCAAATGTATGAATGATCAAAAAACACACAAAATGCAAAACACACCAAAATAAGCAAGGATCACCTAAGTATATCTAGGAACCTGCTCTGATACCAATTGAAACAAATATTGCACGGTGTGTATAAAACTATCTAGTGGGGGGTGAATAGATTTTAAAGATATTACCCAATTTTTCGTGTATAGTCAATATTACGAAATTACCCCAAAATAGATAAAGCAATAAATCAAGTGTAAAAAACCGAAATTAAATAGCACTTGATTTTTACGTGGAAACCCTCACGGGAAAAACCACGGGCTAATAAGTGAACCACACTCGAACCTCGAATCCACTAAATGTGTAAACCGATTACAACCTAATCCTGGTAAGTAATCACACACCTACCTATTCCCGGTATAAGTGGACCTAGTCCAATTGCTTGCGAATTAAGCAACCTAATCCCGGTCACAACACAAAACTTAATTCTCTAAGAAGAGATAATAAAACCTAAGTGAATATGAGAAATATTCAAAATGCAATTAATTCAATCCTAGATATTAAAAGCTAGATGACATGTCAATTAGCTTAGCTAAACATAGATTATGAAAACCTAGCTATCACAATACAACACTCAATCAAATCAACACAACAATCTCTATCTTGAATATTAGAATTTAATCTAAGAACAATCAAGTAATAAAAGAGATGCCATAATAAATAAAACACAAATAATATATTGTTGACGGTGAAATTTGGATTGCCACGCACTCAACAATTATATCAATTTAATATAAAACAAGAAAATTAAGAACGCATGCAAAAGACAGATTTTACGTGGAAAACCCTTGAATGGGAAAAACCACGGCGCCCCTGAGGGGCAGAAGAATAATACTAGGTTTTCGTTGCCTTATTACACGCTTAGATCTCTCTTACAGTTGCTCTCTTTTCTCTCGATTTTCTCACCCCCTTCTCGTGGGATAGGTGGTTCTATTTATACATGATATTTAGGGTTTTTCCCTTGATTTTAGTCCTGCTCATAGTAGGATTTCCTTTCAGATTCGTACTGGGAATCCCACGTTGCTGCGGATACAGATAGGTCTTCTCCTTTTCCCCCCTTGATTCCTTGTTGTTATGGGTTTTCTAAAGTGTAGGGTTTATTTCCGTGTTTCTGCCGAGTCGGTTTAGGCCCAGTATGCTGGTGCAGCGAGTACATTTATTTCTGGGTTTCGTTTCTTCGGCGACCATATATCTAGATTTGGCGAGTACATATCCAGTTTCGGCGAGCGTGTTTCTGACCTTTTTGGTTTCGAGGTACTTTGACATTGACTTGTCACATTTCCTTTATTGACCCGGTCAATGAGTGATGTGGCAATCTTTATTGACTCTTTTTGATGACGTGTCGGGTTGGCGAATTTATGCATACAACAATACCCCCATAAATACTCCGAGCTGGGCGAATGATTTGTTCTTCTTACTTCGTTTGTCTCTGCGAGTAGTATTTATATTTATACTTACAAGGTTTCGATGCATTTTGTAATACCTCCTTCTTTCCTTTTTGTCACGCGCTGTATTGATTAATTGATTCTTCTGGTGCAAGCTTTCAACTTTGGTCCACATAATTGTTGACGCACTTATTTACCTGATGGACGAAGAGACATTTTGACCGCTTGGCTTTCCCCGAGATGCCACATGTCTGTTTTCTGATGGTGACTATTGCGGCTGGTCACTGTGGCTGTCATTCTCATTAATTGCATATCCTTTTACTTGATTTTCTTTTTTGAATTTCGAAACTCCCTCTTTTTAAGGCCCGATCGTTTTCTTTTCTCCATTTCATTCTTTCCATTTTATTTCTCCACTGGTTTTCTCAGAGCAAAAAAGAACAGTTTGATTCTTCATTTTTATCTACCTTGTTCCTTCGAGTGCTTGCTACAGTCCTTTCCCTGTGTTTTCTATTTATCAGACGGTTCACCGGAATCGATTATTCCTGCCTCTCTACGAATCTTTCACGGATCTAGGGTTTTCTGGTGAGTTCCCATGGACCCTTCTTTACGCTCTTCTCTTTTTAATCGAATGATGCAAGCCATGAAGCTTAGGTTTTAGGTCAAAAGGCATAAAACCTATTTTGGTAAAGAGATTTCGGCCACACTAATTAGACTAAGGCAAGAATTCATGCAAAAATATATTATATATATAGACATATGAAAAGTTGAATGAATGCAGATTATATATTATATATGCATGTTAAAGTCATGCAAATATATAGATTATATAATTAAAAGAGAATTCGGTGCTATATTATATTTATATTGGGCAATCAAGAACTGCGACCAATATATATATTTTTGTGCAAAGAATATTCGGCAACCCTAATAGTTTTCTAGAGATTTATTTTTCTATTGCTTGAAAAATAAAAGCTATCTCTTTAGACTAGTGTAATTTTCGGCCAAAAGGAATAGAGAGAAAAGTTTGTTCTTATTTCGATAGTGCACTAGTTACTTTTACATCAAAAGGTTTTGTGCACAATTTCGAATAAGGTTCACGCGAGTTTCGATCTAAAGATTGTGAATTCAAAAGTGACCGGAACATTCTTTGTTGTCTCTTGGAACTTGTTGTGACTAACGAAAAAGAAAAAGTTTTGTTAATCCATCCTCAGGTACACAATTCAAAGAGAAGGGAGACCACGCTCCTAGGTGATTCACGTTCGTGATTGGATTGGAAGATCTTGCGGATTACCATCGACGCAATGTCAATCGAATCACGCGACAAAGGTATGATATCTTTAGTATTATATGTTAATTAATTAGAGGGTTAAGGTTCAAATTATGAAAAAAATTTAAACTATACTAAACTTGATTTTAGTCTCGCTTCCGTTGTGTGCAAACGTTTTTTTCCCTACATGGCAGCGGTTCTAGGATAGAAGACACTGCTTCCAATACCGCACCTAGTTACGCTGCGTGCATGGCAACGGTTGGACCTGACGTGTAAATTTTTTTTTTTTTTTAAATTTTTTAAAAAGAACAACACCCCAAAACCTGCTTTTAAGCAAGGGGAACACTAATTTATGACAATGACAAAAGCAAAGTGAAAATAAAAGAAAATACCTGGGTGGGTTGCCTCCCACCGAGCATTTTATTTAACGTCTGGGCAAGACGCATAGGAGCCTTACTGCTCAAGAAGCACAGAAGACCCCATTGTAAGGTTCCCATTTGTTTATTGGCTCATTTCGTGGACAAACCACATGTTGGGGGTTCTTTGTAAGGGTAGCCTAGGTATCGGTGTTATTGCTCAAGCCCTTTGAAGACCTCGTCTTGATAAGCACCGAAGGTAAATTTCTATGTGCTTACTTTTCTTTAAAGATATTAGTTGCACACACACACTAAACATACATTGCATATGTGTGCATTATTTTCTCTTGTAACATTTCACACTTGCACTTATTTGTTATATTTTGTTGTGTGTAATTGTGTCTTGTTGTCTTGTAATTCGTTTCCCCGACATTGTTCGGAAACGTCCGCGCTTGCACTAATGAGTGCTTGGTTTCACGCGAAGACCGCCCTCGGAGAATGCCCTTGGCTTCTCCTTGGTTTTCACCATTGTTGGTGATCGGCGGTTATGATCGGCGGCCTGGCCGCCGAATGAAACCGTCGTTTGCTTCCAGTAGTGTATGGAGCGATTCTGCGGTTCTGATCGGCTATCACGACCGCCGTTCGAAACCGCCGTTCAAGACCTGATTGATTTTATCTCTCGGCCTAATTCGGCGGTTGAAACGGCGGTCGAAACGGCGGTCATGTATGAAACCGCCGTTTTCATACCTGATTGATTTTTAATCTCAGGTTTGATTCGGCGGTTAGATCGGCGGTCACGAAACCGCCGAATGAAACCGCCGTTGGTCCCCTGTTCCTCTCGGGCCAATTCAGCGGTTATGATCGGTGGCCTGGCCGCCGATTGAAACCACCGATCGGTGCGTTTCAGGGGCAAACTTGTCTTTTCACATGCTCTGTTTTTCATGCCTATAAATACATTACTTTTTCTTGTTCTGAATGTGACTCTTTAATCATCAAGAACCCTATTTTAAAAAGAGAGATTTTTAAGAGAGAAAGCAATTAAGTTTGCTCATCAAACACTCAAACCAAAATCCATTTGCATCAAAGTTCATCTAGCATTCTCTAGCATATCTAGGATGCTTGCTTGCATGGGTCTTTGATCATCACACTTGCTTTGGTAAGTTTTTCACTATTATCATACATAATTAGTGTTTAATTTATTATGGCATCTCTTTTATTACTTGATTGTTCTTAGATTATATTCTAATATTCAAGATAGAGATTGTTGTGTTGATTTGATTGAGTGTTGTTTTTATGATAGATATCTAGGTTTCTATAATCTATGATTATCTAAGCTAATTGACATGTCATTTAGCTTTAATATCTAGGATTGTTTTTAATTGCATATTCATCATCTTAGATAAGGATATAGGGTTTCCCTTGCTCTATGTTGCATTTGAATATTCATATATTCACTTAGGGTGTTAATCTCTTTTTAGAGAATTAAGTCTTGTGTTGTGACCGGGATTAGGTTGCTTTATTTGCAAGCAATCGGACTAAGTTCACTCATACTGGGATTAGGTAGGTGTGTGATTACTTCCGGGATTAGGTTGTAATCGTTTACACATTTAATGGATTCGAGGTTCGAGTGTGGCTTACTTACTAGCCCGTGGTTTTTCCCGTGAGGGTTTCCATGTAAAAATCAAGTGTTATTTAATTTCCGCATTTTATACTTGATTTATTGCTTTATCTATTTAGGGGTAATTTCGTAATTTGGACTAACACGAAAAATTGGGTAAAAAGCTTAAAATCTATTCACCCCCCCCCTCTAGATAGTTTTATACACACCGTGCTATAATTTGTTTCAATTGGTATCAGAGCGGGTTCCTAGACATACATAGGTGATCCTTGCTTATTTTGGTGTGTTTTGCATTTTGTGTGTTTTTTGATCATTCATACACTTGCATTCATTTCATTCATTCATAAACACTATGAGTGGAAACGGTGGAAATGGTGGTGGCAACGAAGGTGCTTCTAGCACAAGGCCTCCACTTCTTACCGGATTGAACTATTCCCAATAGAAAGGGAAGATGGAATCCTACATATGCCAAATTCATGACCATGCATGGATGGCGGTGGAAGACGGATATGATCTACCCAAGATGACTCCCAATGGTGGAGGAGAAGAAGTATTGAAGCCTAAGGCACAATGGAACGCGCAAGAGTTTGAGTCTTCAAAGTGGAATAAGAAGGCGATGCATGCCATCTTATGTGCTATGGACGAAAATCAATACAAATTGATTCAAAATACTAGGATAGCTAAGAAGGCTTAGGACATCCTAGAGATTGCACATGAGGGAACCGAAGTGGTGAAGGACTCTAAGCTTCAAGTCCTCCAAACTCAATTCGAGATGCTTAAGATGGAGGAGAATGAGTGCTTCAACGACTTAGAGATCAAGTTGATGGATATAGTCAACCAAAGTCATCAACTTGGTGATCCATATTCGGATAGGAGAATCAAGCAAAAGATTATGAGATCTCTTCCGGATAGGTTTGACTCAAAAGTAACGGCTTTAGAAGAAAATAGTGGATATAAGGATATGAAGCCGAGTGAGGTGATTGTGAGACTTCTAGCTTATGAGTCTAGGAAGGGTCCTATCTTCACACCTCCTTAAAAGCAAAAAGGAATTGTGATCGGACTATTTTATACCTATTTGAGGTCCCCCATTTCCGATCGTTTGTCTCGTTTTCGAGCGTATTTTTGTATATAATGTTTTGTTTGAGCTATGTGTAGGTACATATTCCCTACAATAGGTGTTTGAGCATAAAGGAACGTTAGGGAAGCAAAATGAGCCAAAAACGGATCAAATGGAGTATATGTTGAGTGTCGTGCCTCTCCGTCGACACAGACAACGACGTGATCTAAGCCTAGCCGTACCCACGGTTGATCCGTCGTCGAGATAGAATGCGACAACGAGACTGCGGCAGAACCCCCTCGACATTCCAGTAGCTTACGGATGAAGTGTAGAAAATCCAAATTCGGCGGTCAACATCTGCGGCCAGGCCGCAGAATTGAAACCGCCGATCAACATCAGTGAGTCCAGAAGCAAATCGGCGGCCACGATTCAACCGCCGATTCAACCGCCGATCAATTCCAGAATGTCACTTTTCCATTCTGCGGTTTGGAATCTGCGGCCAGGCCGCCGATTCAACCGCCGATCGCCCAGCGAGAGGCCGATTTTGGGCGAAATGAGAGGGGCAAACTCGTCAATTCATCCCCATTTCAGCCCTAAAACTCCCAACACTATATAAACACCCTTTTTGCCTCATTCTTTCAGAATCCACACTTCCCACCACTTCCTCTTCTTCTTCATCTTCATCTTCTTCACCTAATAAGAGAGAGAGAAGCTTTCTAGAGCATCCATGGAGGTTTTTCCTCCATGGATGCTCCCCACTTCATCTTCTACCCATCATCCACCCATTTAGGAGTAGATTGCAAGGAGAAAGGAGGGTCTTTGGACCAATTTCGAGCTAGGGTTTCATGGAGGACTTGGAGGAGGTTTTTCTTCAAGGGTTGTCTCTTTTAACTCATCTCTTTGTATTTCTTGTTTTCTTAAATGTGTAATCCCCACTTGGGAATATTTGTAAACTTATATTTGTGCTCAAT
The DNA here is from genome assembly GCA_008009225.1 of Acer yangbiense. NCBI lineage: Eukaryota > Viridiplantae > Streptophyta > Magnoliopsida > Sapindales > Sapindaceae > Acer > Acer yangbiense. Next base: position 30,557,785 of record CM017764.1, read on the forward strand.
ATATATAATGGTTGTTTTTATATCCAATTTGTGTTTTGATTCATTCTTGATTGTAGTTGAATATATCTCTTATCTTGAAATGCATGTTTGTTGATGATTGGAAATTGATATGTGTTCATGGATGGGATTAGGAGTAGATTAACTTAATTGTAGGAGTAGTTGTAATCAAATATCCCATTTGTGTATGTATGTCTTTGGAAGGTCGAAATTGCATGTCATGAATTGGTTTGAGTGAATTAGAGTTAGGATTGTGCTTTTGGAGGGGTTCTCCGGGCATAGTTTTGGCTAATTAGCTAGGAAGAGTGGGTGAACCTATAAATTGTCATATTAGAAGGGTTTGGTTCATTGTTCTTGTAAACAATTGGACTTTAGCTATTTCTCACTCTAGGGGCTCTAGGTGAGTCATGGTTAGAGTTACAATTATTGGTCTTTGGCTATTTCTCATGCTAGGGGCTCTAGGTGAGTTATGGTCGGAGATACAATCACTCTTTCCACACTCATTAGACTTTCACGTTGCCATTTTACATTACGAAGCAATCATTGGGGCCCAATGTAGTTTTGTTTGTAGAATCGGTTCACAAATGTTGGTTGCGGTTTCGTGTACGAGGGGCTCTCGACACACTCTTCAACCGTTAGCTCTATGAGTGGGTATAAATCGGATTGAGGCAAGAACGAACCCTTAACTAAAATTGGATGTCCTTAATGTCTAACAACCAACTATTTGTGCACTTATGTAAGGTGAACTTGTTGAACCTTGTGTGGCCATTTTCATGCATCTCTCCTATCCACCATTTTATTTATCACTTTAAACATCATTCTCACCCTTCCATATTCTCTTTGTTTTTATTTATTTTCATTTTCATTTTCTATACACACACACCGCATTGTACATACATTTCACACACATCATTCTTACCTTTCCACATTCTATTTACATGCTTACAATAAACTCTAGAACTTGATACGGTTGACGAATCACACCTCCCTGCGGAACGATACCCTCGCTTGCCCCTTTACTAGTCTTTTGCTAGTTTAGAGCACATTGCGTAGGAAACCCCTTTTTAAATGAATAATCTTTTGATCCTTGCGATTTCTTAACGACGGAAAAAGTGAGTATCAAAATGGCGCCGCTGCCGGGGAGGCGTATTCGTTGATTGTTTCTTGTTTTAGCTTAGGTTCTGTAAATGTTTAGATTTAATTGCTTTGCGGATTATGTTTAGATATGTTGAAAATAAACACTTGTTTTTTCTATTTTTCTTTATAGCATATGCGTTTAATGTTGTTTGAGTTGTACTTGTGCAAGGAAATGATATTTTCAGGTCGAATGGACCACACAACTCAAGAGAACCGTAAGTTTGCGCTTATTGCACCGCAACAACTCCCAAGTGAAACGGCAACGCCACAATGGCCTACTTGGTTGTAGCCACAAGAGGTATCCTCTGAATTTTGAGTTTAAATGGAGTGCTTGTGGATAGTTGTTGAATTGGACGGAAATTGCCCATGAGCTTAATGTCTAAAATGCTATGCTTGTAGTGTTTGTAATTTTTATTTTTGTTTAGATCTAAGAGTGGATTTGTATTGTGCTTAGATCTTAGGATTTGTTGTGTATTGTTGTTAGCTTTTTATTTTTGTTCTCATCTCTGAATTTTGCTAAACGTTGTCCATATTTTATGATTTGAGCAACATTGAGGACAATGTTGAGTTTAGGTTTGGGGGTGTGGACACCTTCGTTGTTTATTTTTATTTTTATTTTTATTTTTATTTTTTATTACGTTTAGAAAATTTTCAAATCTCTGCACAAAACGATAAATTTTGAAATTTTTTGGAAATGAGTCCATTTTTGTTGAGTTGTTTTTCTTTGTGTGCCGATAGAGACATCCATTGCATGCTTTTAGCTCCGTGCGTCGCTTAAATTTGCTTGTACAGTGCCAATCTTTTGATGTTGAGGTGGATGAGACTTTTATGTTTGTGTATCCTAGGAAAATTGTGGAGACTACCCGTGAGCTACACTGTGCCTAAATAACGAAAGTTTGTGGGTTTTGTTTCTACTCTTATACACTCTTCGATTTTTTTTCTTCATTGTGATCTCATTGTACATCAATTTTGCATTGATTGCCATAGAACTTTATCTTGTGGACTGCTTGTTGAAACTTGTATTCCCTTGGTAGATGGACTTTTAGAAATGATTTTGAGCTTGAGTGTGTGCATAAACTACTAAAATAGCCTAAACACTCCCATACCCCTATATTCATTGCAAATTGAAGCCAAACACATATCCATTCCCTAGTTATTGATCATGTTGAGGTGTATAGCTTAGGAGAAGCTAGCTCTAAATTTTGTAAAAGCGTGTACTTGGACGAATATATGTAAATTGTGCTAGGAAAAGGCTTGCAAAAAGAAAAAAGAAAAAAAAAAAAAAAGAAAAAAAAAAGAAAAGAAAAGAAAAAGAAAAAGAAAAAGAAATTGAATAAGTGTTGAAATATAAAACACTTAAGCCTTCTAGTTCTTCAATGGTAAAGTTACTCACTAATCAGGGTACAATTGTAGCACAAAGCCAAGACGCTTGTATTGTAAATATGTAATAGAGCTAATTTTGTTATAAAGTGTAATGTGTAAACACACCTTAGCATGGTTAATAACTTTATCCTTCCAGCTCCCACCATCTCTTCCATCCCAAACACTACCACAAATCACCTTGGCCCCAATAAAAGTGAGGGAAAGCCCATTTGATCTCTTAGGAAGTCTATCTTAGGAATGCGAGTCAATGCATGTCTTTCCACGTTCGTGGCATTTCAATTCCTTCCATGAGATCCATTTTCAGAAAATGTGCATCATTGGAAAATACTCATATGTGATTATAGTTGATTCCATATACCTAAACTCCAAATCACATATGTTTGCTAGAGAGTGCGCCTAAGTTCTGAGTGAAAATATGACTGAAATCCGGTGAGGATTAGAGTCGAGGCGAATTTTATCTTGGGCATACGGGCGTAGTTGTTTTGTAAACCGAAAACATCTTAAGTATTGGCATACTTGCATTGTGTGATGCATTGTTATTAATTGGTATATTTGAGATTCTAGCATGCATGTGTAGTCTTTGCTTGGTATGTGCGGATTTGCATCTCAACTTTTATTGCAGAGTATACGTTTGTGGGTGTCGTAGCTGTAAACCCTCAGGAGACTATAACTCCTCCTCTAGGGATCGCCTAGTGGTTTAAAGGCTTGTGGCACATGCTAAGTGCCACCGTGTTTCCTACGGAAGTGGACTAGCTTAATTTTTAGTTTTTTATTTATAAGTTTTTTTATTTGTTATTTGTTATTTGTATTTTTGTTCTCTTTGCCTTGCTCGAGGACAAGCAAAGGATATGTTTGGGGGTATTTGATCGGACTATTTTATACCTATTTGAGGTCCCCCATTTCCGATCGTTTGTCTCGTTTTCGAGCGTATTTTTGTATATAATGTTTTGTTTGAGCTATGTGTAGGTACATATTCCCTACAATAGGTGTTTGAGCATAAAGGAACGTTAGGGAAGCAAAATGAGCCAAAAACGGATCAAATGGAGTATATGTTGAGTGTCGTGCCTCTCCGTCGACACAGACAACGACGTGATCTAAGCCTAGCCGTACCCACGGTTGATCCGTCGTCGAGATAGAATGCGACAACGAGACTGCGGCAGAACCCCCTCGACATTCCAGTAGCTTACGGATGAAGTGTAGAAAATCCAAATTCGGCGGTCAAAATCTGCGGCCAGGCCGCAGAATTGAAACCGCCGATCAACATCAGTGAGTCCAGAAGCAAATCGGCGGCCACGATTCAACCGCCGATTCAACCGCCGATCAATTCCTCCATTCTGCGGTTTGGAATCTGCGGCCAGGCCGCCGATTCAACCGCCGATCGCCCAGCGAGAGGCCGATTTTGGGCGAAATGAGAGGGGCAAACTCGTCAATTCATCCCCATTTCAGCCCTAAAACTCCCAACACTATATAAACACCCTTTTTGCCTCATTCTTTCAGAATCCACACTTCCCACCACTTCCTCTTCTTCTTCATCTTCATCTTCATCTTCTTCACCTAATAAGAGAGAGAGAAGCTTTCTAGAGCATCCATGGAGGTTTTTCCTCCATGGATGCTCCCCACTTCATCTTCTACCCATCATCCACCCATTTAGGAGTAGATTGCAAGGAGAAAGGAGGGTCTTTGGACCAATTTCGAGCTAGGGTTTCATGGAGGACTTGGAGGAGGTTTTCTTCAAGGGTTGTCTCTTTTAACTCATCTCTTTGTATTTCTTGTTTTCTTAAATGTGTAATCCCCACTTGGGAATATTTGTAAACTTATATTTGTGCTCAATATATATAATGGTTGTTTTTATATCCAATTTGTGTTTTGATTCATTCTTGATTGTAGTTGAATATATCTCTTATCTTGAAATGCATGTTTGTTGATGATTGGAAATTGATATGTGTTCATGGATGGGATTATGAGTAGATTAACTTAATTGTAGGAGTAGTTGTAATCAAATATCCCATTTGTGTATGTATGTCTTTGGAAGGTCGAAATTGCATGTCATGAATTGGTTTGAGTGAATTAGAGTTAGGATTGTGCTTTTGGAGGGGCTCTCCGGGCATAGTTTTGGCTAATTAGCTAGGAAGAGTGGGTGAACCTATAAATTGTCATATTAGAAGGGTTTGGTTCATTGTTCTTGTAAACAATTGGACTTTAGCTATTTCTCACTCTAGGGGCTCTAGGTGAGTCATGGTTAGAGTTACAATTATTGGTCTTTGGCTATTTCTCATGCTAGGGGCTCTAGGTGAGTTATGGTCGGAGATACAATCACTCTTTCCACACTCATTAGACTTTCACGTTGCCATTTTACATTACGAAGCAATCATTGGGGCCCAATGTAGTTTTGTTTGTAGAATCGGTTCACAAATGTTGGTTGCGGTTTCGTGTACGAGGGGCTCTCGACACACTCTTCAACCGTTAGCTCTATGAGTGGGTATAAATCGGATTAAGGCAAGAACGAACCCTCAACTAAAATTGGATGTCCTTAATGTCTAACAACCAACTATTTGTGCACTTATGTAAGGTGAACTTGTTGAACCTTGTGTGGCCATTTTCATGCATCTCTCCTATCCACCATTTTATTTATCACTTTAAACATCATTCTCACCCTTCCATATTCTCTTTGTTTTTATTTATTTTCATTTTCATTTTCTATACACACACACCGCATTGTACATACATTTCACACACATCATTCTTACCTTTCCACATTCTATTTACATGCTTACAATAAACTCTAGAACTTGATACGGTTGACGAATCACACCTCCCTGCGGAACGATACCCTCGCTTGCCGCTTTACTAGTCTTTTGCTAGTTTAGAGCACATTGCGTAGGAAACCCCTTTTTAAATGAATAATCTTTTGATCCTTGCGATTTCTTAACGATGGAAAAAGTGAGTATCAAATTGCTTTGAAGACCTCCAAGGATGAAAATGAGGCAAAGAAGAATGACTCGGACGAAGACCTTGCATTATTTGTGAAGAGATTCAAGAGGGTCATGAAGTTCGGGAAAAAGGACTTTGGTTCCAAAGGTCAAAACTACAAGAAAAAGGGTTCCTACAACAAGTTTGAGCCTAGGAAAGAGAAGACCGAAAGGAAAGGGGTCCGATGCTTCGAGTGTGATGGCATAGGTCACTTTTCCCCCGAATGTGCTAATCACAATGTCAAGAAGAAAGGTAAAGTGATGGCCGCCACATGGAGTAGTAGTAGTGATGATTCTATTGAGGGAGATGAGTCTTCAAGTGATGAAGAGCTCATGGCTAATCTCCTAGCTTTTGCCTCCTCCCATAAAAGCAAAAGTGCTAGTGAGAGAGAGGATATGAGTCAAGAGGAAAATGACTCAAGTGGAGAAGAAAGTGATTCCTCGTCTAACTCCATAAGTAGTTTTGTGGAGAAAGAGGTGCTTGCTAAATGCCATGCCGAGTTTAATGATTTAGCAATCAAGAGCACAAGAAAGATCAAGATGTTGAGAGAAGAAAATCTTGAGCTTTCATCTCAAAATGACCACTTAAGTGAACAAGTGGAAAAATTCAAGAAGATGGAAGATAAGCTAAATGAGGAGTTAGTCTTATCTAGGAGGAATGAAGAAAGCCTAAAGAGGGAGCTTGAAGAAGTAAGAGAGTCTATGACTAGGATGGATTCTAGCACCAAGAAGCTTGACCATATGCTTGGTGTTGGAAAGAGTCCATATGAAAAGAGGGGTCTTGGGTATGAAGATGGCAAGAAGATCTCAACCTCTAACAAGACCGTGTTTGTCAAGAGTTTGAGGGACGAAGAAACTTCATATGTGCAAATTCCTAGGAAGAAGTTAGAAGTAGGACAATGTTCAAATGCACAAGTGAAGATGGGGCCAAGAAGGCAAACTCAAGCTCAACCCCCTAGGGTCTCTCAAGCCAACATTCCTCCACAATTGGGTCACAAAGGAAAAAGGCAAATCATGCAACCTCAAGCTAGGAAGCAATCTAGACCGGTTCAACAACGAAGATGCTTTGAACCCATTCATCCACAAAGACAAGGACAATGTATGATTCCTTATTTTACTCCTATATGTCATTTTTGTGGATTTAATGGTCATATTAGACCACATTGTTTTCGATATATAAAAATGTGCAAAACTAGAAGCATGATTGAGAAGAAAAAGAAAAGAGCCATGATGCATGTTCCTAGGAATGATAATATTATTATGCATGAACCTAGGACATCTAGAGCCCATGTACCAAATACCACTAAGAAAGCTAAGATTGTTTCTAGGTGGATTAGAAAGAATGAAAATGTTTGCCATGTTGCTCAAATAGCCTTGAAGGCAAATTCTTCTAATTTTTGGTATTTAGATACTGGGTGCTCTAGGCACATGACGGGAAACAAGAGTTTCTTCGAGACTCTTGTTATGGAGGAAGGAGGATATGTCACTTTTGGTGATGGATCCAAAAGGAAGGTTGTAGGGAAAGGAACCATTTCCGTTCCCGGATTACCCTCCTTATCCGATGCTTTATTTGTTGATGGCTTAAAAGCCAATTTAATAAGCATTTCACATCTAAGTGATGAAGGATATTCCGTCTTGTTTTGTAAAGATGATTGCTCGATCCTAAAGTCCGATGGACAAACCTTATTGAAAGGTATGAGATCTAGCGACAATTGCTATTGTCTTGAAGCTAGAATAGTCTCAAACAATGTGTCCATGGATGAGCAAATAGAGTTGTGGCATGAAAGACTTGGCCACATGAACTTTAGGGATTTAAGAACCCTTGGAAAGTTCGAGTGTGTGCGTGGCCTCCCTAAGCTTGGGAAGAAAGCCAATGGTATTTGTGGACCTTGCCAACAAGGAAAACAAACTAAAAGCATACACAAAAAGGGCAAGTATCTCTCCACCAAGGAGCCCCTAGACCTTCTCCACATGGATCTCATGGGTCCTATGCAAACCGAGAGTTTAGGTGGAAAGAGATACATTTTTGTTTGTGTTGATGATTTCTCTAGATTTACATGGACATATTTTCTTAGAGAAAAATCCGAAACTTTTGATAAGTTTAAAATGCTTTGTACTAAAATACAAAATGAAATGAATTCTAACATTAAAAGCATTAAACGGATTAGAAGTGACCATGGGAGGGAATTTGAGAATGCCTCATTTGAAAGCTATTGCAATAGCTTAGGCATCACCCATGAGTTCTCGGCTCCTAGGACACCTCAACAAAATGGAGTTGTTGAGAGGAAGAATAGGGTCCTTTAAGAGATGGCCCGTGTGATGTTGCTTAGCAACAATGTCCCTAAGAACCTATGGGCCGAAACCGTCAATACGGCTTGCTATATAAGGAATCGTGTTTTCCTAAGGCCCGGATCTAAAAACACCTCCTATGAGTTGTGGAAGGGTAGGAAGCCAAATGTTAGCTACTTCCACACATTTGGAAGCAAATGCTACATTTTAAATGACCATGATCAACTTGGCAAGTTTGATGCTAAGAGTGATGAGGGTATCTTTATTGGCTATGCCTTGAATAGTAGAGCCTATAGAGTTTTCAACTTGAAGACTCGAACCGTCATGGAATCATCGAATGTTGTCATTGATGATACAAAGCTCAAGTCTCATAACCATGAGGAGGAGGAGGAAGTTTTAGATGATGACTCTCCTTTGGAGAGGGTTGTGGTGACTCCCAATGTTGGGACGTCCAATGACATTAATGAAGTCACACAACCTATTACTAGAGTCCCTCTCTTGGACTCTAATGAACCCGCTCCATGGGTTAGAAGGCTCCATAACAAAGAGGATGTTATTGGAGATGTGAATGAGGGTGTTAGAACTAGGCATTAAATAGCTAATCTAATTAGCTACACATGCTACACCTCTCAAATTGAACCCAAAAAGGTTGATGAAGCCTTAATTGATGAATTTTGGGTTCTAGCCATGCAAGAAGAGCTAGACCAATTCGAAAGGAATGAGGTTTGGACTCTAGTTCCTAAGCCTAAAAACACTCATGTGATAGGCACTAAGTGGATTTATAGGAACAAATCCGATGAGGATGACAACATAGTGTGGAACAAGGCTAGACTTGTAGCACAAGGATACTCTCAAATTGAGGGTATCGACTTTGAGGAGACTTTTGCTCCCGTTGCCCGTTTAGATTCCATTAGGCTTCTCTTGTCCATTTATTGTGTGCACAAGTTCAAATTGCACCAAATGGATGTCAAGAGTGCCTTCCTCAATGGCTTCTTGCAAGAGGAAGTGTTTGTTGAACAACCCAAGGGGTTTGTGGATGCACGCCACCCCAACCATGTCTATCGCCTCAAGAAGGCACTATATGGGTTGAAACAAGCACCGAGGGCTTGGTATGAGCGCCTCACTCAATTTCTTGTTGACAATGACTACACAAGAGGTAGTGTTGACAAGACCTTGTTCATCAAGAGAAACAAAGATGAGTTATTTATAGCTCAAATCTATGTTGATGACATTGTATTTGGCTCCACCAACAACACCAAGGTCCAACAATTTGTTGATGTCATGTCTCATGAATTTGAGATGAGTCTTGTTGGTGAGCTTAGTTACTTCCTAGGTTTGTAAATTAGGCAATTAGATGATGGGATTTTCATAACCCAAGCCAAATATGCCAAAAACCTAGTGAAGAAGTTTGGTTTAGAGAATGCCAAACATTGTGATACACCCATGAGTACCACTTTGAAGCTAAGCAAGGATGCTAGTGGTAAAAGTGTGGAACAAACGTTATATCGTCGCATGATAGGTAGCTTGCTTTATTTGACCACAAGTAGGCCCGATATCTCCTTTAGTGTGGGTGTGTGTGCTAGGTACCAAGCGGATCCTAAGAAGTCCCATCTCTCTTCCGTAAAGAGAATCATTCGCTATGTGAATGGGACATCCAACTATGGGATTTGGTACTCTTTTGACACTAATGCTAGTCTTGTAGGCTTTAGTGATGCGGATTGGGCAGGAAATTGCGATGATAGGAAGAGGACATCGGACGGTTGCTTCTTTCTAGGCAACAACTTGGTGTCTTGGTTTTGCAAGAAGCAAAACTCGATTTCCTTGTCCACAGCCGAGGCCGAGTACATAGCCGCGAGGAGTGGATGCACACAACTCCTATGGATGAAGCAAATGCTAGTAGACTACGGATTCAACCAGGGTACACTCACTCTCTTTTGTGATAGCATGAGTGCTATTAATATTTCCAAGAATCCGGTACAACATTCTAGAACTAAGCATATTGACATCCGCCATCACTTCATTAGAGAGCTTGTTGAAAATAAATGCATAGTACTTGAACATGTAAGTACTAATGATCAACTTGCGGACTTATTTACTAAACCCTTAGATGCTACTCGATTAAAAACTCTTAGTAGATCCATTGGGATATGTCTTGTGGAGTGATGTTCGATAATTGACCCCATATGGGGAACTCAAGCAAAGAGAGCTATTTTGCATTCTTGTATCTTGCAAAAAAATCTAAATAACTTATGCCTCTTCTTTTAATTGTTTGAGTAAGCTTGGTTGAACATATTTATATATGTTTTCAATTCAATAAGTGTGAACCTTGCTTGTTTACAATCCATGTCATATTTATGTTCAAACATGCATTTTTGGACTAGGAGATGTATGTAGGAAGTATGATTTGAATGACCTATGATTATCTCCATGACATGATGATTCTTAAATAACATGCTAATGTCAAATGAAAAGGCATGAAATTCATATAACATGCTCACATGAAAAGCATGAATTGATGATTGCATACTCTTAAAATGCAAAACCTTGTGTGAAAGCTTATGAGACTCAAAATGAATAGAGGATCTTGTATCCGTTCAAAGGAATTTACATTCCAAATGTCTCTCCTTCTTTATTGGTTGAACATGGCTACTATCATACGGATATCTTATCCGGAAAAATCAAATAGGGTGCAAAGTCGCTCATGCCATGTTTCGCTTATAAAGTTGGATATAGTTGTTCTTAAATTGAAATCGATATATTCTATATCCTTGCTTTACTCATGACTTTGGTGAAATTGGTTTGAATTCCTATTAGAAACCTTTGTCATTTGCTTTGCCAAATACCATTGTATTTTGGACTTGAATGCTACATGACTTGTATGCAAAGCATGTTTGATTCACACATTTTTTTTTCAAATAAATCTCCTTGTTTCTCTCCAATTAATTGGGATGCATAAAGTGACTTATATTAATTATGCAAATCTTGCATGCTACTATCTCTCGTTGCTATGAGTGACCCGGTTGGGGACTACTCCTTTGCCTATATCATGACAAAAAGAGGGAGTAGTATATGGTAAGGGGAGTTGCAAAATTCAGAAGCAATTGTGCATATTGGGGAGAACATTCATTAAGGGGGAGTAACCCGTTGAGGGGGAGCATTGCATACACATACATTGCATACACATACATTTCATAATGTTGTGCCTAAACTTTTAAAATGCAAATGCTTGTTTTTGTTCTCACTTGATTCATCTCACTTTTTACTTGTATTGGAAATGTTAGAAACTTTCTTTTCAGGGCTTGATTATTCTACAAGAGATTGAAGTCTTGAAGTTTTATTTTCTTATCTCTTTGTGTTGTAGAAAATCATAGTTGTCCCGTAGTTTCTTTTTCTTTGTGAGGAATCAATGTGAGTGGTGGTTTTGTCACGAAATAGCCAAAGGGGGAGATTGTAAGGTTCTCATTTGTTGATTGGCTCATTTCGTGGACAAACCACATGTTGGGGGTTCTTTGTAAGGGTAGCCTAGGTATCGGTGTTATTGCTCAAGTCCTTTGAAGACCTCGTCTTGATAAGCACCGAAGGTAAATTTTTATGTGCTTACTTTTCTTTAAAGAGATTAGTTGCACACACACACTAAACATACATTGCATATGTGTGCATTCTCTTCTCTTGTCACATTTCACACTTGCACTTATTTGTTATATTTTGTTGTGTGTAATTGTGTCTTGTTGTCTTGTAATTCGTTTCCCCGACATTGTTCGGAAACGTCCGCGCTTGCACTAATGAGTGCTTGGTTTCACGCGAAGACCGCCCTCGGAGAATGTCCTTGGCTTTTCCTTGGTTTTCACCATTGTTGGTGATCGGCGGTTATGATCGGCGGCTTGGCCGCCGAATGAAACCGCTGTTTGCTTCCAGTAGTGTATGGAGCGATTATGCGGTTCTGATCGGCGGTCACGACCGCCGTTCGAAACCGCCGTTCAAGACCTGATTGATTTTATCTCTCGGCCTAATTCGGCAGTTGAAATGGCGGTCACGTATGAAACCGCCGTTTTCATACCTGATTGATTTTTAATCTCAGGTTTGACTCGGCGGTCACGAAACCACCGAATGAAACCTCCGTTGGTCCCCTGTTCCTCTCGGGCCAATTCGGCGGTTATGATCGGCGGCCTGGCCGCCGATTGAAACCGCCGATCGGTGCGTTTCAGGGGCAAACTTGTCTTTTCACATGCTCTGTTTTTCATGCCTATAAATACATCACTTTCTCTTGTTCTGAATGTGACTCTTTAATCATCAAGAACCCTACTTTAAAAAGAGAGATTTTTAAGAGAGAAAGAAATTAAGTTTGCTCATCAAACACTCAAACCAAAATCCATTTGCATCAAAGTTCATCTAGCATTCTCTAGCATATCTAGGATGCTTGCTTGCATGGGTCTTTGATCATCACACTTGCTTTGGTAAGTTTTTCACTATTATCATACATAATTAGTGTTTAATTTATTATGGCATCTCTTTTATTACTTGATTGTTCTTAGATTATATTCTAATATTCAAGATAGAGATTGTTGTGTTGATTTGATTGAGTGTTGTTTTTATGATAGATATCTAGGTTTCTATAATCTATGATTATCTAAGCTAATTGACATGTCATTTAGCTTTAATATCTAGGATTGTTTTTAATTGCATATTCATCATTTTAGATAAGCATATAGGGTTTCCCTTGCTCTATGTTGCATTTGAATATTCATATATTCACTTAGGGTGTTAATCTCTTTTTAGAGAATTAAGTCTTGTGTTGTGACAGGGATTAGGTTGCTTTATTCGCAAGCAATCGGACTAGGTTCACTCATACTGGGATTAGGTAGGTGTGTGATTACTTCCGGGATTAGGTTGTAATCGTTTACACATTTAGTGGATTCGAGGTTCGAGTGTGGCATACTTACTAGCCCGTGGTTTTTCCCGTGAGGGTTTCCACGTAAAAATCAAGTGTTATTTAATTTCCGCATTTTATACTTGATTTATTGCTTTATCTATTTAGGGGTAATTTCGTAATTTGGACTAACACGAAAAATTGGGTAAAAAGCTTAAAATCTATTCACCCCCCCTCTAAATAGTTTTATACACACCGTGCTATAATTTGTTTCAATAAACACCGCCTCGAACATGCTAAGGTAAGGCTTAAGCCTCTGACTATTAACTTTGAATGTACCACTGTTCAGGAAATTTTGAAGTTCGACGGCTCCATGAGGAAATACCTGAGTTACTCTAAAAGGCCTAGACCACTTTGATTTCAGTTTTCCTGGAAACAACCTTAGTCGCGATTGATATAACAACACTAGCATTCCTGGATGAAACTCTTTCCAAAGGATTTTGTTATCATGTAACTTCTTCGTCCTTTCTTTGTATATCTTCGCGTTCTCATATGCATTGTTCCGGAGCTCCTCGAGTTCACTCAGTTGCAAACTTCTTTCCTCCCTCGCCTTGTCTAAATTGAAGTTCAGTTTCTTCAGAGCCTAATAGGCGTTGTGTTCCAACTCTACTGGTAGATGACATGCTTTATCAAAGACTATCCTATAAGGCCCCATACCTATCGGAGTTTTGTAGGCAGTTCTGTATGCCCATAAAGCATCATTCAGCTTGATTGACCAATCCTTTCGATTTGGTTGCACTGTCTTCTCTAATATTTGCTTAATCTACCTATTGCTTACTTCAACTTGTCCCAAAGTCTGCGGATGGTACAGGGTTGCCACTTTGTGTTTGACACTATACTTCTTCATCAACGAGGCAAATACCTTGTTACAAAAATGGCTTCCACCGTCACTTATGATTGCACGAGGCGTACCGAATCTGGTGAATATATTCTCCTTGACAAACTTCACCACCACCTGACTATCATTTGTTTTGGTTGCGATTGCTTCGATCCACTTTGAGACATAATCCACAGCAACTAAGATGTACAGGAACCCGTGTGAGGATGGGAAGGGTCCCATGAAATCTATCCCCCACACGTCAAATATCTCCACTACCAACTGGCTTAAAAGAGGCATCTCGTCTCTTTTGCCAATGTTCCCCGTTCTCTGGCACCTATCACAAGAAATACAAAAGGTGTAAGCATCTTTAAATAAAGAGGTCCAGAAGAAACCTGATTGGAGAACTTTCAGAGCAGTCTTCTTGGCACTAAAGTGCCCTCCACAACTAAGGTTGTGGCAGAATTTCAGCACATCTTGCTGCTCTTCTTCAGGGACACATCTTCGAATGATCTGATCAGCGCCATATTTGAACAGGTATGGCTCGTCCCAAAAGTATTGCCTAGTGATGGAGATGAATCTTCTTTTTGCTTGCGAGTTCAAATCAGCTGGTATGATGCCATTTGCAAGGTAATTCACGATGTCCGCATACCAAGGATCATTGATTCCTACAGCCATCAGCTGTTCATCTGGAAAATTCTCATTGATTGGCACAAGTTTAGTGCTTTCTTCCACGTTCTCATCCTCTACTAATCGAGAAAGGTGATCAACTACCACATTCTCGTTGCCCTTTTTATCCCTGATTTCCAAATCAAACTCTTGTAACAAAAGGATCCACTGGAGTAATCTCGGTTTCGCTTCCTTCTTTGTTAGTAAATATTTCAAAGCAGCATGATCAGAATACACAATAACCTTGGATCCAATTAGATATTGACAAAATTTTTCCAAGGCATTAACAACAGCAAGCAATTCTTTTTCAGTAGTGGAGTAATTTAATTGTTCATCATTCAAAGTGCGACTAGTGTAGTAAATAACATGTGGAACTTTATCTATTCGCTGTCCTAAAACATCACCTACAGCATAATCAGATGCATCACACATTAATTCAAATGGAAGAGACCAATGACGAGGCATGATTACAGGAGTAGATGTCAGTTTATCCTTCAGAGATTCAAAAGCATGCAAACATTCATTATTAAAAACAAATGTAGACTCTTTGGTCAAAAGGTTACATAGGGGACGACTAATTTTTGAAAAATCTTTTATAAAACGCCTATAAAAACCTGCATGACTAAGAAAACTCCTCACACCCTTCACCGAAGTGGGAGCTGGAAGTTTAGCAATTACTTCAATTTTAGCTCTATCTACTTCTATGTCTTTATTAGATATCACATGTCCTAGCACTATTCCAAATTTCACCATAAAGTGACTTTTCTCCCAACTAAGAGTTAAATTGGTCTTAGTGCATATTTTCAAAACACTAGTTAAGTTATCAAGGCAGTGGTCAAAATAATTACTAAAAACAGAAAAATCATCCATAAATACCTCAATATACTTCTCTAGGATGTCGGAAAAGATTGACATCATGCATCTCTGGAAGGTGGCAGGGGCGTTGCACAGCCCAAAAGGCATTCTTCGGTAAGCAAAGGTCCCAAAGGGGCATGTGAACGTCGTCTTCTCTTGGTCCTCCGGAGCTATGGCAATTTGATTGTATCCTGAAAATCCATCCAGGAAGCAATAATAAGCATGTCTTGCCAATCGCTCAAGCATCTGATCAATGAACGGCAAAGGAAAGTGATCATTTTTAGTTACTGTGTTGAGCTTGCGGTAATCTATGCATACTCTCCATCCCATTGTCTTCCTTGTAGGAATCAACTCATTGTTCTCATTAGCTACCACCGTGATCCCAAACTTCTTTGGCATAACATGGACCGGACTCACCCATTTACTGTTAGATATAGGGTATATGATACCCACCTTAAGTAGCTTTAGGACCTCTTCCTTCACGACCTCTTTCAAATTCGGGTTAAGTCTTCGTTAAGCCTCTCTAGACGGCTTCATACCTTCTTTTAAAAGAATGTGGTGCATGCAAGTGGTATGGCTTATTCCCTTAATATCCACTATGGTCCATCCAATTGCAGCCTTATGTTCTTTTAGCACCTTCAATAGTCTCTCTTCTTTTTCCGACTCTAAGTCAGAGGCTATAATCACAGGGAGAGTATCATTCACCCATAAGAAGGCATATTTGAGGTTAGATGGGAGTTGTTTGAGTTCTAATACAGGGGGAGAACTCATAGATGGGATTAACAACTTGTTGATCTCATCTTCTATTTCAGCACTTACTTCTTCAATACCAGATTCTTCTTCTTCTTCTGAAACTCTATCCTGTTGTACTTCTTCATCATCTTCTAATGCATCACAAACCCAATCTAGTAGTTCTTCGGATATTTCATCTGACATTTCATCTGACAATTCATCTTGTACTGCCGAATTCACCACTTCAATTGAACTACACTCAGCTGAGTAACAATCATCTGCTGCTTCAGGAAACTTAAGAGACTAAAAGACTTTAAACTCTACCGTTTCATCTAACACAGTCATCGTTAGCTTTCCATTCTGGACATCTATAAAAGTCTTTGCAGTTGCCATAAAAGGACTTCCCAAAAGAATAGGTTTGCAATTTCTATCTTTAGCTCTTTCATCCATGTCTAGGACAACAAAATTAGCAAGAATGATGAGATTATCTACCTGAACTAACACATCTTCAACATAACCCCTAGGGTATCTAACAGAACCATCAGCCAACACAAGTGACATAGTTGTCTTCTTCACGTCATTCAATCCCAGTTGCTCATAGATATATAAAGGTATTAAATTAATACTGGCTCCCAAATCTAATATGGCTCTCTCTAAAGTTGTACCTCCTATAGTGATGTTGATGCAAAAACTACCTGGATCTTGTAATTTTGGCGGCAACGACTTTTGAAGGACTACATTAGCATTTATGGTCATGAATTCTTGATGATTCTCCATAAATCTTGTTTTGTAGGTATGAAGGCTCTTGAAAAACTTTGCATATGCTGGCATCTTCTGAATCATCTCTAGTAAGGGCAAGTTGACATTGACTTTCGAGAGAATGTCATATACGTCTTTGTATGATTTTTCTAACTTGCTCTTTTGCAGTCTTCCTGGGAATGGAATTGGAGGAATATATGGATTGGTTGATTTGTGTAGGAGTGGTGAAACCTTAGATTTTTCTACCACTATCTCTTCCTCCTAGGGCATGCTGTTATTTTTAGAAGGACCTGAAACAATAGCAGATTAATCAGAAAGTTCAGCAAGTCTATTGTCAGTTAGAATCTTACCATTTTGAAGAATTGTCATAGCCTTTGCTTGCTTAGTGAAACTTGGAAATTTTCCATGTTCCAACTTTTGTTGAGCCTCTGCTAATTGCCCAACTTGAGTTTCTGTCTTCTTCAATGAAGCATGAATGTTCTGAAATTGTACCTCATTACGTTGGTTCATTTGCTGCATTTGTTGTTGCATTTGTTGGAGCATATATTCTATTGATGGCTTCTTGGGTTGGGATTCAGAGTTTTGTTGGGCACCGGTGTTAAATTGCCTTTGATTGCTATTGTTGTTTTGGCCCATTGGTTTCCAGTGGCTTCATTATTGTTTCCCCATTGGTTTCCTGAACTCTGATTGTTGTTGGACCACGAAAAATTGGGTGGTTCCTCCAACTTGGATTGTAAGTGTTGGAATATGGATCATTCCGTGGTCTAGAATTAAAGTTGTTCATGGCTTGAACCTCTTCTTCTTCTTCTCTAGGTCCAGGACCTCCTACTTAGTGTTCTCCCATAAACAATTTTTGTTGCCAGCTCTTCATTTGACCCATATCAGTAGTAAGAGTATCCATCTTCTTTATTATTTGTGCCATCTGAATAGAGGTCAGACCATCATAAAACCACTTCTGTGCTGGCATCTGAAACGCTCCCATGCCTCATAAAAAGTCCTTGTTGATAGAAACTTGAAATTTTTGTATAAATTCCCTTCATGTCTTTCACCTCATCTTTTAATTAGGCATCTCATGCGCCTCTTTTGTAATCCTATATTGTATTTTAGACTCTCTAAAGAACAGAAGTGACGAGAGTTTTATGACAGCTTTTCAAAGATAGAGTATACCTGACTTACTCAGGTAATGTTTATCATACATGGATCCCTCCACAAGCATTGTTCACCAAAAATGACCCGATACTTCAGTCGAAAGACCTAGATCATATCGTAAACAAGCACTGACATAGCTGAGCTTTTAGTAAGAAATCCGTGTTGAGGACAATCTCTGGTGCATATTTCTTGAAACGCTAATCCATAGTTATTTTATTCATGCTAAATTAAAAGACTCATAAAAAGTCTTTTACTTTTGTATACTTGTTGAATCATATTTCCTAATCTTGTTGATAGAAACTTGAAATTTTGGATCGAATTTCACTAGTTTTCTGAGGTGCATAATACTGATCAGTGAGTTTTTCCCTTACTTCATCCCAAGTTCTCAAAGATGCTGGAGGCAATGTCAACAACCATGTCTTCACCTCATCTTTTAATGCATGTAGGATGCATCTCATGCGCAGCTGGTCTTTTGTAATCCTATGCACCCATGCACTAGATCCTTTTGTAATGATTTAGACTCATCATATCTCATTTGATCCTCTCAATGCTGTATTGCTTAAGTTGTGCGACTAACTATTGTGTCTACCACTCATATCAGATGTACGAACAAAAGAACATAAGCACATCTTAAACCATCACTTTATTATATGAAAAGAGTTAATTACAACAAACCTCTATTGGCATAACACAGGCAGCTGGTTGTAGTGGCTACTTATCAGTTCATAATTCCTTGCTGCAGGTTCTAACACAATGCACAAAGGATAGTTGCTCACAACCGGCCTGCTGTAATCCTTCATAGTTCTGATGGGCTCTGGTTCTGGCTCATAAACCGGATTTGGAACAAAGTTGGGTATAGGATCATGATCCTGCTTGAGCCTTTCTTGGTTCTGAAGTTGCTCGTCTTCCATTGTTTGATTTCTGATGCGATTAATGTTATCGTTCAAAGGTAACAATTCTCCCTGCTGAGATCTTCTACCTTGCATCTACTGTCAGCACCTGAAACAAGAAAAGACAAATCACAAGTAAACTGCGAAAAGAAAGAAAAAGAAAATTCTAAAAAACTAAAAATTAATGACTCGACTACCTAAACTTAAGTAAACCTATTAACTAAAACTAAAACTAGAAATAACCAATAAATTCACTAGTTCCCCGGCAGCGGCACCAAAAACTTGATGGATAAAATCATGTTATAAAAACCTAACTCGCAAGTGCACGAATCATGAGATAAGTGCAGCGACAAGTAGGGATCGTTCCCACGAGGAAAAGTGATTTACTGATTAAACTAGTTCTAATTAAAGCTAAGCAATTAACAGTATCCAGAGATTTTGATTGATTGATTGAATGATTGGTTTAGAACAAAATTATCTAAGAAAGCAATTAACAAGAATATGTGAATGTGATCAAGAGGTGAGAGGACTAGGTCATCAATGCTCCCCAACTATGTTTACTCAATGCTTCGAATTGACTTTGATAAAAGATGTTAATTAAGTTAAGGATTCGTTCTTATCTTAAGTATGATTGTTACCGTATGATCCTGGGATGAATCAAGTGTTCTCAATTATAATTTACCCATAAATCAATGGCGCAAACTACAACCGAGAACCCATTAAGCGCAAGAACTAATGAACCGAAACCTACTTGCATAAATCAATGCTAAGATCAGTTTTACCCATTCAATTGAATATAAATTAAGGTTATGTGTAAATCAACACTCCAAACTTAATTGTTTAATTATCAAAACCCTAAATTCATGTCCGCGTATAATCATGCATTAGCACAAATAAAGAATTAAGACCTAGAATGAATTAAATGAATCAGAACTTGAATTAAGAAAATATAATCAATTCTAACAAAGAGTATTCATAGAGGTTCACATTGATTCCCTAGTATGGATTTAGTTACACATCATGAAAATAACAAGACAAGAGATATAGGAGATAAAACCCATTGAGAAACTTCAATGAATGCTTCAAATCTTCGATGTTGAAATCTTCTCAACATGTGTGATGAGTTGTTGTGTGTTCCAGAGGGTAGGCTTGTGTCTGAGAGAGAGCGAGAGAGTTCGAGCTAGGAGAGACAAAACCTATTAATCGTCTCAATATATATAGGCACCCAAATTCTGGACGCGAAAAGATGTCTTATGCTGGACGGAGTGACCAAACCGCTGCCATTACCACTGCCAAAGCCGCAGCGGTATAGGCAGCGGTCTTGACGTTTGACGGACAATCGCTGCCACTATGAGAGCGGCTTGACAGCGGTCAAGGCAGCGAACACCACTGATGTTGGAACGCTGCTGAATCGCTACCAATTAATTAGGAGCGGTTTTGACAGCACTTTTTGGCCTTTTGCTAGAAAACCCCTGGGATCTTCTAAAATAGCACATTTTGCCTGATATTCTTCAAACAACTCAGTTGGATCTAAAAACCTGAAAATGCTCAAACACACATATTAAATCCCTAAAAGACTCGAGAAACAAGCAATTCATTAGAGGAATGGGGATAAAAAATGAAAATAAATAATAAATGTGTCCTAAAGTAATCTAGAGGGGGGGTGAATAGATTTTAAACAATTTTACCCAATTTTTCGAGATTAGTCCAAATTACGAAAAAGCCCCCAATCTAGTCAATAACAAAAAATACAAGTGCGGAAATTAAAGGACACACAATATTTACGTGGAAACCCACACGGGGAAAAACCACGGGCTGTTATGTACGCCACACGAGAACCTCGAATCCACTATTTGCAAATACGATTACAAATTAGGTTGACCACATCACACCTAAATTTACTAATCCGTCTTTGCTACCCGCGGGCCTTTAATAGTGACTCTAGTCCTTGCT
The DNA here is from genome assembly GCA_008009225.1 of Acer yangbiense. NCBI lineage: Eukaryota > Viridiplantae > Streptophyta > Magnoliopsida > Sapindales > Sapindaceae > Acer > Acer yangbiense. Next base: position 30,578,311 of record CM017764.1, read on the forward strand.
ACCCGCGGGCCTTTAATAGTGACTCTAGTCCCTTGCTTGCAAACTACCTAAGAGGTAAATACAAGACTTGTCTCTAAGGTGAAGAGATAGCACAACCTAAGGTGAATATGTGAAATACTCAAGATGCTAAAAATGCAAGGTTAGACATTTAAGCTTATCTAGGCAAGGATGAACATGTTAGACAATCCTAGATATCATATTACTAGATGACATGCATAAAACAACACTAAATAAGCAACCAAAATCCTATATGCATTATCTATCACAATACAACTCACAAACCACAATAAAACAATCTTGAAACTAAGTCAAGTCATAAAGATGCAATCTTGAATCAATTCAAGTGATAAAGAAGCTATCTTGTAAAGCAAGAACATATAGATATGAGAATGATGTTCTAGATACAAGTCATGTGAGCAAAACTAAAAACCCTAGATGAAATCAACCTAGAATTATGCTAGATGATAAATGAAAGATGCAAGATGAAGGGTTTTGTGATTTGGAAGCTTAAAGATGAAGTCTTGATATCTTGGCTTGAAGATACTCAATCATGCTCTCAAAAGTGTAATTTTTACTCTAGAAAACGAGCCAAGACTATCAAGACATATATAAATGGGATCCAAGTGAAGTGACATCGTTTTGAAAAAATGGCCTGAAAATGCCTTGGGCGCTGTACAGGTCGCTGTACGTAGAGCGACCTGAACAGCGCCTGAAGGAGAAGATGAAACGTCTTCTACCTGGGCGCTGTTCAGAATAGCGCTTTTGAACAGCGCTTGAACAGCGCCAAGATTCTGAACTTGCTCGGCCAAGGTAGGGCGCTGTACGTACAGCGCTTTCGTACAGCGCCTGAACAGCGCCAAGATTCTGAACTTGCTCGGCCAAGGTAGGGCGCTGTACGTACAGCGCTTTCGTACAGCGCCCGTACAGCGCCTACAAAAAAATGCATCAGGTCTGATGCAAAAATGACCCATTCTTATCGGGTCTGAAGGGGGCGCTGTTCGTACAGCGCCTTGTAGGGCGCTTTGAACAGCGCCCTTTGCAACAAGTGTATACCTAGGAATAATGCATGGCAAGGCTTTGGGAATACAAAATGCAATCATCAAAATATGCAAAATGTGAGTGTGTGCAACTACATCTCTTCAAAATAGAGTAAGTCAAGAAATCTACCTTCCTTGAAGCTCTTGATCATGCAATGAGGTTTTCTTCCATCCTAAGCTATCTTTACATATAGAACCCCATTGTGATTTTGCCAACGAAATACGCCAATCAAAAGTGAGGCACTTACAATCTCCCCCTTTGGCTATTTCGTGACAAAATCACCACTCACATAGCATCCTCACAAAACAAAAGATTGGTCAACAAAAGTTTTCTACATTTCAATTAAGCTCCTAGTCTAAGTCTTGAACATCTTCAAGTCAAATCCAAGCTTGTAGAAAAAAAACCAACCTACACACAATCAACAAGAAAAATACCTTCCAAGAACAAGTGCGGGAGAGATGCTAATAACAAAAGAAATGTCATTTCAAAAGGTTTCAAAAAAAAATTAAAACAAGCAATGCAACTTCCACTCAATGCAATCATCTCCCAACATGGGTTACTCACTCTCAACTCCCCCTAAATGCAATGCCTAGAAGCACAAATTCTTCCCAAACCTTACTCCCCCTTTTGTCATGAGATAGGCAAAGGGAGTCTCCCCGAATAGGTAAGCATTAGCAAGGAGAGCTTGAAGCACGACCACATGTGCAATCATATAGGCAATTTTATGCACCTCAACCAAGTAAGAGAGAATCAAGGAGTTTTATTTTTTAAAAAAATGTGTGACAATGATGCTTTGCATGCAAGACATGTTGCATCTAAGGCCAAAACAATGGTATTTGGCAAGGCAAACAACAAAGGTTTCCAATAGAATTCAAACCAATTTCACCCTTTGTCATGGAAAAAGCAAGGATATAGAATTTTAGAATTTCTAAAATAAAGAGCAACTATATCCAACTTTATAGGCAAAACAAGACATGAGCGACTTTGCACCCTATTTGATTTTTCCGGGTAAGATACCCGTATGATAGTAGCCTTGTTCTACAAATAAAGAAATAGAGACTTTGGATATTAAGATCCTTATTGATTTAAGTCTCAACATTGCTTTTGCACACAAATTTGCATACAACATTTGCAATCAAACATTTCACATTTTCATTTCATACTTTTCAACTTAGGTATGTCATTAAAAAAAAGAATCATCATGTCATGGAGATCAATTAAAGGTCATTCAAAAGGTACTTCCGAAGTACATCTCCTATTCCAAAAATGCATGTTTGAGCATAGATATGACATGGATTGCAAGCAAGGCAATGTAGCACACTTATTTAGAAAAATACATATAAGTATGTACAACCAATCATCTCAAGCAATTAACTAAGAGGCATAAAATATATCAATGTGGCACAATGTATGATCATGCAACTTTGCTCTCTTTGCTTGAGCTCCCCATATGGGGTCAAGACACACCAAATCAACCCAATTGACAAATCCCAATAGACTTGCTAAGGTTCCCAAATCTAATGGTGTCTAAAGGCTTTGTAAACAAATCCGTTAGTTGGTCATTTGTTCCCACATGTTCCAATGCAATGGTTTTGCTCTCAACTAGCTCTCTTATGAAATGGTGTTAATGTCAATGTGCTTTGTCCTAGAATGTTGGACGGGATTCTTAGAAATGTTAATGGCACTCATGTTATCACAAAATAAAGTAAGAGTACCTTGCTCCAAGCCATAATCGGCTAGCATTTGTTTCATCCACATCAATTGAGTGCAAGCACTACCGGCGGCAATATATTCCGCCTCGGCCGTGGATAGGGAAATTGAGTTTTGCTTCTTGCAAAACCAAGAAACCAAATTGTTCCCAAGGAAGAAGCAACCGCCCGATGTACTCTTCCTATCATCACAATTTCCCGCCCAATCGGCATCACTAAATCCAACAAGACTTGGATTAGTGTCAAAGGAGTACCATATCCCATGATTTGAGGTACCATTCACAAACCGAATGATCCTTTTCACCGCCACAAGGTGAGACTCTTTGGGATTAGCTTGGTACCTAGCACAAACACCCACACTAAAACAAATATCGGGCCTACTTGCGGTCAAGTAAAGCAAGCTACCTATCATGCCACGATATAGACTTTGTTCCACATCCTTTCCACTAGCATCTTTGCTAAGTTTCAAGGTGGTGCTCATGGGTGTGTCACAATGTTTGGCATTTTCAAGGCCAAACTTTTTCACTAGGCTCTTAGCATACTTAGCTTGGGATATGAAGATCCCATCATGCATTTGCTTGATTTGCAAGCCTAGGAAATAACTTAGTTCACCAACCATGCTCATTTCAAACTCATGAGACATGACATCAACAAATTGTCTAACTTTGGATTGGTTGGTGGAACCAAATACAATGTCATCAACATAAATTTGAGCTATGAATAGCTCATCTTTAGTGCACTTGATGAACAAAGTCTTGTCAACACTACCTCTTGAGTAGCCATTGTCAACAAGATAAAGAGTGAGGCGCTCATACCAAGCCCTCGGTGCTTGTTTCAACCCATATAGAGCCTTCTTGAGGCGATAGACATGAGAGGGGTGGTGTGGATCCACAAACCTCTTGGGTTGCTCAACAAACACTTCCTCATGCAATAAGCCATTGAGGAAGGCACTCTTGACATCCATTTGTTGTAACTTGAACTTGTACATACAAGAAATGGATAAGAGAAGCCTTATGGACTCAAGACGGGCAACGGGAGCAAAAGTCTCCTCAAAGTCAATACCCTCAATTTGAGAGTATCCTTGTGCAACAAGCCTTGCCTTGTTTCGCACAATGTTGCCATCCTCATCGGATTTGTTCCTAAACACCCATTTAGTTCCTATGACATTGGTGTTTTTGGGTCTAGGAACAAGAGTCCAAACCTCATTTCTCTCAAATTGGTTTAGCTCTTCTTGCATGGCAAGAACCCAAAACTCATCTTCCAAGGCTTCATCAACCTTTTTGGGTTCTATTTGAGAGGTGTAACAAGTGTAGCTAATTTGATTAGCTATTTGACGCCTAGTCCTAACACCTTCTCTAACTTCTCCAATGATATCATCCTTATCATGGAGCTTTCTAACCCAAGGAGCGGGTTCATTAGAGTCCAAAGAGGGAACTCTATTAAGAGGCAAATCATCCTCTTCATCTTGGTTTGACTTCACACCACTAGTGTAGGGAAAAATACGGTCAACGCAGTGGAAGCGAGATTAAAATCGAGTTTAGTATAGTTTAAAATTTTTCCATAATTTGAACCTTAACCCTCTAATTAATTAACATATAATACTAAAGATATCATACCTTTGTCGCGTGATCCGATTGACATTGCGTCGATGGTAATCCGCAAGATCTTCCAATCCAATCACGAACGTGAATCACCTAGGAGCGTGGTCTCCCTTCTCTTTGAATTGTGTACCTGAGGATGGATTAACAAAACTTTTTCTTTTTCGTTAGTCACAACAAATTCCAAGAGGCTACAAAGAATGTTCCGGTCACTTTTGAATTCATAATCGTTAGATCGAAACTCGCGTGAACCTTATTCGAAATTGTGCACAAAACCTTTTGATATAAAAGTTACTAGTGCACTATCAAAATAAGAACAAACTTTTCTCTCTATTCCTCTTGGCCGAAAATCACACTAGTCTAAGAGTTGGATTCTATTTTTCTCTAGCAAAAGAAAAAACTCTCAAGTCCAAGACATTAGGGTTTTTTTAATTCCTCTTCAAAGAATATATATATAGTGGCCGAATTCTTGCCTATTAAAACATATAAGTTAGTGCAGCGAAATCTGCACCTTATAAATATATAACTATGTGCAGCGAATTCTGCACCTTATAAATATATAAGTCTATATATCTATCTTGTTTATTTCTCTGCTGCACCATATATTATATATATATTACTGTATGCTTTATATATATATATATATATATATATATTCCAGCAGTTAATTGCCATATATATTTCATATATATCTATATATTGATGCCGAAATCCTTTACCATGTAGGATTTGTCTTTTGACTTATATCCTAACCCTAGGTAGATTTCCTTAGAATTCTAAACCCTAATCCAATTCTTTAGTGTATTTGTGACTATATAAAAGACTTTCTTATTTGACTAGATAAATAAATCCCTTATTTATCTACTTACCAAATAAAGTCTTTTATTTTAATTATACTACCACAATAGTATACTACTAAGAAACATATTTCCTAGTCAGAAAAATATTTTGATTTTTAATTAAATAATTAATCAATCAATCAATTAATTTCCATTTAATCAATTAATAAAAATAAAATAATATAATATTATATATATCTCGGCCATTTGCCATATATATTAATATATCTATATATTGTTTTTCTATTTTATTAAATCCATTGGACCTTAATAAAAGGCCCACATGTGAACTAGGCCCATTCTTACTAAAAGAAACAAGTCCACATGCCTTAATACAATTCTAGATGGACCCATAAATTAGTCCGGTAGAATATATCAAGTGATTCATGCAAGTCCGTGTGGATTGGAGATCTTGGCGGGCCTATCTAAATTTAAGCTCCAATAGACATAGCCCAATCACAATCAACAAATGATTCACTTAGGTTCAATCTATTAATCTTAGTTCATTCCACTAAAGAACTAAAATTGCACTCTTAAATAAAGATGAAATAAGTAAATGATTCTCATTCATACCCTAGACAATCTTATAGGAGATAGTGTATCCTCGTGAAGAATATCAGTAATCGCCAAGAGCTCATAGACCGCCTATAGCTCTCCAAGTTACCATATTTACTCATATGACCACATTTTGAACTTGGATATTTTGACTTGTCTAGAAGCCATGTTTCAATAGACTCTATCGAAAACTTAACGTTAAGATTCAATATCCAATACCTCAAAACATCCATATGATGATATTCTACTCTCATTTAATAAATGGAGCCACGATGTCCATATCTATAAATGAAGTCCTCTATCGATTAACAAATGAATATCACCAAACTATCGAGGATAGACTATGCTATATAATCGTACTCATTGATAACTCAAATGATACCACTTGCAACCATAAGTCCATCATTTATCTCAGGATTAAGATAGACTCTCCGATTGTCCTAATAATGAAAAGACTATTATCTATTGACGGTTCTAGATAAAGTATTTCATTGTGATCCAGTTCAATGCACCCAGTGCACTAGATTCTTTTACTCGAAAACCCTCCGATGATTTCAGACTCATCATAACTCATTTGATCCCACTCAAATGCTAGCAAAAGAATTTTACAACTTTAACAAGATAAAGGTGCCCAACCTTTAACTTAAGTTGTGAACATTATTCAAAACTAACTAAAGAATTGTGTCTACCTCATACATATCCAGATGTACGAACAATTCTTCTTTTCTCATAGTCTTTTGACCTTATGATTATTTACTTTTGACAATTATAATAATTAAACTATAAATGCTATAAGATTTGTTAAACTAGAAATCACATTATTAATATGAATAGATTGTCAAACACACTATTACACTCTTGCTATTGAGCATAATCCTAACAACTAGAAGTCTCACCACTTTCCTTCAAAGGAAGGTCATTCACCTCACAAACATCCTCCTCATGGTCATCATGTTTGGGCCTACAATCATCAAAGACAACATTTGATGATTCCATAACACTTTGAGTCTTTAGATTAAAAACTCTATAGGCCTTGCTATTAAGTGCATACCCAATGAAAATACCCTCATCACTCTTGGCATCAAACTTGCCAAGTTGATCCCGGTCATTTAGTATATAGCACTTACTCCCAAAGATGTGGAAGTAGCTCACATTGGGTTTTCTACCCTTCCATAACTCATAGGATGTTTGTTTAGTCCTGGGTCTAAGGAAAACTCTATTCCCTATGTAGCAAGCCGTATTGATGGCTTCGGCCCAAAGATTTCTAGGGACTTTGTTGCTAAGCAACATCACACGGGCCATCTCTTGGAGGACTCTATTCTTCCTCTCAACAACACCATTTTGTTGAGGAGTCCTAGGGGCCGAAAATTCATGGGAAATGCCTAAGCTATTGCAAAAATTTTCAAACTTAGCATTTTTAAATTCTTTCCCATGATCACTTCTAATTTTCTTAATGCTTTTAATGTGAGAAGTTTTCTCATTTTGAATTTTGACACAAAGCATTTTGAATTTCTCAAAGGCTTCGGACTTTTCTCTAAGGAAGTAAGTCCAAGTAAACCTAGAGAAGTCATCAACAACAACAAGAATGCACCTTTTACCACCTAAACTTTCGGTTTGAATGGGACCCATAAGGTCCATATGGATGAGCTCCAATGGCTCTTTGGTGGAGAGATATTTGCCTTTCTTGTGCACACTCTTAGTTTGCTTTCCTTGTTGACAAAGTCCACAAACTCCCTCAACCTTTTTCCCAAACTTGGGAAGGCCCCTAACAACATTCAACCTATCAAGGACTTTCAAGTCCCTATAGTTCATATGGCCAAGTCTTTGGTGCCACACCTCAATTTGCTCACTAGTAGACAAGTTACAAGAGATGAGATTAGACTCAAGACAATAACAATTGTCACTTGATCTCTTGCCTTTCAACAAAACTTGCCCATTTTCCTTAAGAATAGAGCAATCAACTTTTCCAAACATAACCGAAAGCCCTTCATCACTTAAGTGTGATATACTAATGAGATTGGCTTGCAAGCCATCAACATAGAGAGCATTGGGCAAGGAGGGTAAACCGGGAATAGATATATTACCTTTCCCTATGACCTTTTTCTTAGATCCATCACCAAAGGTGACATACCCACCATCCTCCATCACAAGAGATTCAAAGAAACTCTTGTTTCCGGTCATGTGCCTAGAACACCCACTATCAAGGTACCAAGTGTTAGAGGCATTTGCTTTTAAGGCAACTTGGGCCACATAGCAATAATAGTCATCATGTCTACTCATCCTAGGTGAAACATGGTCATTCCTAGGAGCCATTGGTCCATTAGCTCTAAAATTTCTAGGTGCATGCATTGTGGCTCTTCTAAGCATATTTTTCTCAATCATACTTTCTCTTCTACACAATTTAATATACTTAAGGCAATTAGGCCTAATATGGCCTTCAATTCCACAAAAATGGCAAGTATGAGTAAAGTAGGAATTCATACCATAGCCTTGAGCAAACATTTGTGGCCTCCTTCTATTTTGAGTTGCTAATTGATGTTGAGGCAACTCTCTCCTTTGTGGTTGAGCCAAGTTGGCATGTCTTCTAGGTTGAGCATGAAAGACCCCATGTTGAGCTTGTGGGATCCTTTGTTGTGGAGGTCTTGGTTGTGGAGCTCTAGGTTGAGGAGGAGCTCTTGTTGGAATCCTTGCTTGTGCTTGCTTGGAGGATTCACCGACTTCAACCCACTTGGTTGATTGTTGAGGGGTTTGAGCATTCTCAACCTCCTTGCTCTTGACAAAAGTTGTCTTCTTCAAGGATGTGGCTTCCATTTCTTCCACATATCCTAACCCCTTCTTGTCACTAGGACTCTTCCCACAAGATAGCATCTTGTCAAGCTTCTCGGTTCCGGAAGTCATCTTAGCAATCAACTCTTTTGCTTCCATGAGCTCTTTCCCCAAGCTTTGTTCACTTTTCTTGACCAAGACTAACTCCATCTTCAACCCTTCTTCTATCTCTTTTGCCTTACTCATTTCCTTGCTCAAATGAGTCACTTGGATGTCAACTCAAGCTTCTCCCCTTTCAACTTTTGTATCTCCTTTTTCTTCTTCAATCTTGAGTTCTCAAAGAATCTCATGAAGTCATCATAGTCCATCTCTTCATCAAACTCAAGATTTGACGTTGAGGAGTTACTCCCACCATTTGAGTCATTTTCATCCACTTCTTCTTGCTTGTCATCTTCCTCTTCTTTATCACTCATAACTTCATTGCTATTGTGAGAGGATGAGAAAGCAATGAAGTTGGCAATTTGGTCTTCCTCATCATCCGAAGACTTGTCTTCATCTTCTAGGTCATCACTATCACTCCAAGTAACCGCCATGGCTCTTCCTTTCTTCTTCTTCAAATTTGCACATTCGGGAGCAATGTGTCCAAACCCACTACACTCATAGCATTGGACACCCTTCTTATGGTCTTTCTCTTGAGCTTGCTCCACTTTCTTGAAAGGAGCCTTCTTCTTTACAAACTTTCCCTTGGAGCCAAACCCTCTCTTCTCAAATCTCATGAATTGCTTGAACTTCTTTGCCATCAAAGCAATTTCTTCATCCGAGTCTTCTTCATCTTTCTCAACCTTGACACTCTTCAAGGCAAGACTCTTTTGCTTCTTTGGAGGTGTAGTTGTAGGACCTTTCCTAGATTCATACGCCAAGAGCCTTCCAATGACTTCACTTGGCTTCATTCTTGAGTAGTCACTATTTCCTCCAATGCCGTCACTTTGGATTCAAACCTCTCGGGAAGTGACCTCATGATCTTTTGTTTAATTCTTCTATCCGAGTAGGGATCACCAAGTTGGTGACTTTGGTTTACTATATCCATGAGCTTCACTTGGAAGTCATTGAAGCACTCATCATCCTCCATCCTTATGGTCTCAAATTGCGTTTGGAGAACTTGAAGCTTGGAATCCTTAACCACATCGGTTCCTTCATGAGCCGTCTCTAATATATCCCAAGCTTCCTTTGCTATCCTTGTAGTTTGAATGAGCTTGTATTGGTTGTCATCCATGGCACATAGGATTGCATGCATGGCTTTGTTGTTCCATTTTGAAGCCTCAAATTCTTGTGGAGTCCATTGTGCCTTCGGCTTGAGGACTTCCTCTCCACCTCCCGTAAGAGTCATCATAGGTGGAGTGTATCCATCTTCAATCGCCATCCATGCCCGGTCATGAATTTGACTCACATAAGCTTCCATTTTGCCCTTCCATGAGGCGTAATTGACCCCGGTGAGCAAGGGGGGTCTTGTGCTAGAGGCACCCTCACCTCCCATTCCATTTCCACTCATTGTGTTTGGGTTTGAATGAAATGAATGCACACAAACAAACTAAGCACACACCACAATGCAAACAAATGCAAGAGACTTTAACAAGAGCAAGGGATCTCCTAATTATGTTAAGGAACCCGCTCTGATACCAATTGAAAATAAATAATAAACGTGTCCTAAAGTAATCTAGAGGGGGGGTGAATAGATTTTAAACAATTTTACCCAATTTTTCGAGATTAGTCCAAATTACGAAAAAGCCCCCAATCTAGTCAATAACAAAAAATACAAGTGCGGAAATTAAAGGACACACAATATTTACGTGGAAACCCACACGGGGAAAAACCACGGGCTGTTATGTGCGCCACACGAGAACCTCGAATCCACTATTTGCAAATACGATTACAAATTAGGTTGACCACATCACACCTAAATTTACTAATCCGTCTTTGCTACCCGCGGGCCTTTAATAGTGACTCTAGTCCCTTGCTTGCAAACTACCTAAGAGGTAAATACAAGACTTGTCTCTAAGGTGAAGAGATAGCACAACCTAAGGTGAATATGTGAAATACTCAAGATGCTAAAAATGCAAGGTTAGACATTTAAGCTTATCTAGGCAAGGATGAACATGTTAGACAATCCTAGATATCATATTACTAGATGACATGCATAAAACAACACTAAATAAGCAACCAAAATCCTATATGCATTATCTATCACAATACAACTCACAAACCACAATAAAACAATCTTGAAACTAAGTCAAGTCATAAAGATGCAATCTTGAATCAATTCAAGTGATAAAGAAGCTATCTTGTAAAGCAAGAACATATAGATATGAGAATGATGTTCTAGATACAAGTCATGTGAGCAAAACTAAAAACCCTAGATGAAATCAACCTAGAATTATGCTAGATGATAAATGAAAGATGCAAGATGAAGGGTTTTGTGATTTGGAAGCTTAAAGATGAAGTCTTGATACCTTGGCTTGAAGATACTCAATCATGCTCTCAAAAGTGTAATTTTTGCTCTAGAAAACGAGCCAAGACTATCAAGACATATATAAATGGGATCCAAGTGAAGTGACATCGTTTTGAAAAAATGGCCTGAAAATGCCTTGGTCGCTGTACAGGTCGCTGTACGTAGAGCGACCTGAACAGCGCCTAAAGGAGAAGATGAAACGTCTTCTACCTGGGCGCTGTTCAGAAGAGCGCTTTTGAACAGCGTTTGAACAGCGCCAAGATTCTGAACTTGCTCGGCCAAGGTAGGGCGCTGTACGTACAGCGCTTTCGTACAGCGCCTGAACAGCGCCAAGATTTTGAACTTGCTCGGCCAAGGTAGAGCGCTGTACGTACAGCGCTTTCGTACAGCGCCCGTACAGCGCCTACAAAAAAATGCATCAGGTCTGATGCAAAAATGACCCATTCTCATCGGGTCTGAAGGGGGCGATGTTCGTACAGCGCCTTGTAGGGCGCTTTGAACAGCGCCCTTTGCAACAAGTGTATACCTAGGAATAATGCATGGCAAGGCTTTGGGAATACAAAATGCAATCATCAAAATATGCAAAATGTGAGTGTGTGCAACTACATCTCTTCAAAATAGAGTAAGTCAAGAAATCTACCTTCCTTGAAGCTCTTGATCATGCAATGAGGTTTTCTTCCATCCTAAGCTATCTTTACATATAGAACCCCATTGTGATTTTGCCAATGAAATACGCCAATCAAAAGTGAGGCACTTACAAAAAACATATACAATAAATGACCGATCATATGTTATTCATATATATCTTAGATACAAGTTTGAGATTAGTGTTTTTGAATGTTTGAGAGTTGTATTGAGATAGCTTTCTAGGTTTGCATAATCTATGATTTGCTAAGCTAATTGAAATGTCATTTAGTTCTTAATATCTAGGATTGCTTTTATTTCTTGATATATCATCATCCTAGATAAGCATATAGGGCTACCTAGCTCTTGTTGCATACTTGAGTATTTCATATATTCACTTAGGTTGTATCATCTCTTCATTGAGAAGTAAGTCTTGTATAGCTTCCGGGATTAGGTTGCATAAATCACAAGCAATTGGACTAGGTTCACTTATACCGAGATTAGGTAGGTGTGTGATTACTTAGAGGGATTAGGTTGTAATCGGTTTACACATTTAGTGGATTCGAGGTTCGAGTGTGGCTTACTTACTAGCCCGTGGTTTTTCCCGTGAGGGTTTCCACGTAAATATCAAGTGTGATTTAATTTTCGCACCATATTACACTTGCTATACTGTTAGGATTATGCTCAATAGTAAGAGTGTAATATTGTTCTTGACAATCTTTTCATATTAATAAAGTGATTTCTGATTTAAACAAATCTTATAGCATTTATAGATTGAATATTATAATTGTCAAAAGTAAATAATCATAAGGTCAAAAGACTATAAGAAAAGAAGAATTGTTCGTACATCTGGATATGTATGAGGTAGACACAATTCTTTAGTTAGTTTTGAATAATGTTCACAACTTAAGTTAAAGGTTGGGCACCTTTATCTTGTTAAAGTTATAGAATTCTTTTGCTAGCATTTGAGTGGGATCAAATGAGTTATGATGAGTCTGAAATCATCAAAGGGTCTTCGAGTAAAAGAATCTAGTGCACTGGGTGCATTGAATAGGATCACAATGAAATACTTTATCTAGAACCGTCAGTAGATAAAAGGTTTTTCATTATTATGACAATCGGAGAGTCTATCTTAATCCTAAAATAAATGATGGACATATGGTTGCAAGTGTTATCATTTGAGTTATCAATGAGTACGATTATATAGCATAGTCTATCCTCGATAGTTTGGTGGTATTCATTTGTTAATCGATAGAGGACTTCATTTATAGATATGGACATCGTGGCTCCATTTATTAAATGAGAGTAGAATATCATCATATGGATGTTATGAGGTATTGGATATTGAATCTTAACGTTAAGTTTTCGATAGAGTCTATTGAAACATGGCTTCTGGACAAGTCAAAATATCCAAGTTCAAAATGTGGTCATATGAGTAAATATGGTAACTTGGAGAGCTATAGGCGGTCTATGAGCTCTTGGCGATTACTGATATTCTTCACGATGATACACCATCTCCAATAAGATTGTCTAGGGTACGAATGAGAAATATTTACTTATTCTATCTTTATTTAAGAGTTCAATTTTAGCTCTTTAGTGGAATGAGTTAAAATTAATAGATCGGACCTAAGTGAATCATTTGTTGATTGTGATTAGGTTATGTCTATTGAAGCTTAAATTTAGATAGCCCGCCAAGATCCCCAATCCACATGGACTTGCATGGATCACTTGATATATTCTACCGGACCAATTTATGGGTCCATCTAGAATTGTATTTAATATATTAAGAATATAATTTGCACATTATTCATTTAATGGGCTGATCAATTATATTAATATATTAATTAAAGGCATGTGGACTTGTTTCTTTTAGTAAGAATGGGCCTAGTTCACATGTGAGCCTTTTATTAAGGTCCAATGGATTTAATAAAATAGAAAAACAATATATAGATATATTAATATATATGGCACATGGCCGAGATATATATATGATATTATATTGTTTTATTTTTATTATTTGATTAAATGGAAATTAATTAATTGATTAATTAATTATTTAATTAAAAATCAAAATCTTTTTCTGACTAGGAAATATGTTTCTTAGTAGTATACTATTGTGGTAGAATAATAAATATAAAAGACTTTATTTGGTAAGTAGATAAATAAGGGATTTATTTTTCTAGTCAAATTAGGAAGTCTTTAATATAGTCACAAAAACACTAAATAGTTGGATTAGGTTTGGAATTCTAAGGAAATCTACCTAGGGTTAGGATTTAAGTCAAAAGACACAAATCCTACATGGTAAAGGATTTCGGCCTCAATATATAGATATATATGGCAATTAGCCAGAATATATATAGATATATATTTATAAAGCATGTGGTGACATATATAATATATAGTGCTAGTAAAGAGCACGAGATATATATATATATATAATATATATTTGGCAAGACATATATATAGAATATATTGTGCTAGTAAAGAGCAAGAGATATATATATATATATAATATATTTCGCAAGACATATATATAGAATATATTGTGCCAGTAAAGTTCACGGGATATATATATAATATATATTTCGCAAGATATATATATTTAATATATTGTGCAAGGAAATCGCAATATATATATATATATATATATACATAATATATTCGGAAACCCTAATGTCTTGGACTTGAGAGTTTTTTCTTTTGCAAGAGAAAAATAGAATCCAACTCTTAGACTAGTGTGATTTTCGGCCAAGAGGAATAAAGAGAAAAGTTTGTTCTTATTTCGATAGTGCACTAGTTACTTTTACATCAAAAGGTTTTGTGCACAATTTCGAATAAGGTTCACGCGAGTTTCGATCTAAAGATTGTGAATTCAAAAGTGACTGGAACATTCTTTGTTGTCTCTTGGAACTTGTTGTGACTAACGAAAAAGAAAAAGTTTTGTTAATCCATCCTCAGGTACACAATTCAAAGAGAAGGGAGACCACGCTCCTAGGTGATTCACGTTCGTGATTGGATTGGAAGATCTTGCGGATTACTATCGATGCAATGTCAATCGGATCACGTGACAAAGGTATGATATCTTTAGTATTATATTTTAATTAATTAGAGGGTTAAGGTTCAAATTGTGAAAAAATTTTAAACTATACTAAACTCGATTTTAGTCTCGCTTCCGCTGCGTGACCTTATTTTTCCCTACATATACTATATTGTCTATTAGGGGTATTTTCGTAATCTTGACCATACACGAAAATTTGGTAAAATCGATTAAAATCTATTCACCCCCCCTCTAGATTAATATACTACACACCGTTAATTTGTTTCACATGTTAGTGGTAAGAGTGAGAGACGTGTTGTGAAGAGTGTGTGGGTTAGAAAAGACACACCTAATTGTCTAGTTGCACAATATGCTCTACGTGCCAACTTCTCCTATTCTTGGTACCTAGATAGCAGTTGCTCTAGGAACATGACCGGGAACAAAAGTTCTTTGAGAATCTCGTTTTAAAGGATGGAGGTTGGGTTACTTTTGGTGATGGTACCAAAAAGAAAGTTCTTAGCAAAGGAACAATTTGTATCCCTGGATTGCCTAAACTTCACAATACTTTGTATGTTGATGGGTTACAAGCTAACTTGATAAGCATTACTCACTTGTGTGAAATTTTTAAGGAAGTTAGTTTTAACAAAGACGTGTGCACTATAATTGATAAAAAGGGTAATGTTGTCCTAAGAGTCAAAAGGTCTATAGACAATTTCTATTGTCGTGAGATAGATCCTCTAACTTGCAACATGGAACATGAGTGCAACAAGCTTGATTTGTGGCATCAACATTTGGGCCACATGAATTTTAAAGATGTAAAGAAGCTTGAAAAACATGACATTGTTAGAGGTCTTCCCAATCTTGGTAAGAAACTTGAGGTTGTTTGTGAACCTTGCCAATTAGGTAAACAAACCAAAATGTCTCACAAAAAGAGTACTTATATTGCTACCAAGAGACCTTTAGAACTTGTGCACATGGACCTAATGGGGCCAATTGAAACCGAGAGCATCAATGGCAAAACGTACATTTTTGTATGCGTTGATGACTATTCTAGGTTTACTTGGGTTTATTTTCTTAAAAACAAGACCGAGGCTTTTGATTACTTCAAAAAAAAATTTGTAATCAAGTTCAAAATGAAAAAAGTCTTGATATCAAGAAAATATGTCGCATTAGGAGTGATCATGGGACGGAATTTGAAAATGCTAAATTTAGTGAGTTTTGTGATGGTTTAAGGATTTCTCATGAGTTCTCCGCACCTAGAACTCCTCAACAAAATGGTGTTGTTGAGAGAAAAAAATGTGTCTTTCAAGAGATGGCTAGGGTCATGCTCAATTGCAAGAAAGTCCCTAGAAACCTATGAGCCGAGGCGGTCAATACCACTTGTTATATGTCTAATCGTGTATTTAGGAGGCCCGGCACAAAACATACGTCCTATAAGCTATGGAAGGGCAAGAAACCCAATGTAAGTTACTTCCACACCTTTGGGAGTAAGTGTCACATTTTGAATTATAGAGATAACTTAGGAAAGTTTGATGCTAAAAGTGATGTTGGTCTCTTTCTTAGGTATGCTATTAATAGTTGTACTTATAGAGTGTTTAACTTGACCATTAAAACTATTATGGAGTCTATCAATGTGAAGATAGATAATCTTAGCATGCTTAATTTGTATGATGATAATAGTGTCAATGAACCTAAAGAAAACATTTTTGAATGACACTAAAACACCTATTGATGTGGCTAGTAGTGTTTCTAGTCAAGATGATGAAAATGATAGTCATGTTGAAGTTGTAAGTCAAGGGTTGGAAAAAGCTTTAAATTATAATCAACAAAATGACCAAGGTGTTGAATATTCTCACCTTAGACTTAGAAACTTACACTATCAAGAAGACATCATAGGTGATTTGAATGAAGGGGTTAGAACTAGAAATCAAATTGCTAACCAAATTTCATATGCTTGCTATACTTCTCAAATTGACCCGAAAAATATTAATGAGGCAATTGTTGATGAATATTGGGTTGGGGCTATGCAAGATGAACTTAATCAATTTGAGAGGAATGAAGTGTGATCCTTAGTTCCTAGGCCTAAAGACATAAATGTAATTGGCACTAAATTGGTGTTTAGGAATAAGACCAATGGCAAGATTGTGAGGAACAAAGCTAGACTAGTGGCTCAAGGTTACACTCAAGTTGAGGGTGTAGACTTTGATGAGACGTTTACATCGGTTGCTCGTCTCGAGTCCATTAGACTTTTGTTGTCCATTGCATGCATTAAGAAGTTCAAATTGTTTCAAATGGATGTCAAAAGTGCTTTCCTCAATGGATATCTTCAAGAAGAATTGTATGTTGAACAACCTAAGGGTTTTGTAGACTCACACTCTCCTAATCATGTGTTTAAATTGAAAAAGGCCCTCTATGGTCTTAAGCAAGCTCCAAGAGCTTGGTATGATAGGTTGACTTAATACTTTATTGACAACCAATATAGGAGAGGTGGAATTGATAGAACATTGTTTATCAAACATCATGATCATGATATTTTTGTTGCACAAATATATGTTGATGATATTGTTTTTGGGTCTACTAATAAAAGCAAGGTTGATGAATTTGTAAGTGTGATGTCAAGTGAATTTGAAATGAGTATGGTGAGTGAGTTGAATTATTTTCTAGGAATGCAAGTGAAGCAAACTAGCATGGGCATAATGTTGAATCAATCTAAATATGCTAAAAACCTTGTTAAGAGGTTTGGCCTAAAAAATGGAAAAGATTTTGAAACACCCATGAGTACTACTCTAAAACTTGACAAAGATGAAAAAGGGAAAAGTGTTGACTAAAGCCTTTATAGAAACATGATAGGTAGTTTGCTTTACCTAACAGCTAGTAGACCGAACATATGCTTTAGTGTAGGCTTGTTTGCTAGATTCCAAGCCAATCCTAAGGAATCTCACTTAAAAGCCGTCAAGAGGATCATTAGGTACATCAAAGAAACTCATAGTCTTGGTATATTCTATTCATTTGATACCAATGATATCCTTGTAGGCTACTGTAATTTCGATTGGGCGGGAAACATAGATGACCGTAAAAACACATTGGGAGGTTGCTTTTATGTGGGGAATAACTTGGTTTCTTGGTCAAGTAAGAAACAAAATTCCGTTTCCCTTTCTTCTTCCGAAGCCGAGTACATTGTGGTCGGAAGTGCACGCACGCAATTACTTTAGATAAAACAAATCCTTAAGGATTATTAGATAGAACAAGGAAAAATGACACTTTATTGTGATAACTTAAGTGCCATTAACATCTCTAAAAATCCGGTTCAACACTCCCGCACAAAGCATATAGACATTAGGCAACATTTCATTAGAGACCTAGTTGAACATTCTATTGTTACTCTAGAGCATATGCCTACTAAAAATCAACTTGAGGACTTGTTTACAAAGCCCTTGGACAAAGAGAGGTTTAAAACTCTTAGAATGTCTATTGGCATGATTTGTGTTGATTAATTTGCTTGTGTGATTGTTGAGTGGCTTGATGATCAAAACTTAATTGAAATATCAATATCTTTGAGAGCCTCTCACTTGAGAAGTAATGATCTTAAACAAATAACTCTTATTGTTTTTATATCATGCACTTGAGCTTGAAAAACTTACTTTTGAAAAGTGCACTAATGCTTCTCTTATATGTTTTAGTTTTGAGTATTTATGGTTGAAAATGTGTAGATTATGGATACATCTAGAAGCCTATTGCTTAGTACATGATAGATGACCTTTAGTATGTATCCATTTTGCTTCGGCACTACATAGTATTCAACGAGCACCCTCATGGAAGGGCTACACACCTTGGTTGTGAAGCCGTCCAATGTAGGAAATGGCTACGCCATTGTGATGAGTGAAAGCTGCCATGAGGTGTATATGTTTTTGTTAGAAAAATCAAAGAAGTGTTAACAATAATCATTTAAAAATATCTTTGATTCAAAGCCTAAAAGAAATGAAAGATAAAAGGCTAAAAGGTGTATAGTTGAGAATTGTGAAAAAGCTCGGGTTGTCAAATAGAAACAGGTAAACGAGCCAAATGCACACACGCTTACATGTTGATATCTATTCTTTTAAAGCAAAAACCCGGATGAATATCGGTTTGACCTAGATTGTAAATGCTTTAGTTGGATAGGTGTGGATAGAGTTTGCATGTTGATATCACAATTACTCCTTGTATATATGTGAGAAGCATTCACACACACACAATTTGCTTATGTGCTTGATTCATTAGCAATGTGAGAATATTTTTGAGAGATTAATGAAAATCTTTGATTCTCTCTTGGACTTTGAAAAGTGATGAAATATTTTCTCTTATTGCTTGAATGTGTGAATGTGTGAATCCCTTGTGAACAAATCTACTTGGTGATTATATGTGGAGCATATGTTTAAGGGGATCTTAGTTTATTCAACTTCGCTTTCTATACGATTTATTGCTTAATATCTCGTTCTTTATCTCTTGTGTCCTTTGTTTATTCCTTGACAAAAATGGGGAGAAATGTATACCTCACCATGTTTGATATGGGGGAGACCATGTTTGATATAGGGGAGAAAGAAAATGTATACCTCACCATGTGTGGAGAAATGTTCCAAATGTGTGAGTCTTGTACCTCTTTGTGTTTAATGAAGACTTTGTCTTAAGGGGGAGAATTCTTGTCTTAAGGGGGAGAAAATAATTCTTGCCTAATTATGTTAAGGATCTTAAGGAGAGCTTTAATGTGAACACATTCATACACTTGAGATAATGCATTTTTGTTTGAGATAAGAGAAGTTTCTTATTTGTTTATGTGATGATATCTTACCATTCTTCTTTGGAAGAAGATCTCTTGTTTAGTTTGCTATGTTTCTCATAGGTACCTTGAAGTTTAAATAAGGGATTCTTGAAGACTCATGAACACTTAAAGATCTTTTAGTCTAGGGATCTCTTTGTAATGTGAGGTTGAGAGTAAGCAATCAACTTTGAGTTTATTAGAGTGAACATTGTATGGTGAGGATGAGGTTTTACCATGGAATAACCAAAGGGGGAGATTGTAAGATCCTAGATCTTTACTGGCTTGATTCCATTACAAAATGCTCTTTATTTGTATTGATTAGTTGCTTAAGTTGTTCTTGGTGAAAAGAAGCTTCAAAGAAGAAAAGCAACGTCTCATGCAAATATCGTCTTCAAGAGGAAAGTCGTGTACTTGGATGCTAAGGTATCAAGATTCTTCTTCCTCTTGCAGGCATAAGCGCACACACACACAATTCATTCATGTGTGTCCTTGCATCGTTATGCTATATTTTGTATAACACATTCACACACAATTGAAGTATGCTCATGCATTGAACTCATATTGTCATACATTGTAGAGTTGCATGTATTAAGACTATGTCTAGGAAATGGCATACTTGTGTGATCTTTGTTAGGATTATGCTCGATAGCAAGAGTGCAATAGTGCTTTTGACAATCTTTTCATACTAATAAAGTGATTTTTGTTTTAAACAAATCTTATATCACTTAAAGTTTAATTATTATAATTGTCAAAAGTAAATAATCATAAGGTCAAAAGACTATAAGATATAAAGAATTGTTTGTACATCTGGATATGTATGAGGTAGACACAATTTTTTAGTTAGTCTTGAATAATGTTCACAACTTAAGATAAAGGTTGGACGCCTTTACCTTATTAAAGTTGTAGATTCTTTTGTTAGCATTTGAGTGAGATCAAATGTGTTATGATAAGTCTAAAATCATCAAAGTGTAGTGTCTTTGGGTGAAAGAATCTAGTGCACTAGGTGCATTGAACAAGATCACAATGAAATACTTTATCTAGAACCATCAGTAGATAAAAGTTTTTCATTATGAGGACAATCAGAGAGTCTATCTTAATCCTGAGATAAATGATGGACTTATGGTTACAAGTGTTATCATTGAGCTATCAATGAGTACGATTATATAGCATAGTCTATCCTCAACAGTTTGGTGGTATTCATTTGCTAATCAATAGAGGACTTCATTTATAGATATGGACATCGTGGCTCCATTTATTAAATGAGAGTATAATATCATCATATGGATGTTTTGAGATATTAGATATTAAATCTTAACGTTAAGTTTTAGATAATGTCGATTGAAACATGGCTTCTGGACAAGTCAAAATATCCAAGTTCAAAATGTGGTCATATGAGTAAATATGGTAACTTTGAGAGCTATAGGCGGTCTATGAGCTCTTGGCGATTACTGATATTCTTCACGAGGATACACTATCTCCAATAAGATTGTCTGGGGTACGAATGAGAAATATTTACTTATTCTATTTTTATTTAAGAGTGCAATTTTAGTTCTTTAGTGGAATGAACTAAAATTAATAGATCGAACCTAAGTGAATCATTTGTTGATTGTGATTGGGTAATGTCTATTAAAGCTTAAATTTATATAGCCCGCCAAGATCCCCAATCCACACAGACTTGCATGGATCACTTGATATATTCTACCGGACTAATTTATGGGTCCATATAGAATTGTAATTAATACATTAAGAATATAATTTGCACATTATTTATTTAATGGGCTGTTAAATTATATTAATGTATTAACTAAAGGCATGTGGGCTTGTTTTTTTTTTGTAAGAATGGGTCTAGTTCACATGTGGGCTTTTTATTAAGGTCCAATGGATTTAATAAAATGAGAAAAATAATATATAGGCCATGTTATGGCAAGGCTAGTAAATAATCCTATTATATTATTTTATTTTATTATTTAATTAAATGGGAATTAATTAATTATTTAATTAAGAATCAAAATCTTTTTCTAACTAAGAAATATGTTTCTTAGTATTATACTATTGTTGGTAGTATAATAAATATTAAAGACTTTATTTGGTAAGTAGATAAATAAAAGGAATTTATTTATCTAGTCAAATTAGGAAGTCTTTGATATAGTCACAAATACACTACAGAGTTGGATTAGGGTTTGGAAATCAAAAGAATGATAGGAGTCTTTGGTGAAAACACAAATCCTCCTTGTGTGAGGATTTAGGCCAAATAAGAAATCTACCTAGGGTTAGGATTTAGGCTACAGGGCATAAATCCTACTTGGGAGAAGATTTAGGCTATCACCCTATATTTTAGTCAAGAGAATTCGGCCACTATATGACATAGATGGAAAGAAGAATTCGTGAACTAATATAATACATATAGGCAATAAGAATTCGTGCACAATATATATTTTATATAGGCAAGAAGAATTCATGCGCAATATATATTTTATTGGGCATGGAGAATTGGTGCACCATATATTTTATTGGGCAAGAATAATTCAATATATATATATATATATATATATATATATATATATATATATATATATATATTTGGAAAAGAGATTTTCGGCCAATATATTTATTCAACATATAGATTTCGGCCAACCCTAGATGCTTGATATAGAGTTATTTTTCTTTTGCTTGAAAAATAAAATCCAACCTCTAGACATAGTGTGATTTCGGCCATGATACGAATCAAGATGCATCATCGAAGGATCCATTACATGTTCCAGTTGGGCCAATTACAAGGGCCAAGAGGATTAAAGATGATGAGAATAAAGGGGCTGCACCAAGGGATCCATTGCATGATCTCGGTTCAAGACACAAAGAGACTTCAAATTATCACACAAAGAGACTTCAAATTATCACTTTAATTTGTTAATCACCAGGTCATGTTAGAGGGGTAGTTTTGTGACTTCATAACTTTTGATTCCGGATGAAATAGTTGACGTGGCTTATGATATTGGAAAGATCAGCACCTTAACTTCAATTTCATATTTTGAAGCAAGTCATTTGAAGGTCCCAATAGAAAGTTATGACTGAATTCATTATGGTGGCCAGATTCAACTTATCTACGGGATTTGAAGAGTCTTTGCTTGATATTGCATTAACTTTATTATTTCTTGTAATTTGCTTTGTCAATTAATTCTCTTGTGTTTCCCATGCTTGGAGGGTTGTTCCAAGGAACCAATATATTCGGTTCTTCTCATTTGTAAAAGATTCAGACTTTGATTATATTAAAATTGAGAGTGTTTTCTCTTTGGTTCTTCATTGAACTTGGAACTTATCAAGAATTCTTCCTTGTGGCGTTCAAACCAGACTTATCACTCACCTTCGTCTCTTCTTGAGTGTGGCGTCTACAATACTTCTTGATACCGTTGGTTCTTATCTCCATATAGATAACGGGTCGCGGTCCTTTAATTTTCTTTATCTCATAAACTTGATTCAGAAAACGATCCTTCGTTACCATATATTGGTTCCGGGTCTCACTGCTCTTGGTGAGATTCATATCAGTCCAAGAGCAAAAAGAGAGAAGAATTGTTTTTATTTTGATAGTACACTAGTAAGCTTTTACATCAAAAGGCTTTGTGTACAACTTCGAATTAGGTTCACGCGAGTTTCGATCAATAGATTGATAATTCACAAGTGACCGAACGTTCTTCGTTTTGCTCTAAGAAGGTTATTGTGACTAACGAAAAAGAAAAAGGTTTTTGTTATCCATCCTCAGGTACACAATTCAAAGAAAGGGAGCCTACACTCCTAGGTGATTCACGTTCGTGATTGGATTGGAAGATCTTGCAGATTACCATCGACGCAACGTCAATCGGATCACGCGACAAAGGTGCGATACTTTTATTATATATTAATTAATCAAGGGTTAATGTTCATCTTTAAAAGGGAAATTTTTTGAAATATACTAAACTTATTTTCGCTTCCGCCACGTGTATTTTCCCTACAATTGGTATCAGAGCCTGGTTGCACCCTTGATTAATTGATGTATATGTACGTGAATCTATTTCTTTTAATTGTGAATATGCATGTTTTAGAAAGAGATGGCACTCTAGGTATTCTCATATATAATTACATTGGAACAGTCTTTCTATTATCAGTTCAAACTGACAAAAGTTATATCAGTTCCTTGTATGTGAGCCACTGGATTTAAATACTTTGACTGACAAGTGCATACAGCTAAGTCAAAGTATTTAAATCCAATGGCCCACCCACATGCAAGAAACTGATATAACTTTTGTCTGTTCGAAATGATAATAGAATTTCTGTATATTGGAATGTATGGATTTATATATGTTATTATTATATGATTTGTTGTTGCTCGATTTTGGTCCTAGAATTTCAATGTATTTTTGTTTCGGAATTGTAACAAGAAGGGTGGTCTATTATCGCCATAATTCCTTTTTGATAGTTACTAAGTTTTTTTTTTTTTTTTGCTATTGTAATAAAAAAAATACTGCAGAAAATATAATGTATTAAAATACTGCACTATTACTATTAAAAAATACTGCAGTATATTTTAATTAAAAAAAAAAACTACAGTAATTTATAATTTAAATTCTACTGTAATATATTCAAGTATCGAAGATTCGAAGAGTTGAAGAATTGGAAGCAGAAAAAGGAAGCAACCGGAACCAAACCTACACCGTGCGCACCAAAGCAACAAGCGTGCGCACATAAAAGTGAGTAGCTGCGTTTGTTGTGGTGTGGGGTGCATGGCTGCCCATGGGGGCTGGGTGCATGCGCACGCCCATGGGTGGGGCAGCCAAGGTGCTCGCGGTGATAGCCGTTTGAAGACTTGTCCACCAAGTTAGGATTTTTGTATTCCAAACATATGTAATTTACTTGCTTTTCTAGGATGGACCAAATTTGTGGCTATTTATTTTTTCGTAAATATTACAATGTTTGTCATTGTTTGATAACATGTCATATAGAATAGGAGTGCCACTCATATATCTCTTTTGGTATGAACATGCATTGAATGATTTAGGTATCTAATTGGCATCTTGATAATTTGGTAAATCATTCTATAGAATTTAATCACATGCCTTAAATAATTGAGTGGGAGAAGGTGTTTTGAAACACCTATGGCCTCCAAGGTTAGTTGAGCTTTATGTTTTGTGTGATAACCCCCCAAGTGGTATCCATGAATGGAATTTAGCAAAATACTTCCTTACAAGGATAGACTAGACAATTGACTCAAACAATATCTACTCTCAAATGAGGGATTTTCATGAGGGAAAATATTGAGGGTCAAAATCTTGGTAACACATTCAATGTGGTTTTATTGATATCCTCTGTAAGATCCTAGATCTTTGTTGGCTTGATTCCATTGCAAAACTCTGTTTATTTGTATTGATTAGTTGCATAGGTGATTCTTGAATCTTGAAGAAAAGAATCTTCAAAGGTTAAAAGCAACGTCTCATGCAAATGTCGTCTTCAAAAGGGAAAGCTCATCCTTGGATGCTAAGGTATCAAGATCCTTCTTCCTTTTGCAAGGCGTAAGCACACACACACACAATTCATATATGTGTGTCCTTGCATCGTTGTGCAAACATTTGGTATAGCACATTCACACTCATTTAAGTATGCACATGCATTATTCTCATATTGACAAACATTGTAAATTTGCATGGTTTATGACTATCGCTTGGATATAGCATGCTTGTGTGACATTGTATTTATTTGTTTGTGTTTCTTGTTTTTTGGAATTGAATATGTTCTCTTTTGATTCCTTATTGAGTTCCGGTCATTTCAGTTACTCATTCTTTAGGTTTCGAGTCCAAACGATGTAGCTACGCTATTTTGCGTTCTCATTCGTTGAGTTATTTTCGTCGTCGTTTTCCGAGATGAATTCTCAACCTTTTGTCAAAGTTTTGTAATTTTTGTTGTGCATGAGGGAGTCACAATTAGTAATCCAAAAATGGATTCAAAATCGGAGTTCGGAGGCCTGAATACGGCTGAAGAACGCGAGAGGTGCGCGACAGGAGCAAGCATGGCCAATGGCCAAGCTTGGTGTCCACGTGTGAGCCACGTGTGCCACACGGACAAGCAGCTTCTCTACCCATGTGTGCCACACGTGGAGGTGATGTGGCACACTTCAAGTGGGTGCTTCATTTTCCCTTTCTCTCTCTTTTAAATATGATTTTCCTTCCCTCCAAACACAACTTGAAGAAAAATTGAAAAGAAAATGTGTGCAGAATTCTTCATGATTTTTATTTTCTTATTTTGATCATAACTCTCTCATATGAACTCGAAATTGAGTGATCCAAAAGCCAAAAATGTTGGTCCTGAAGAGAGCTACAAACTCTAAGCATTTTTAGAGTCATTTGAGTTCGTGATTTTTTGCAGTTGGCAGATTTCAGTCCGAGACTCAAGTGTTGTATGTCAAACTTCTTCTTTTCACTTTATCTTTTGATCATCTCTTTTAATCTTCCTAATTGATAGATGATATGTGTTAGAATGTTGTTAGATCATATTCTAGGGGTGTATGATCTATTGATTGTTGAGTTTTAGTCTTTTGATCTCAATTGAACATATTTAGCTAAACTTGACTAATCTTGAAATTGACTCGAGAAATATCTTGTATGATATATCTCTTGATAGTTTCTAGGTTTAATTTCATGATCTAAGAACAATGTATTGTTGTGTGAAATATTGAATACTCTTGACTTGTTCTTATTGATTTACATGCATTGATTTTTAGGTACATTTGTGATTGGTTGTTGATAACATATCCTAGAATATCTCTAAGCATGTCATAAAGCTTGTTTGATCATCTAGCTTTATTTGATTGTGATTTGCATCATTTGCATCACCTAGATCATTGCCTTGTGAAAAGGTTGAAGTCTCTTGATTAAAGTGAGTGAAACTTTATCTTGAGCAAGAAGACTTGGCTAGGAAAGGATTCAGGATAGCTAAGCGAGAAGTCTTAGTTAGGATCAAATGGATCCTAATAACTAAGCGAAAGTCTTAGCTAGGAGTGTGATACTCCGGATGGTTGAGCTAGGGAAGCTTGACTAGGATCTTTGGATCTAGATAGCTAAGCAAGGAAATCTTCTTAGAGGCTTGAGAGTCTTGGATAGGAAGTTGCTTCCTAGAGGTGAATGACTCATCTTGGATAGGGAGTAGGGGAGTGATTCACTTGGTCTTGTGGTTAGACTAGGAGTTGATTGCATTGAGTGTGTATCTCTTTCTTTCATAATGAATTGCTTTGCCGGTGGTTGTGGTATCAACCCATGGATGTTTCCTCTTTGAGGTTTTTCCACGTAAAAATCCTTATGTCTATTTTTGCTTTACTTTTCATTATCTTCCATATCATGTATTGAATGTATCTCTTGTATATTGTTTTTCACATGTATTGACTCATACTATACAATTGCTATATCATTTTCAAGTGTACATTTCATTCTTGTAATCTGCATATTTTGAAGTTGGAAGAGATTTGGGCCTATACCTATTCCCCCTCCCCCCCTCTAGGTATATAATACACTATTGCTTAAGGGAATTTCATCCTCCCAATAGTTCTTGTCAATAAAATCACAAGGCTAAAATTGAAAACGCTGGTTGTTATGTTAACAATTAGGTGGGACCTAGTCCAACTAGTAGATGGTGCGAACTCCCAAAGGAGGCGTGACATTTATGGGTGTTGGATCACCGTTGAATTTTTCGATTGAATTATTTATTTAATTCAAGATAAATATTCGAAAGTGCTTTATCAAGATTATTTACTTATAATTTTTTTTTTAATTCAGAAATCATGACCCTATCCCTAATCAACATCCTAAAAGATAATACTTTAACTGGTAATAATTATGTCACATGGAAAAGGAAAATTGGGTTGTTGCTGCAAGCTGAAAAACATAAGTTTGTTTTGTCTACTCCTAAACCACCTACTTCTACTTATGAATCCCAGATTCATATGGTTGGTAAAGTTGCTACTCTTAAGACCCGTCAAAAGGTCAAAAAACAACAGAAGAAAAAGCAACTTGGGCCTACCAAGAAGGAGACCAAGAAAGTAACTAAGATCAAAGGGAAGTGCTTCCTTTGTGATGAAAATGGACATTGGAAAAGAAATTGCCCAAAGTCTCAGAACTATAAGGAAGAAGGTAATATTAATTATCTTGAAACATGTTTTCTGGCAAATTCTACAGATTCTTGAATCATAGACTCTAGAGCCACTAATCATGTTTGTAATTCTTTACAAGGGTTCCAAGAAAGGAAAAAACTGAATAAGAATGAAATCAACTAGCGCTTGGGCAACGGAACGTTAGTGTCTGCAAGTGCAGTGGGAGATATTAGAGTTAATCTAGATTCTAGTAGGCATTTAGAATTGATAGACGTTTATTATGTACCTCAATTCAAGAGGAATTTAATTTCAATTTCTTGTTTAAATAAATTTGGATATTCGGTTGCTTTTAATGAAGTTTTTATTATTAGTAAGAATGACAAAATTATTTGCAAAGGTACATTGGAAAACGGTTTATTCTTTCTACATAGAAATATCTCTCACTTGTTAGACAGAGAATTAACAGAACCTAATCATAAAAGAGTAAAATTATCAAATGATGAAACCTACCTATGGCATTTGCGCCTAGGTCATATTAACCTTAATAGGATTAAAAGATTGGTTAGTGATGGACCTTTAAGTGACTTAAGGGTTGACGATCTACCAACTTGTGAATCTTGTTTGGAAGGTAAGATGGCCAAAAGGTCGTTCACGACCAAAGGCACAAGAGCCACTGAATGTTTAGGATTAATACACACTGATGTATGTGGTCCTATGAGCATTCAAGCTAGAGGTGGATATGAGTACTTCATCCCTTTCACAAATGATTACTCAAGATTTGGCTATGTATATCTTATGAGACATAAGTCGGATGCTTTTGACATGTTCAAGCATTTAAAGCTGAAGTAGAAAATCAGCTTGAGAAACACAAAAATATCTTGAGATCTGATCGTCGTGGAGAATATCTATCTGGTGAGTTTCAACAATATCTTATTGATAATGGGATAGTTTCTCAGTTTTCTACACCAGGTACACCTCAACAAAATGGGGTAGCAGAAAGGAGAAATAGAACTCTTTTGGACATGGTTAGGTCTATGTTGAGTTATTCAACGCTTCCTAAATCTTTTTGGGGATATGCTTTACAAACTGCAATGTACATTCTAAATGATGTACCATCTAAGTCGGTTCCTCAAACACCGCATGAGTTGTGGACTGGGCGAAAACCTAGTTTACAACACTTAAGGATATTTGGTTGTCCTGCGCATGTGTTAAAAGGAAAGACATAAAAGATGGAGTCCTGTTCGGAAACATGTATATTTGTGGGGTATTCAAAAGGAACTAAAGGATATTGAAACAAATTAACGGTGTGTTCTAATATTAATCTAGCAGGGGGTGAATAGATTTTAATCGTTATTACCCAATTTTCGTATGAATGTCAATTTTACGAAAATCCCCCTAACTAGTCACAATAATATAACTAGTGTAATATGGTGCGGAATGTAAATGACACTTGATATTTACCTGGAAACCCTCACGGGAAAAACCACGGGTTGTTATGTGCACCACACACGAACCTCGAGTCCACTAATTGAAATGATTACAACCTATTCCCGGTTTAATGATCTAATCCCGATCAATAATCATCAAAACTACCTAATCCCGGTATGAGTGGACCTAGTCTAATTTGTAAGGATTCCCATATATTGATTGGCTTATTTCGTGGATAAACCACATGTTGGGGTTGATAATGTAAGGGTAGTTTAGGTGTTTGAACTTCATGCTCGAAGGCCCTTTCAAGACCTCAAGGGACAAGCACGCCAAATGTATAATTTCTTGTGCTTGATTTTTTCTTTGAAGAGATTTAGTAAGCACACACACACTTAGCATACTTGCATTTGTGTGCATACTCTTCACATGTCACTTTACACACTAGCACTTTGTTTTATATCTTGTTGTGTGTATATGTGCTTAGTAATTTGTTTCCCGATAGTATTCGGAAACGTCCGCGCTCACACGTATGTGTGCTTGGTTTTGCGCGAAGACCGCCCATGGAGAATGCCCTTGGTTTTCACCATTGTTGGTGATCGGCGGTTATGATCGGCGGCCTGGCTGCAGAATAAAACCGCCGTTTCAGTCAAGAAAGGTCTGAAGCAATTATGCGGTCACGATCGGTGGTCACGACCGCCGTTCGAAACCGCCGTTCATACCTAATCGATTTTAATCTCTCGGTCTATTTCGGCGGTTGGATCGGCGGTCACGAAACCGCCGAATGAAACCGCCGTTGATGCTCTATTTTTCACGGGCTCAATTCGACGGTCGTAATCGGCGTCGTGGCAGCCGATTGAAACCGCCGAACGGTGCGTTTCAGGGGCAAACTTGTCTTTTCACATGCCCAATACTTGATGTCTATAAATATCTTACTTTCTCATTCTCTGATCAAGCTTCTTGAGTTATTAGAACCCTAAACTTCAAAGAGAGATTTTTGAGAAAAAATCAAATCAAGAACTCACCTTTAAACACTCAAATCAAATCCTTTTTGCATCAAAGTTCATCTTGCATTCATCTATGATTGGGTTTGCATCATCACAACATGCTTGGTAAGATTTTGATTAATTTCATCTTATTTTAGTATTTTACTATCAAGCAGATTCTCTTTTAATTACTTGTATGTTTTTGATCATATGATAAATACAAGAATAGAGAATTAATTGTGATGAATTAATTGAGTGTTGGTTTGTGATAGTTAATTAGGTTTTTGAATAATCTTGATTAGCTAAGCTATTTGACATGTCATTTAGCAATTGATATCTAGGGTTGATTTAAATTGATTATCTCATCATCCTAGATAAGCATCTAAGGTTACCTAGCCTTGTTTGTTATTTGAATATTCATACATATTCACATAGGTTGCATAATCTCTTCTTAGAGAATTAAGTCTTGAGGCTAAGGTTGCTTAGGCCTCAAGCAATTAGGACTAGAGCCACTTTTAAAGGCCCGAGTGGTAGAAGTGGGGGGTTATTGACCGGAGTGTTAGACGAGGTCTACATAGGTTGTAAACTCCATTTCGATTAGTGGATTTCGAGGTCCGAGTGTGGCGCACTAAACAGCCCGTGGTTTTTCCCAGTGGTTGGGTTTCCACGTATACATCAAGTGTTATTTAAATTCCGCACTATATTACACTTGCTTGTATTTTTTACTAGTAGGGGCATTTTCGTAAAATTGACTTGCATACGAAAATTGAGTAATAATAGTTAAAATCTATTCACCCCCCCCCCCCCCCCCCCCCCCTCTAGATAATATTTAGAACACACCGAGCGTTTATTGTTATTTACTTTCATAATTTCTTGTGAATTAAGTAACCTAATCCCCGGTCACAACACAAGACTTAATTCTCTAAGAAGAGATAATACAACCTAAGTGAATATATGAAATATCCAAAAATGCAATTAGAGCTAGGTAACCCTATATGCTTATCTAGGATGATGATTTTGCAATTAATTCAATCCTAGATATTAAGAGCTAAATGACATGTCATAAAGCTTAGCTAATCAAAGATTAAACAACCTAGATATAGCTATCAAAATACAACACTCAATCATGTCAACACAACAATCTCTATTTTGTATCTAGAATATATTCTAAGAACATACAAATAATATAAGAGATGTCAATGATAAATAAAACACTAATTATATATGATAATAGTGAAGAACTTACCAAAGAATGTGTGTTGACCAAAACCCATGCAAGCAAGCATCCTAACTATGCTAGAAAATGCTAGATGATATTTTGATGCATATGAGAATGGTTTTTTAGTGTTAAAAATGTGTTCTTGATTTGATTTTCTCTCAAATGTCTCTCTTTGAAGTTTAGGGTTCTTAGAGTTAAAGAACATAGATTCAGAAAATGAGAAAGTGTGATATTTATAGACATCAAGAACAGGGCATGTGAGTAGACAATTTTGCCCCTGAAACACATCGATTGGCGGTTTCAATCGGCGGCCAAGCCGCCAATCACAACCGTCGAATTGAGCCTGTGAAGAACAAAGCATCAATGGCGGTTTCATTCGGCGGTTTCATAACCGCCGATCCAACCGCAGAATCAAACCCGAGAGATTAAATCGATCAGGTATGAATGGCGGTTTTGAACGGCGGTCGTGGCCGCCGATCTTAACCGCAGAATTGCTTCAGACATTTCTGGACACAAACGACGGTTTCATTCGGCGGCCAGGCCGCCGATAATAACCGCCGATCACCAACAGAGGTGAAAACTAAGGAGAAGCCAAGGGCATTCTCCGTAGGCGGTCTTCGCGTAAGACCAAGCACATTCTAGTGCATGCGCGGACGTTTCTGAATAATATCGGGAAACGAATTACTAGGCACATATACACATAACAAGATATATCAAACAAAGTGCTAGTGTGTAAAGTGACATGTGAAGAGTATGCACTGACACGCACGTGGTAGTTCTAAAATATATGCCGGTAACGGCGCCAATAACTTGATCGGCGCACAGAATGACCGGTTCTAATGAACTACGGTAAATGATATGGCGCGTGTGTTTTTACCCTTTCGCAAGTATACGAATCGTTGGCCACATATAGTGGTTACGAGTAAGGGTATCGTTCCCACGAGGAAGGATGGTGTTTACCTTAAGCTAGTTCTAAGTCTTAAATAATATATATATATATATACACACAATATATTTACACTATTAACATGCAATAATATAAATAGCAATTGTCACAAACAATTAAACTAACTAATCTAAGATTATACTAACAAAGGCTTAATCTAATTACCACTAAGCTAACTAATTCCAACTACAACTAAGGGTTGTCAACCCCTTAGGCAATTAACTAACCTAATCACTAAACTACCAACAACAATTATACTAAATTACACTAACTAGCTAAACTAATTACCACTAATGCAAAGTTATGCAAGAGTGATAATGAGATATGTTAGGGAACTAATGAATCATACAAAATACTAATTACTATTTGATAACAATTTGAGCACTTCAATTATAGGTTAACTAAAGTAAGCAAGGTTTGCATTAATCAAGTAATCATATTTTGCATGTTAACAATTTAATCAATCAATTAACAAGCATATATCAATTAAAGCTCAATTCAAATAATAGATACAACTAGTTCATAGATAATAATACATAAATACACCAAATCCTTAACATAACTATTTAATTACACATTAACAACAAACTAAGGAAATAAGAGAGACAATAGAGACAACCCAATGATGTTGGAGAAGTCTTCAAGCTAGCTCAACTCCTCTTGCTTTCCCTAGCTCAAAATCAAGGTGTGGAAGCTTTGGTCACTATTGGTGGCTGGAAAACAACCTTACACACTAGTTACAAGCTAAGTGAAGTGGTGTGAGTTTATTCTAAGCTATTCTAGGTTGGTAAGGTAATTTGGGTGTAACTTGGTGTGATATTTACTTGTAGGGTGTAATAGGATGTGTATTTGGATATTAGGGATTGTGTTTAAGGTTAGGAAAGTTGTATATTTATATGGGGAAGGGTTTGGCAAGCTTCTGGATGAAATATCTCCCAAGTCGGTCGCTCCTGCGAGTTCAGAACCCCTGCCTCGCTGGTTCATTCCCGCGGCACAAAGTCGTCGTGCGTTTTAGAGCTTTTCCCACGAGCTTGGACCTTCTGGACTGCGGCTTATTTCCTGCGGCATGAAACCGCGGTCTTCCGATGAGTTTGGAACGTCTGGATTACGGGCAAGAAGCCGCTGAACCAAGCTTGAAGGCTTGAACATCCATGGAGTTTTGGAGACTTGGAGGATGGGGAAAACATGTGCATGGGAAGTTGGAAATGGGTCCACCATGACCGCCGTGGAGTGGGCTTCCGATTTGGGCTGAACGGCGTCAGAAAACTGGCTGGAAAATGGCCAGAATCGGTCGGGTAAGCCGCCAGGTCGAAACTAGGTCCCGGTCGGGTCACGGGTAAATGGGTCGAGCAGCTGCAGCTTGAAGATGACCTGACGTTAGGCATGACGCGAGCAAGTGCAAAACGACGCCGTTTGCGCTGGTAACGTGGCGCTCTGCTGTGCTTTGCGCGGCATTTTACACTATGCACCCCTGATCTTCTCCTTATTCACAGAATCTTCAATCCTTTCCCGAATATTGCACTTTTGCCCCTTATTTCTCCACAATTACACAATTGCCCCTGAACTTCCCTATTTACCTGAAACACTTATTTAATCCATTAAATACGCGGTTTTACCCGAGAAACAAGCACAAAAAGATAGGAAAAAGGAGCGCTAAATGTGAACATTTGGAGCGCGATCATGCACACAAATGCAAGTATGCTAAGTGAGTGTATGCATTCTAAGTCTCTTCAAAGGAAACTAAACACTATAAGTATACCTTTGGAGTGCTTGTCCCTTGAGGTCTTGGAAGGGCCTTCGAGCTTGAAATTCAATCACCTAAACTACCCTTACACAATAAACCCCAACACGTGGTTTGTCCACGAAATAAGCCAATCAAAGAATGGGAATCCTTACAGATATTATTTCTATAGTCCTTCAGATCTTAAAGTATTTGTTTCGACAAATGCTAAATTTCTGAAAAAGGACTATATGAATGATTTTGTGCCTAAAAGTATAATTGTCCTGAATGAGATGTCAAGAGATATAATTCCACAAGAGGTTTCACAACCTAACCCAATTGTTAGTTCCACACCATCACAAGATCAACAACCTACCATTCCTCGTCGTAGTGGGAGGGTTAGTAATTGATGAGCGTCGTTGTGTACTCAACAAAATAATGTTTTGAAAACGAATAACGATGTGTGTACTAATATTAATCTAGAGGGGGGTTGTAAGGATTCCCGTTGTTTTTAATTGGCTTATTTCGTGATCAAACCATATGTGGGGGTTCTTTGTAAGGGTAGCCTAAGTATCGGTCTTAATGTTCGAAGCCCTTTGAAGACCTCGTGTTGATAAGCACCGAAGGTAAATTTCTATGTGCTTACTTTTCTTTGAAGAGATTAGTTGCACACACACACTTAACATTCATTGCATATGTGTGCATTCTCTTCATTTGTCACATTTCACACTTGCACTTATTTATTATATTTTGTTGTGTGTAATTGTGTCATGTTGTTGTGTAATTCGTTTCCCGATAACTTTCGGAAACGTCCGCGCATGCACGAGAATGTGCTTAATTTAGCGCGAGGACCGCCTATGGAGAATGCCCTTGGCTTCTCCTTGGTTTTCACCTATCTAGGTGATCGGCGGTTATGATCGGCGGCCTGGCCGCCGACTGAAACCGCCGTTTCAGTCCAGATTGGTCTGAAGCATTTCTGCGGTTAAGATCGGCGGTCACGACCGCCGTTCGAAACCGCCGTTTCAAGACCTGATTGATTTATCTCTCAGTCTAATTCGGCGGTTGAAACGGCGGGCATGAAACCGCCGTTCATACCTGGTTGATTTTGATCTCTCTGTTCTGTTTCGGCGGTTGGAATCGGCGGTCACGAAACCGCCGAATGAACCGCCGTTTATGCTCTGTTCTTCACGAGCTCAATTCGGCGGTCATTAACGGTGGCCTGGCCGCCGATTGAAACCGCTGATTGGCGCGTTTCTTTGAAACTTACTTAAACGACCTCACTTTGATTTGGCCACCTATATATATGCCACTTTGACTTTAGGTCAATTAAGAGAGTTCATATTCAGAATTCATACTTAGGATATTTTTCAAAGAGAAGAAAAATTTCAAGAACTCCATTCTTGATTCTCAAACACTTTTTCATGATCATCAATCATCATCTAGCATCATCTTAGATCATCTAGATGTCATCTAGCATGGAATCTTCATCATACTTTGCTTGGTAAGCTTTTCACTAATATCTTACATGTTTTGTGTTTCTCTTATCTAGCAATCTCAATTAATTACTTGTTTGTTATTTTGTATGCTTTAGATACAATATTGAGATGAGTATGATGTATGTTTGAGATTGTATACTGTGCTTGCATATTAGGTTTTGTGCTTAATATTGATTAGCTAAACTATTTGACATGTCATTTAGTTTTGATATCTAGGATTGCTCTTAATTGCATATTAATCATCTTAGATAAGCATATAGGGTTTCCCTTGCTCTATGTTGCATTTTGGATATTCACATATATTCACTTAGGGTTGTATTCTCTTCATAGAGAAAGTAAGTCTTGTGTGTAGCATCCGGGATTAGGTTGCTTAGAACGCAAGCAAATTGGACTAGGTTCACTCATACCGGATTAGGTAGGTGTGTGATTACTTCCGGGATTAGGTTGTAATCGTTTGCACATTTAGTGGATTCAAGGTTCGAGTGTGGCTTACTTACATAGCCCGTGGTTTTTCCCGTGAGGGTTTCCACGTAAAAACCAAGTGTTGTTTTAATTTCCGCACCATATTACACTTGCTTGTTTATATTATCTTGAGGGCATTTTCGTAATTTTGACTAACATGAAAAATTGGGTAAAAAGCGTAAAATCTATTCACCCCCCCCCCCTCTCTAGATAGCTTTATACACACTGTGCTATAATTTGTTTCAATTGGTATCAGAGCGGGTTCCTAGACATACATAGGTGATCCTTGCTTTTTTGGTGTGTTTTGCATTTTGTGTGATTTTTGATCATTCATACATTTGCATTCATTTCATTCATTCATAAACACTATGAGTGGAAACGGTGGAAATAGTGGTGGCCACGAAGGAGCTTCTAGCACAAGGCCTCCACTTCTTACCGGATTGAACTATTCCCAATGGAAAGGGAAGATGGAATCCTACATATGCCAAATTCATGACCGTGCATGGATGGCGGTGGAAGACGGATATGATCTCCCTATGATGACTCCCGAGGGTGGAGGACAAGATGTTTTGAAGCCTAAGGCGCAATGGAACGCGCAAGAGTTTGAGGCTTCTAAGTGGAATAAGAAGGCTATGCATGCCATTATGTGTGCTATGGATGAGAATCAGTACAAGCTTATTCAGAATACTCAGATTGCCAAAGTGGCATGGGACATCCTTCTAGTTGCACATGAGGGAACCGAGGTGGTGAAGGAGTCCAAGCTTCAAGTCCTCCAAACTCAGTTTGAGCTTCTAAGGATGGGAGAGGATGAATGCTTCAATGACTTCGAAATCAAATTGATGGACATTGTAAATCAAAGCCATCAACTCGGAGACCCGTATTCGGATAGGAGAGTCAAGCAAAAAATTATGAGATCTCTCCCCGATAGGTTTGAATCCAAGGTGACGGCCATAGAAGAAAATAGTGGCTACATAGATATGAAGCCAAGTGAGGTGATTGGGCATCTCCTTGCATATGAGTCTAGGAAGGCTCCTAGCACCACTACTCCTCCTAAGAAGTCTAAAGGAATAGCTTTGAAAGCATCTAAGGATGCAAAGGAGGCAAAGCATGAATCGGATGAAGACCTTGCCTTATTTGTGAAAAGGTTCAACAAGGTTATGGGGTTCAAGAAGAAGAAGGGATTTGGGTCAAGAGGACAAGATTTGAAGAAAAAGAGTTCCTTCAAGAAGTTTGAGCCTAGACAAGAGAGGACCGAAAGGAAAGGGGTCTGATGCTTTGAATGTGGTGGGATTGGTCACTTTGCCCCCGAATGTGCTAATCACAATGAAAATAAGAAAAGCAAAGTGATGGCCGCCACTTGGAGTGGGAGTAGTGATGACTCCAATGAGGAAGATGAGTCTTCAAGTGAAGAAGAGCTCATGGCTAACCTCCTAGCTTTTACCTCCTCACATAAGAGCAAAAGTGGAAGTGAGAAAGAGGAAATGAGTAAAGAGGAAAATGACTCAAGTGAAGAAGAAAGTGATTCCTCGTCTAACTCCATAAGTAGTTTTGTGGAGAAAAAGGTACTTGCTAAATGCCATGCCGAGTTTAATGATTTAGCAATCAAGAGCACAAGAAAGATCAAGATGTTGAGAGAAGAAAATCTTGAGCTTGCATCTCATAATGACCTCTTAGGTGAACAAGTTGAAAAATTCAAGAAGATAGTAGATAAGCTAAGAGAGGAGTTAGCTTTATCTAGGAGGAATGAAGAAAGTCTAAAGAGTGAGCGTAAGGATTCCCGTTGTTTTTAATTGGCTTATTTCGTGATCAAACCATATGTGGGGGTTCTTTGTAAGGGTAGCCTAAGTATCGGTCTTAATGTTCGAAGCCCTTTGAAGACCTCGTGTTGATAAGCACCGAAGGTAAATTTCTATGTGCTTACCTTTCTTTGAAGAGATTTAGAAGCACACACACACTTTGCATTCTTACATTTGTGTGCATTCTCTTCATATGTCACATTACACACTAGCACTTTGATTGTTATATCTTGTTGTGTATTTATGTGTCTTGTAATTCGTTTCCCGATAGTGTTCGGAAACGTCCGCGCATGCACTAGAATGTGCTTGGTTTTGCGCGAAGACCGCCCACGGAGAATGCCCTTGGCTTCTCCTTGGTTTTCACCTCTGTTGGTGATTGGCGGTTATGATCGGCGGCCTGGCCGCCGAATGGAACCGCCGTTTGCTTCTAGGAGCAATTCTACGGTCACGATCGGCGGTCACGACCGCCGTTATAAACCGCCGTTCATACCTGATCGATTTCGATCTCTCGGGTCTGATTCGGCGGTTAGGATCGGCGGTCACGAAACCGCCGAATGAACCGCCGTTTATGCTCTGTTCTTCACGAGCTCAATTCGGCGGTCATTATCGGCGGCCTGGCCGCCGATTGAAACCGCCGAACGGTGCGTTTCAAGGGCAAACTTGTCTTTTCACTTGCCCTTTTCTTGATGTCTATAAATATCACACTTTCTCATTTTCAGATTCAATGTTCTTTAACTCTAAGAACCCTAAACTTAAAAGAGAGACATTTGAGAGAAAATCAAATCAAGAACACCTTTTTAACACTCAAAAACCATTCTCATATGCATCAAAATATCATCTAGCATTTTCTAGCTTAGTTAGGATGCTTGCTTGCATGGGTTTTGGTCAACACATATTCTTTGGTAAGTTCTTCACTATTATCATACATAATTAGTGTTTTATTTATCATTGACATCTCTTATATTATTTGTATGCTCTTGAATATATTCTAGATACAAATTAGAGATTGTTGTGTTGACATGATTGAGTGTTGTATTTTTGATAGCTATCTAGGTTTTGTTAATCTATGTTTAGCTAAGCTATTTGACATGTCATCTAGCTTTTAATATCTAGGATTGAATTAATTGCATATTCACTATCCTAGATAAGCATATAGAGTAACCTAGCTCTTAATTGCATTTTGGATATTTTATATATTCACATAGGTTGTATATTCTCTTCATAGAGAAAGTAAGTCTTGTGTGTAGCATCCGGGATTAGGTTGCTTAGAACGCAAGCAAATTGGACTAGGTTCACTCATACCGGGATTAGGTAGGTGTGTGATTACTTCCGGGATTAGGTTGTAATCGTTTGCACATTTAGTGGATTCGAGGTTCGAGTGTGGCTTACTTACATAGCCCGTGGTTTTTCCCGTGAGGGTTTCCACGTAAAAACCAAGTGTTGTTTTAATTTCCGCACCATATTACAATTGCTTGGTTATATTATCTTGAGGGCATTTTCGTAATTTTGACTAACACGAAAAATTGGGTAAAAAGCGTAAAATCTATTCACCCCCCCTCTAGATAGCTTTATACACACCGTGCTATTATTTGTTTCAATTGGTATCAGAGCGGGTTCCTAGACATACATAGGTGATCCTTGCTTATTTTGGTGTGTTTTGCATTTTGTGTGATTTTTTGATTTATTCATACATTTTGCATTCATCTCATTTGCATTCATCCAAACACTATGAGTGGTTTTGGGATGAGCAAAGAGGGAGCGTCGAGCGTGAGGCCACCGTTGCTCACCGGCGATAATTACTCCTCATGGAAGGGGAAGATGGAAGCATACATATGCCAAATCCATGATAGGGCATGGATGGCGGTTGAAGATGGATATGCTCCACCTATGATGACTTCTACGGATGGAGGAGAAGAAGTTCTCAAGCCTAAGGCACAGTGGAGTCCTCAAGAATTTATTGACTCCATGTGGAACAACAAGGCTATTCATGCCATCCGATGTGCAGTGAGTGAAAATCAGTACAAACTGATTCAAATTACTAGGATTGCTAAAGAGGCATGGGACATCCTAGAAGTTGCACATGAAGGCACCGAGGTTGTCAAGGACTCAAAGCTTCAAGTCCTTCAAACTCGGTTTGAGACCATTAGGATGGAAGAGCACGAGCACTTCAATGACTTCCAAGTGAGACTAATGGACATTGTGAACCAAAGTCACCAACTTGGTGATCCTTACTCGGATAGAAGAATCAAGCAAAAGATCATGCGATCACTTCCCGAGAGGTTCGAACCCAAAGTGACGGCTTTAGAAGAAAATGACACTTACAAGGAAATGAAGCCGAGTGAAGTCATTGGAAGACTTCTAGCCTATGAATCAAGAAAGGCTACCACA
The DNA here is from genome assembly GCA_008009225.1 of Acer yangbiense. Lineage (NCBI taxonomy): Eukaryota > Viridiplantae > Streptophyta > Magnoliopsida > Sapindales > Sapindaceae > Acer > Acer yangbiense. Next base: position 30,618,323 of record CM017764.1, read on the forward strand.
TCTCCTCCTAAGAAGAAAAAGGATATTGCCTTGAAGACATCCAAGATGGAAGAGGAGGAGGATGACTCATATGAAGACATGGCACTCATTGCCAAAGGATTCAAGAAGTTCTTGAATCTTCAAAAGAGTGATTATGGCTCAAAGGGGAATGACTTCAAGAAGAAGAAGTCCACTATTAAGAATGTCAAGAATGTCAAGCCATATCATGAGATGTCTTCAAGAGAGAAGATTCAATGCTACGAATGTGGAGGATTCGGGCATATCTCCAAGGAATGTGCTAACTTGGAAGATGAAAGAGAGGAGGTCGCCACTTCAAGTAATAGTGATGAAGAGATTGTGGCAAAATTCTTGGCATTAGGTTGCTCTCACAAGCGGGACAACAAAGTGAAAGTTGTTGAAGGAAGTCCCTCAAGCTTGAATGATTGTGAGAACAACTATTTTGCCTTTCCGATCTCCTACAATGAAGAAGAGAATGAGAGTCAAGAAGAAAGTGACTCTAATAAAGACGACTCTTCATCTAACTCCTCACATGGATATGTGAAGAAAAAGGTTCTAGATAAACACCTCACTGAGTTTAAAAGCTTAGCAATGAAGACCAAGGAAAAGATACGAAGATTGAGAGAAGAGAATCTAGACCTTGAAGCTCATGTTGACCACTTAAGTGAACAAGTGGATAGATCCAAGAATATTGAAGATAAGCTAAGAAAGGAGTTAGACTTATCTAAGAGGAATGAAGAAGAATTAAAAAGAGAGCTTGAAGAGGCTAAAGGATCAAGGACTAGGATAGTTTCTAGCACCGAAAAACTTGACCACATGTTAAGTGTTGGAAAGAGTCCGTGTGATAAGAGAGGTCTTGGGTTTGAAGATAGTAAGGAGTCCTCCACTCCTAACAAGACCATGTTTGTCAAAAGCTTGAGCTACAAAGAAGATTCACCGGTGCAAACTCCTAGGAAGAAGATTGAGCTAGGACAATGCTCTCATAGTGCACAAGTGAAGGTAGCTCCAAGAAGACAACCTCAAGCTCAACCTACAAGAGTTCCTCATGCTAACTTCCCTCAAACTCAAATCCATCAAGGGAAGAGACCAATCATGCAAACTCAACCGTGGAAGCAACCAAGTCTTGGTCAACAACAAAGAAGGAGAAATCCTATCCAACAACCAAGACAACCACAAAGACATGGGAAGGCTCCTATACATGCACAAGGACATGGTATGATTCCTAACTTTGTCCCTACATGTCATTTTTGTGGTGTTGATGGTCATATTAGACCAAAGTGCTTTCGTTACATTAAAATGTGTAGAGTTAAAAGCATGATTGAGAAAAAGAAAGCTAGAGCTAGAATGCATACTCATAGGAAGGAAGAAATTCATTTACATGATCCTATGACATCTAGATCTCTAGAACAATTGACCACTAGGAAGAAAAATGTCACACCTATGTGGATAAGGAAAAATGAACCCGCTTGCTACGAGACTATCAAGTCTCAAATAGGTTCATCCAAGCCAAATGGACTTGGGAGGTCTATAGGACCTCATGACCTTCATTGTTGAAGGTTGATGATTGACCCCATATGGGGAACTCAAGCAAAGAGAGCTATTTTGCATTCTTGTATCTTGCAAAAAATTTGAAATATCTTATGCCTCTTCTTTTAATTGCTTGAGTAAGCTTGGTTGTACATATGTATATATGTTTTAAAATTCCATAAGTGTGAACCTTGCTTGTCTACAATCCATGTCATATTTATGTTCAAACATGCATTTTTGGACTAGGAGATTTACATTGGAAGTATGATTTGAATGACCTATGATTATCTCCATGACATGATGATTCTTTAATAACATGCTAATGACAAATGACAAAGCATGAAATTCATATAACATGCTCACATGAAAAGCATGAATTGATGATTGCATATTCTTAAAAATGCAAAACTTGTGTGAAAACTTATGAGACTCAAAATGAATAAAGGATCTTGTATCCATTCAAAGGAACTTACATTCCAAATTGTCTCTCTTTCTTTATTAGTTGATCATGGTTACTATCATACGGATAATTTTATCCGGAAAAATCAAGTAGGGTGCAAAGTCGCTCATGCCATGTTTCGCTTATAAAGTTGGATATAGTTGCTCTTAAATTGAAATCAATAATCTCTATATCCTTGCTTTTCCCATGACATTGGTGAAATTGGTTTGAATTCTTATTAGAAACCTTTGTCATTTGCTTTGCCAAATACCATTGTATTTTGGACTTGAATGCTATATGTCTTGTATGCAAAGCATGTTGAATTCACACATTTTCTCAAAATAAATCTCCTTGTTTCTCTCAAATTAATTGAAGTGCATAAAGTGACTTATATGTATATGCATATCTTGCATGCTTCTATCTCTCGTTGCTATGAGTGACCCAATTGGGGACTACTCCTTTGCCTATATCATGACAAAAAGGGGGAGTAGGATATGGTAAGGGGAGGTGCAAAATATAGAAGCTTTTGTGCACTTTGGGGAAAACATACATTGAGGGGGAGTAACCCGTTGAGGGGGAGCATTGCATTTATCATACATTGCATACATTTGGTAATGTTGTGCCTAAATTCTAAAAATGCAAATGCTTGGTATTGTTCTCACATGATTAATCTCACACTTTTCTTGTATTAGAAATGTTAGAAACTCTTTTCAGGGATTGATTATTCTACAAGAGAATTGAAGACTTCAAGTTGCATTATCTTATCTCTTTGTATTGTAGAATATCATTATAGTCCCGTAGTTTCTATTTTTTTTGTGAGGAATCATTGTGAGTGATGGTTTTGTCACGAAATAGCCAAAGGGGGAGATTGTAAGGATTCCCGTTGTTTTTAATTGGCTTATTTCGTGATCAAACCATATGTGGGGGTTCTTTGTAAGGGTAGCCTAAGTATCGGTCTTAATGTTCGAAGCCCTTTGAAGACCTCGTGTTGATAAGCACCGAAGGTAAATTTCTATGTGCTTACCTTTCTTTGAAGAGATTTAGAAGCACACACACACTTTGCATTCTTACATTTGTGTGCATTCTCTTCATATGTCACATTACACACTAGCACTTTGATTGTTATATCTTGTTGTGTATTTATGTGTCTTGTAATTCGTTTCCCGATAGTGTTCGGAAACGTCCGCGCATGCACTAGAATGTGCTTGGTTTTGCGCGAAGACCGCCCACGGAGAATGCCCTTGGCTTCTCCTTGGTTTTCACCTCTGTTGGTGATTGGCGGTTATGATCGGCGGCCTGGCCGCCGAATGGAACCGCCGTTTGCTTCTAGGAGCAATTCTACGGTCACGATCGGCGGTCACGACCGCCGTTCGAAACCGCCGTTCATACCTGATCGATTTCGATCTCTCGGGTCTGATTCGGCGGTTAGGATCGGCGGTCACGAAACCGCCGAATGAACCGCCGTTTATGCTCTGTTCTTCACGAGCTCAATTCGGCGGTCATTATCGGCGGCCTGGCCGCCGATTGAAACCGCCGAACGGTGCGTTTCAAGGGCAAACTTGTCTTTTCACTTGCCCTTTTCTTGATGTCTATAAATATCACACTTTCTCATTTTCAGATTAATGTTCTTTAACTCTAAGAACCCTAAACTTAAAAGAGAGACATTTGAGAGAAAATCAAATCAAGAACACCTTTTTAACACTCAAAAACCATTCTCATATGCATCAAAATATCATCTAGCATTTTCTAGCTTAGTTAGGATGCTTGCTTGCATGGGTTTTGGTCAACACATATTCTTTGGTAAGTTCTTCACTATTATCATACATAATTAGTGTTTTATTTATCATTGACATCTCTTATATTATTTGTATGCTCTTGAATATATTCTAGATACAAATTAGAGATTGTTGTGTTGACATGATTGAGTGTTGTATTTTTGATAGCTATCTAGGTTTTGTTAATCTATGTTTAGCTAAGCTATTTGACATGTCATCTAGCTTTTAATATCTAGGATTGAATTAATTGCATATTCACTATCCTAGATAAGCATATAGAGTAACCTAGCTCTTAATTGCATTTTGGATATTTTATATATTCACATAGGTTGTATATTCTCTTCATAGAGAAAGTAAGTCTTGTGTGTAGCATCCGGGATTAGGTTGCTTAGAACGCAAGCAAATTGGACTAGGTTCACTCATACCGGGATTAGGTAGGTGTGTGATTACTTCCGGGATTAGGTTGTAATCGTTTGCACATTTAGTGGATTCGAGGTTCGAGTGTGGCTTACTTACATAGCCCGTGGTTTTTCCCGTGAGGGTTTCCACGTAAAAACCAAGTGTTGTTTTAATTTCCGCACCATATTACACTTGCTTGTTTATATTATCTTGAGGGCATTTTCGTAATTTTGACTAACACGAAAAATTGGGTAAAAAGCGTAAAATCTATTCACCCCCCCTCTAGATAGCTTTATACAAACCGTGCTATAATTTGTTTCAGAGTGAGCTTGAAGAAGTTAGAAATTCTATGACTAGGATGGATTCTAGCACCAAGAAGCTTGACCATATGCTTGGTGTTGGAAAGAGTCCATGTGACAAGAGGGGTCTTGGGTATGAAGATGACAAGAAGATCTCTACCTCTAACAAGACCGTGTTTGTCAAGAGCTTGAAGAGAGAAGAAACTTCATTTGTGCAAGCTCCTAGAAAGAAATTAGAAGTAGGACAATGCTCTAATGCACAAGTGAAGATGGGGCCAAGAAGGCAACCTCAAGCTCAACCCCCTAGGGTCCCTCAAGCCAACATTCCTCCTCAAATGGCTCACAAAGGAAAGAGACCTATCATGCAACCTCAAGCTAGGAAGCAACCAGACCGGTTCAACAACGAAGAAGGATTGAACCCTTTCATCCACAAAGACAAGGACAAGGTATGATTCCTTATTTCACTCCTATATGTCATTTTTGTGGATTTAATGGTCATATTAGACCACATTGCTTTCGATATATAAAAATGTGCAAAACTAGAAGCATGATAGAGAAGAAAAAGAAAAGAGCCTTGATGCATGTTCCTAGGAATGATAATATTATTATGCATGATCCTAGGACATCTAGAGCCCATATACCAAAGACCACTAAGAAAGCTAAGATTGTTTCTAGGTGGATTAGAAAGAATGATATTGTTTGCCATGTTGCTCAAATAGCCTTGAAGGCAAATTCTTCTAATTTTTGGTATCTAGATAGTGGGTGCTCTAGGCACATGACAGGAAACAAGAGTTTCTTCGAGACTCTTGTTATGGAGGAAGGTGGATATGTCACTTTTGGTGATGGATCCAAAAAGAAAGTAGTAGGGAAAGGAACCATTTTCGTTCCCAGATTACCCTCCTTATCCGATGCTTTATTTGTTGATGTCTTGAAAGCCAATTTAATAAGCATTTCACATCTAAGTGATGAAGGATATTCCGTCTTGTTTTGTAAAGATGATTGCTCGATCCTAAAGCCCGATGGACAAACCTTATTGAAAGGTATGAGATCTAGCGACAATTGCTATTGTCTTGAAGCTAGAATAGTCTCTAACAATGTGTCCATGGATGAGCAAATTGAGTTGTGGCATGAAAGACTTGGCCACATGAACTTTAGGGATCTACGGACCCTTGGAAAGTTCGAGTGTGTGCGTGGCCTCCCTAAGCTTGGGAAGAAAGCCAATGGTGTTTGTGGACCTTGCCAACAAGGAAAGCAAACTAAAAGCATGCACAAAAAGGGTAAGTATCTCACCACCAAGGAGCCTCTTGAGCTTCTCCACATGGACCTCATGGGTCCCATGCAAACCGAAAGTTTGGGGTGGAAAGAGATACATTTTGTATGTGTTGATGATTCTCTAGATTTACATGGACATACTTTCTTAGAGAAAAATCCAAAACTTTTGATAAGTTTAAAATGCTTTGTACTAAATTACAAAATGAAATGAAATCTAACATTAGAAGCATTAAACGGATTAGAAGTGACCATGGGAGAGAGTTTGAGAATGCCTCTTTTGAAAGCTTTTGTGATAGCTTAGGCATCTCCCATGAGTTTTCGGCTCCTAGGACACCTCAACAAAATGGAGTTATTGAGAGGAAGAATAGGGTCCTCCAAGAGATGGCCCGAGTGATGTTGCTTAGCAACAATGTCCCTAGGAACCTATGGGCCGAAGCCATCAATACGGCTTGCTATATAGGAAATCGTGTGTTCCTAAGGCCCGGTTCTAGAAACACCTCCTATGAGCTATGGAAGGGTAGGAAGCCAAATGTTAGCTACTTCCACACATTTGGAAGCAAATGCTACATTTTAAATGACCGTAATCAACTTGGCAAGTTTGATGCTAAGAGTGATGAGGGTATCTTTATTGGCTACGCCTTGAATAGTAAAGCCTATAGAGTTTTCAACTTGAAGACTCGAACCGTCATGGAATCATCAAATGTGGTCATTGATGATACTAGGCTCAAGTCTAATAACCATGAGGAGGAGGATGTTCTAGAGGATGACTCTCCTTTGGAGAGGGTTGTGGTGACTCCCAATGTTGGGACATCTAATGAAGTCACACAACCCATTACTAGAGTTCCTCTCTTGGACTCTAAAGAACCCGCTCCATGGGTTAGGAAACTCCATGATAAAGAAGATATCATTGGAGAGGTAAATGAGGGTGTTAGGACTAGACGTCAACTTGCTAATCTTATTAGCTATACTTGCTACACCTCTCAAATTGAACCCAAAAAGGTTGAAGAAGCCTTACATGATGAATTTTGGGTTCTTGCCATGCAAGAAGAGCTAAACCAATTCGAAAGGAATGAGGTTTGGACTCTAGTTCCTAGGCCTAAGACCACTAATGTCATAGGCACTAAATGGATATTTAGGAACAAATCCGATGAGGATGGCAACATAGTGCGGAACAAGGCTAGACTTGTAGCACAAGGGTACTCTCAAATTGAGGGTATCGACTTTGAGGAGACATTTGCTCCCGTTGCCCGTCTAGAGTCTATTAGGCTTCTCTTGTCCATTTCTTGTGTGCACAAGTTCAAATTGCACCAAATGGATGTCAAGAGTGCCTTCCTCAATGGCTTCTTGCAAGAGGAAGTGTTTGTTGAACAACCCAAGGGGTTTGTGGATGCTCACCACCCCAACCATGTCTATCGCCTCAAGAAGGCACTATATGGGTTGAAACAAGCACCGAGGGCTTGGTATGAGCGCCTCACTCAATTTCTTGTTGACAATAACTACACAAGAGGTAGTGTTGACAAGACACTATTCATCAAGAGAGATAATGATGAGCTTTTCATAGCTCAAATATATGTTGATGACATAGTGTTTGGCTCCACCAACAACACCAAGGTCCAACAATTTGTTGATGTCATGTCTCATGAATTTGAGATGAGCCTTGTTGGTGAGCTTAGTTACTTCCTAGGTTTGCAAATTAGGCAACTAGACAATGGGATTTTCATAACCCAAGCCAAATATGCCAAAAACAGTGAAGAAGTTTGGTTTAGAAAATGCCAAACATTGTGATACACCCATGAGTACCACTTTGAAGCTAAGCAAAGATGCTAGTGGTAAAAGTGTGGAACAAACGTTATATCGTGGCATGATAGGTAGCTTGCTTTATTTGACCGCAAGTAGGCCCGATATCTCCTTTAGTGTGGGTGTGTGTGCTAGGTACCAAGCGGATCCTAAGGAGTCACATCTCTCTTCCGTTAAGAGAATCATTCGCTATGTGAATGGGACATCCAACTATGGGATTTGGTACTCTTTTGACACTAATGCTAGTCTTGTAGGCTTTAGTGATGCGGATTGGGCAGGAAATTGTGATGATTGGAAGAGCACATCGGGCGGTTGCTTCTTTCTAGGCAACAACTTGGTGTCTTGGTTTTGCAAGAAGCAAAACTCGATTTCCTTGTCCACGGCCGAGGCCGAGTACATAGCCGCGGGGAGTGGATGCACACAACTCCTATGGATGAAGCAAATGCTAGTAGACTACGGATTCAACCAAGGTACTCTCACTCTCTTTTGTGATAACATGAGTGCTATTAATATTTCCAAGAATCCGGTGCAACATTCTAGGACTAAGCATATTGACATCCGCCATCACTTCATTAGAGAGCTTGTTGAAAATAAATGCATAGTACTTGAACATGTAGGTACAAATGATCAACTTGCGGACCTATTTACTAAACCCTTAGATGCTACTCGATTTAAAACTCTTAGTAGATCTATTGGGGTATGTCTTGTGGAGTGATGTTCTATGATTGACCCCATATGGGGAACTCAAGCAAAGAGAGCTATTTTGCATTCTTGTATCTTGCAAAAAATTTGAAATATCTTATGCCTCTTCTTTTAATTGCTTGAGTAAGTTTGGTTGTACATATGTATATATGTTTTCAATTCAATAAGTGTGAGCCTTGCTTGTTTACAATCCATGTCATATTTATGTTCAAACATGCATTTTTGGACTAGGAGATGTATATAGGAAGTATGATTTGAATGACCTATGATTATCTCCATGACATGATGATTCTTTAATAACATGCTAATGACAAATGAAAAAGCATGAAATTCATAAAACATGCTCACATGAAAAGCATGAATTGATGATTGCATATTCTTAAAAATGCAAAACTTGTGTGAAAACTTATGAGACTCAAAATGAATAAAGGATCTTGTATCCATTCAAAGGAATTTACATTCCAAATGTCTCTCTTTCTTTATTAGTTGAACATGGTTACTATCATACGGATAATTTTATCCGGAAAAATCAAATAGGGTGCAAAGTCGCTCATGCCATGTTTCGCTTATAAAGTTGGATATAGTTGCTCTTAAATTGAAATCAATAATCTCTATATCCTTGCTTTTCCCATGACATTGGTGAAATTGGTTTGAATTCTTATTAGAAACCTTTGTCATTTGCTTTGCCAAATACCATTGTATTTTGGACTTGAATGCTATATGTCTTGTATGCAAAGCATGTTGGATTCACACATTTTCTCAAAATAAATCTCCTTGTTTCTCTCAAATTGATTGAAGTGCATAAAGTGACTTATATGTATATGCAAATCTTGCATGCTTCTATCTCTCGTTGCTATGAGTGACCCGGTTGGGGACTACTCCTTTGCCTATATCATGACAAAAAGGGGGAGTAGGATATGGTAAGGGGAGGTGCAAAATATAGAAGCTATTGTACACTTTGGGGAGAACATACATTGAGGGGGAGTAACCCGTTGAGGGGGAGCATTGCATTTATCATACATTGCATACATTTGGTAATGTTGTGCCTAAATTCTAAAAATGCAAATGCTTGGTATTGTTCTCACATGATTAATCTCACACTTTTCTTGTATTAGAAATGTTAGAAACTCTTTTCAGGGATTGATTATTCTACAAGAGGATTGAAGACTTCAAGTTGCATTCTCTTATCTCTTTGTAATGTAGAATATCATTATAGTCCCGTAGTTTCTATTTTTTTGTGAGGAATCATTGTGAGTGATGGTTTTGTCACGAAATAGCCAAAGGGGAGATTGTAAGGATTCCCGTTGTTTTTAATTGGCTTATTTCGTGATCAAACCATATGTGGGGGTTCTTTGTAAGGGTAGCCTAAGTATCGGTCTTAATGTTCGAAGCCCTTTGAAGACCTCGTGTTGATAAGCACCGAAGGTAAATTTCTATGTGCTTACTTTTCTTTGAAGAGATTAGTTACTCACACACACTTAACATTCATTGCATATGTGTGCATTCTCTTCATTTGTCACATTTCACACTTGCACTTATTTATTATATTTTGTTGTGTGTAATTGTGTCATGTTGTTGTGTAATTCGTTTCCCGATAACTTTCGGAAACGTCCGCGCATGCACGAGAATGTGCTTGATTTAGCGCGAGGACCGCCTATGGAGAATGCCCTTGGCTTCTCCTTGGTTTTCACCTATCTAGGTGATCGGCGGTTATTATCGGCAGCCTGGCCGCCGACTGAAACCGCCGTTTCAGTCCAGATTGGTCTGAAGCTTTTCTGCGGTTAAGATCAACGGTCACGACCGCCATTCGAAACCGCCGTTTCAAGACCTGATTGATTTATCTCTCAGTCTAATTCGGCGGTTGAAACGGCGGGCATGAAACCGCCGTTCATACCTGGTTGATTTTGATCTCTCTGTTCTGTTTCGGCGGTTGGAATCGGCGGTCACGAAACCGCCGAATGAACCGCCGTTTATGCTCTGTTCTTCACGAGCTCAATTCGGCGGTCATTAACGGTGGCCTGGCCGCCGATTGAAACCGCTGATTGGCGCGTTTCTTTGAAACTTACTTAAACGACCTCACTTTGATTTGGCCACCTATATATATGCCACTTTGACTTTAGGTCAATTAAGAGAGTTCATATTCAGAATTCATACTTAGGATATTTTTCAAAGAGAAGAAAAATTCCAAGAACTCCATTCTTGATTCTCAAACACTTTTTCATGATCATCAATCATCATCTAGCATCATCTTAGATCATCTAGATGTCATCTAGCATGGAATCTTCATCATACTTTGCTTGGTAAGCTTTTCACTAATATCTTACATGTTTTGTGTTTCTCTTATCTAGCAATCTCAATTAATTACTTGTTTGTTATTTTGTATGCTTTAGATACAATATTGAGATGAGTATGATGTATGTTTGAGATTGTATATTGTGCTTGCATATTAGGTTTTGTGCTTAATATTGATTAGCTAAACTATTTGACATGTCATTTAGTTTTGATATCTAGGATTGCTCTTAATTGCATATTAATCATCTTAGATAAGCATATAGGGTTTCCCTTGCTCTATGTTGCATTTTGGATATTCACATATATTCACTTAGGGTTGTATTCTCTTCATAGAGAAAGTAAGTCTTGTGTGTAGCATCCGGGATTAGGTTGCTTAGAACGCAAGCAAATTGGACTAGGTTCACTCATACCGGGATTAGGTAGGTGTGTGATTACTTCCGGGATTAGGTTGTAATCGTTTGCACATTTAGTGGATTCGAGGTTCGAGTGTGGCTTACTTACATAGCCCGTGGTTTTTCCCGTGAGGGTTTCCACGTAAAAACCAAGTGTTGTTTTAATTTCCGCACCATATTACACTTGCTTGTTTATATTATCTTGAGGGCATTTTCGTAATTTTGACTAACACGAAAAATTGGGTAAAAAGCGTAAAATCTATTCACCCTCCCTCTAGATAGCTTTATACACACCGTGCTATAATTTGTTTCAGGGGTGAATAGATTTTAATCGTTATTACCCAATTTTTGCATTTAGTCAAATTTACGAAAATGCCCCAAAATAGTCAATATAAAAAATCAAGCATACAAGTGCGAAAATTAAAGATGCTTGATTTTTACGTGGAAACTCTCAACAAGGAAAAGCCACGGGCTGGTAAGTGCGCCACACTCGAACCTCGAATCCACTAATTGTGATAGCGTTTACAACCTAATCCTGGTTTACAACCCAATTCCGGTCAATAACCCGCTACCACTACCCGCAGGCCTATAAAAGTGGACCTAGTCCAATTGCTCATGTGAGCACCTAATCCCGGTGTACGACCTAATCTCATTCATCACACAAGACTTACTTCTCCGAAAAGATCACACCCTAAGTGAATATGCAATGATATCCAAATATGCAAATAGAGTTAGGGTACACTAAATGCTTATCTAGAATTATATGATGACAATAAAATCAATCCTAGATATGAAAATAGCTATATGACATGGCATACAACTTTAGCTATGTAGAGGATAACCAATCCTAGAAACAATAGCTATCAAAAACAATCTCAATCATATTAATGAGATTAATTAGCTAGATGGCATATTAGCATGAAATCCTAGCTATCAAAAAACAATCTCAATCAAATAATGAAATTAATTAGCTAGATGTTAGATAAACATGAAAATCCTAGCTATCATAAATAACCCAATCAACATATAATCTCAATCATGTATGTAGAAATTAATCTAATGACATACGAGTAATAAATAAGATAAATTGATAAGTAAAAACACTAATTATGTAAGATAATAGTGTTCAAGATACCATACCATGTGTGTTGAAGAAAACCCATGCATTAGCATATACTAGATGATCCTAGATGATGCTTAGATGATGATTTATGCATGTGGAAATGGGTTTGGATGATCAAAGATGAGTTCTTGGGTGAATTTCTCTCTTTGAAAATCCTCTCAATCAAAAATATGGGTTTTTTTAGTCATTTAAATGACCTAAGGTCAAAGAGGCATATATATATGATGTCCAATTGAAGCTATGTCGTTTTGGAAATTTTTCAAAAAGTTTCCATGCAAACCGCTCTACGTAGGGCGGATTTTGGATGGGTGTAGGGTGGATTGAAAAATCAATCAGGTGCCCACTCTACGTAGGGCGAGTGAACAGCGGTTTGGGTGCGATAGTGCATCAGCTTCAGATTCAAGTGTCTCAAAACATGACCAAACGACATCGAAACCTTTCGTATTATATATCGTTGGAAAGGTATGGACGTCTACATTCTACACCAATTTACGGAATGACATTTTGATGTCTGTAGAAAAATTTGTGGTCAATAGAGTGACCAAAGGTCAGAAACGGACAACAATAGAGTTGCTTTGTTTTGGTGGTCACTTTGGAGATTTTAAAACTAATCCAAACAGTCATGAAATATTACGAATAATATACCGTTTGAAAGGCATAGGTGTCTAGTTTGTCCAGAATTTTACAAAACTCAATTTAAATCTTTTTATAAAAAGTTATGGTCACACGACCATACAAAGGTCAGTTTTAAAAAATATTTAAAACACTGAAATCCAATCTTTTGAAACTAGACACTTTACTCCAAACAACCAAAACAAAACTAACACTTATCTAAGAGAAGAATGAGACCTTCTCAAGTGGTCAATCATCGTGCTAAGTCATGCATACCATTGTGCAAGCGCGGACGTTTCCAATCACATAAACGGAAACGAATTACACCACACTTAAGACTAACATGAAGTGCAAGTGTGGGAAGTGAATGCATCCTAATGCCTAAACATGTCAAGGCATTTCAATGAACAAGATGCAATCACTTAAATATGCATGAATAGTGAAACAAATTAACTGTGTGTTCGATATATATCTAGAGGGGGGTGAATAGATTTTAAGCTTTATTACCCAATTTTCGCATGCAAGTCAATTTTATGAAAATGCCCCTACTAGTCAAAAATACAAGCAAGTGTAATATAGTGCGGAATTTAAATAACACTTGATGTATACGTGGAAACCCAACCACTGGGAAAAACCACTGGCTGTTTAGTGCGCCACACTTGGACCTCGAAATCCACTAATTGAAATGGAGTTTACAACCTATATAGATCTCGTATAACACTCCGGTCTATAACCCCCCACTTCTACCACTCGGGCCTTTAAAAGTGGCTCTAGTCCAATTGCTTGAGGCCTAAGCAATCTTAGCCTCAAGACTTAATTCTCAATAAAGAGATTATGCAACCTATGTGAATATGTATGAATATTCAAATAACAAACAAGGCTAGGGAACCTTAGATGCTTATCTAGGATGATGATATAATCAATTAAATCAACCCTAGATATCAATAGCTAAATGACATGTCAAATAGCTTAGCTAATCAAGATTAATCAAAAACCTAATTAGCTATCACAATACAACACTCAATCAATTCATCACAATTAATTATCTAATCTTGTATTTATCATATGATCAAAAACATACAAGTAAATTAAAAGAGAATATGCTTGATAGTCAAAATGCTAAAATAAGATGAACTAAATCAAAATCTTACCAAGCATGTTGTGATGATGCAAACCCAATCATGGATGCATTCTATATAGTCATAAAAGATGCAATATGAAACTTGATGCATAAAGGATTTGATTTGAGTGGTTAAAGGTGAGTTCTTTTGAATTTTTCTTTTCTTGAAAAATATTCTAAGTAAAATATGATATTCTGAACTCAGCAATTTGACCTAAAGTCAAAGAGGCATATTTATAGGGTGTCAAAAGCAAAGTGGTGCGTTTTGATAAATGACACAAAATTTGCCTTGGGCGCTGTACGTACATCGCTTTGTACAGCGCCTTCCTGGAAAATGAAGAACATTTTTCATAGGCGCTGTTCGTAAAGTGCTTTTGTACAGCGCCTGAACAGCGCCTCAAAGTTGATCCTCTCGGGTCTGAGATGGGCTGTTCGAACAGCGCTTTGTACAGCGCCAACACCATGAATGCAATCCTAAGTCTAGAATGAACATGAATTTGGTCATACAAAATGCAATCATGTAAAGCATGCAAGAAGAGATGTTAATGAACATTAATGCACATATATAGACACACAACATACACGAATTAAACACTGTGCATGAGTTGTGAGTGTGTGCAACTATCTATTCAAAGCAATTAAGCACATAGAGGTTTACCTTTGGTGCTTATCAACCTTGAGGACATGAGAGGGTCTTGAGCTTGATTATGAATCACTTAAGCTACCCTTACATACAATCCCCAACACGTGGTTTGTCCACGAAATAAGCCAATCAAGATATGGGAATCCTTACAATCTCCCCCTTTGGCTATTTCGTGACAAAACCACCACTCACATTGATTCCTCATAACATAATAGAAACTACGGGTCTACAATGATTATCTACATTACAAAGAGATATTTTTATATATAAAAAATATTGTAGTCTTCAATCTCTTGTAGAACAATCAGTCCCTGAAAGTAAAGTTTCTAAACTTTCCAATACAAGTAAAAAGTGAGATGAATCAAGTGAGAGCATAAACAAGCATTTACATTCTAAGAATTTAAGTACAACTACACCATCATGCAATAATTGTGAATGCAATGCTCAACCTCAATGGGTTACTCCCCCTCAATGTATTGTCTCCCCAACATGCATAATTGCTACCACAATTTGTAACTCCCCTTACCACCATTCTACTCCCCCTTTTTGTCATGATATAGGCAAAGGAGTAGTCCCCAACCGGGTCACTTAGCAAAGAGAGATGATAGCATTCAAGTCATTTGCATAATCATAAAATGCACTTTATGCAACTCTATGAAATGGAGAGAAACAAGGAGATTTATTTTGATAAAATGTGTGAATCAAAACATGCTTTGCATACAAGACATGTAGCATTCAAGTCCAAAATACAATGGTATTTGGCAAAGCAAATGACAAAGGTTTCTAATAAGAATTCAAACCAGTTTCACCAATGTCATGAGAGAAGCAAGGATATAGAGTTTTCATTGATTTTAATTTATGAGCAACTATATCCATCTTTATAAGCGAAACATGGCATGAGCGACTTTGCACCCTATTCGATTTTTCTGGGAATAAAACCCGTATGATAGTAGCCATGTTCAACTAATAAAGAAAGAAAGACAATTTGGAATATAAATTCCTTTGAACAGATACAAGATCCTTTATTCATTTTGAGTCTCATAAGCTTTTTCACATAAGTTTTGCATTTAAAAATTGCAATCATCAATTCATGCTTTTTTATTTGAGCATGTCATTTGAATTTCATGCTTTTCATATGACATTAGCATGTTATAAAAACAACTCATGCTTTTCAATTTTTAAGCATGTCATTAAGAATCATCATGTCATGGAGATAACTATAGGTCATTCATATCATATTTCCTATGTAAATCTCATAGTCCAAAAATGCATGTTTGAACATAAATATGACATGGATTGTAGACAAGCATGGTTCACACTTATTGAATTGAAAACATATATACATATGTGCAACCAAGCTTACTCAAGCAATCAACAAAGAAGCATAAAATTTTTCAAATATTTGCATGCAACAAGTATGCATTAGCCCTCTTTGCTTGAGTTCCCCATATGGGGTCAATCATCATCCTTCATCAATGAAGGTCATGAGGTCCTATAGACCTCCCAAGTCCATTTGACTTGGTTGAACCTATTTGAGACTTGTTAGTCTCATAGCAAGCGGGTTCATTTTTCCTTATCCACATAGATATGACATTTTTCTTCCTAGTGGACAATGGTTCAAGAGTACTAGAAATAATAGGATCATGAACATGAATATTTTCCTTCCTATTAGCATGCATTCTAGCTCTTGTCATTCTCTTTTCAATCATGCTTTTGATTCTACATAATTTAATGAAATGAAAGCAATTTGGTCTAATGTGACCATCAATACCATAAAAGTGACATGTAGGGATAAATTTAGAATTCATACCATGTCCTTGTGCATGCATAGGAGCCTTCCCATGACTTTGTGGTTGAGCGGGTTCAAATCTTCTTTGTTGTTGAACCGGTCTAGCTTGCTTCCTTGATCCATTTTGCATGATTAGCCTCTTCCCTTGATGAATTTGAGCGTGAGGGAAGTTAGGTTGAGGAACTTTTTGAGCTTGAGGTTGTCTCCTTAGAGCTTCCTTCACTTGTGCACTTCTTGAACATTGTCCTAGATCAATTTTCTTCCTAGGAGTGTGCACCGACGAGGCTTCTATCTTGCTCAAACTCTTGACAAAGACGGTCTTGGTTGGAGTAGTGATCTCCTTGCTTTCTTCATATCTAATACCTCTCTTGTCACAAGGGTTCTTTCCACTACCAAGAATGTGGTCAATTTTCTTGGTGCTTGTAGTCATCCTAGACAATGACTCTTTAGCTTCATTAAGCTCTCTGTTCAACCCTTCTTCATTCCTCTTAGACAAAGCTAGCTCATCTCTTAGCTTGTCTTCAATCTTCTTGGATGCCTCCACTTGTTTACTTAAGTGGTCATTGTGTGTTGAAAGTTCTAGATTTTCATCCTCTAAAATCTTCAACTTTCTATTGTTCTTCTTCAATGAACTTTCACACTTGATTATAAAGTAATTAACATCCATTTTCTCTACACTTCCATTTGTAGAGTTAGATAAGGAGTCATCTTCACTTGAGTTATCTCCTCCACTCTCCTTCTCACTAATGGAGTCATTTCCCTCATTAAGACCTTCACCTTGGTCTCTTGAGTCAATGAGAGCCATATCCCAATAAGTAGCTTCGCCTATCACCTCTAGAGCTACTTCTTCATCTTTTTCTTCTATGGGATCATTAGTCAAGTCATTCTTACCAACAACTTTATCTTCTACACAAGTGGCCCTAAATGCCGTGTAGTCGATGGTAAGCTCATCATCACTTGATGACTTGTCTCCCTTTCCGGATTCATCACTTTCGCTCTAAGTGGCGGCCATCACTTTTGCCATCTTATTCTTCAAATTCCCACAATCGGGTGAGATGTGTCCTATACCGCCACACTCATAGCATAGGACCCCTTTCTTTTCACTCTTCTCTTGCCTAGGCTCAAGACTCTTGAAGGGAGCCTTTTTATTCAAGTCTTAGCCTTTGGATCCAAAGCCCTTCTTTTCAAACTTGACAAATTTCTTGAATCTTCTAAGCAACAATGCCATGTCTTCGTCCGAGTCACCTGAAAGTATACAAACGTAGTTAAATTGCTTAAAGCATACCTAGAGGGGGGGTGAATAGGTTTTTACACCTTTTTTCAAACCCTTGAACAAACTTTCGTTTGTCCCTCAAGGTAGCCTTACACACAACAAAATAAGCCAAGGAAGACATACATAGACAATACGAGAATACAATCATGAGAGCAAGGTCTAAGTATATCATCTAGTTATGTGAGGTATAAGAACAAATAAACACAACAACAAAGTAAGCTTGTATTTCAATAGATGTTCAATGAGTTACAAGAGTGATCAAATATCACTATACAAAAATTACAATATATAAAAGAATCATAGATACAAAAATGATCAAAGGAATGAATCCACAAATCACACTATACAAAGTCTTGCTTCACAATACATCATAAGTGAATATTATGAATCAAGTTAATAAAATATACAATTAAAATATAAGAGAAAGAGATAGAAAGAATTAATACAAGAGATTTTTTTAACGTGGTAAAACCTCCAAGGAGGAAACATCCACGGGTTGAACTACAACCATTGGGTACTATATTATTGGAAAGTAAACATAGAACATTCATAAAGTGACCAATCTTTAGCTCACCCAACCTAGTGAAGTCTAAGCCTACCCAACCCTATTGGAAAGTGTGAAATCCCTCAATGATGCGAAACCACCATATATTGGAGAACACACAAAACCAACATCGATGGTAGATTAGAGATTCCTCAAGAGTGCATACACCTCCCGTGTACCCTGCTCTATCGGAGTCTATGTCTAACCATACGCCTAGGCCTACCAATATATTAGCCAACTCCCTATCCAAGGCACTCTTGCCTCTAGGGAGCTGATAGCGCTCCAAATGTTCACATTTAGCGCTCCCTATTCCTATCTTTTGTGTTTGTTTCCGAGCACTTTTGTGTATATAATGTGTGTTTTAGCTATGTGCAGGTAAATATCCCATATGGAAGGTGTTTGTACTGAAAGTGGGCAAAATAGGGCAATTTTGTGTGAAGAAGTCCAAGGCTGGTTTGTGCGGCTGGAATGAACCCGCCTAGCAGGAGAGCACGAACCCGCTGAGGACCAAGGCTAGCTCAGACCTTCAGGAAGGCTAGACATTGCCCGCGGAACCAAACCCGCCTAGAGTCCAAGGCTAGCTCGGGCGGCTGGACATAACCCCCCGTCCAAGCCCGCTGAGCACCAAGGCTAGCTTAGACCTTCGGGAAGGCTGGACATAACCCGCCGTCCAAGCTCGCCAAGACCAAGGCTGGTTCGTGCGGCTAGACATTGCCCGCCTTACGAACCCGCCTTACCCCTGTCCGAGCCAAAATCATGATATTTTCAGGGGCATTTCAGTCTTTTCACACCCCATTCATGCCTAAAACTTGCCACCATATATATACATCCCTTTTGCCTCTCTTTCAACGGGTGCACCATCCAACTTTGCTCCAAGAAACCACTTTTCTTAGATTGATCATCACAAAAGAGAGAGAGCAACTCCAAGCTTTCCATGGGGGATTTTCCTCCATGGAAAGCCTTCCATGGAGAGTAGAGATGCAGAGATAGGAGAGGCTTGGGTGTCAAAATCGAGCCAAGGGAGTTTCATAGCAAGGGAGACCTATTGGAGGCTTGTCTTCAAGGGTTATTTCTTCATTTACTCATCTCTTGTATTTCTATTGATGTATAACCCATTTGGGAGTATTGTAAACCAACACTTATGCTAATATATGTATGTATTGTTCATTTGCTTTGATTTAGTATTGATTCATTCCTTAGATGTCTATTGATTAAGCTCTTTTTGTGATATTCATATGTATGGATGATTATGTGTTGATATGTATGATGAATGAGATTAGGAGTAGATTAACTAAATGATTAGGAGTAGTTGTAATCAAATATCTCATTTGTTTATGTATGTTGATGTATGATTTACTATGTATGTGTTTAGAGTGATTAGAATGATTAAGAGTTGAGTTTGTGCTCGGATTTCCATTCCGGGTATAAATTCGGCTATTATCTATATGGAATGGAAATAGCTTATGTGTGCGTAATTATGCCACTTTAGCTTTGGTTCATAGTTCTTATGCTTAATGGGTCTAAACCCTAGACACAATCACTCTTCCGATTGGAAAGTGATATGATTTCGGAAATTCCCTAATCAAGATTCCGGGGTAATTTCCTTAATCAAGAGAACGAACCCTTTACTGAATTAATTGGATTCACATGTTAAACAATCGACATAGATTTGCATAGTGTGTTTGGTGAACCGATTTCCCATATGTGTTATATATCTTGCTTATCTCCAAGCCACATTTGTTTTCGTAGTTAGGGTGTCTTGCCTTTAGGAGTAGATTAACTTAATTAGGAGTAGATTAATTAGATAGCCAAGACACCCGGCTACATTTCTATCATAGTTAGTTAGTTAGTTTACATTTCCGCACACACCACACCGCTTTCCTTTTTACATTGCTTTAATAAACACTAGAACTAGATACAGTTAACGAATCCATCTCTTTGTGGAACGAACCGTACTTGCCGCTATGCGATCATAACGATCCGTGAGCTTGCGGAAAAACATACGCGCCCCCATTTATTTTACGATAGTTTAGAGAACTATCATGTGTCCTGCGTGCACCGACCAAGTTGTTGGCACCGCCGGGGATACTTAATTATAGACCGTTTCGGGGCGTGTCAGGAGCCTCCCATGCATGACTATCCGAGTCCTCCCGACTCTAGCCATGACTTCTTGCTTACCTATCCGAGTCATCCCGACTCTAGGCAAGTCTTCTTGCTTGGCTATCCGAGTCACCCCGACTCTAACCAAGACTTCATGCCTTTTACAAGGACTTCCTAGTGTGATCATGTGAATGCAAATGATGCAAACAATCAAATCAACATAGAACATGTGATCAATACATTCTATGGTACAAATAGACCTAAACATGTGATAACACATTCAATAAAAGTCTAGATGCAAAATACGAGAATAAAACCTAAGCATGTGAAACACCAAACACATAAGCTCAAAGTCTCATTCACATATACAACACTTGAATCAAAATATATTCATGAAGTACAAGTTCAAGATGCAATCAACATACAATAAAATGCTAGAATATGAGATTTAATCAATCAATATTCTAGCTAAAAATATAGAGCAAGGATTCAAGATATAAATCAATCAAATCCTAGATTGCTCTAAAACACAAACAAATACACAAATCCTAGATTTCATCAATCAAAGGATCAAATCAAATCTCAAGGTCATTTATCACAAAATTGATTCAATCAAGTCACAAACAACCTAAGATGCCATTCTAATCACAATACAACTTACAAACATGTGGATAACCTAGAATCATAGAAACTAGTCCATATAGTCTATAAATTGACTTTCAATTAGAATGATTTTCAAGCTACCTTTCTCAATAGCTTTTACCAAACATAAACATAGATATAGAAGAAGAAACCCCAAGCAAATTGAAGGTTAAAAAGAAAGAAATCCCAAAGATAAGTCCAATACCTTTGATTCACGAGCTGGTTCGGAAATCAGTGTGGAACCATCAGAAATCTCGATCAAACAGCCACCAAACCACTTGGAAATGATAAAGGACTCAAATACGAACACTCTCCAATTTGAATCGCTCCAATCCGACTTCGGATGAGGAAGATATGGTGTTTTGAAGTTCTGAAATTCTGGAGAGAAATTCTGACGGGAAAACTCAATTTTTTCTTCTTGAAATCAAATGGAGAGAGATGGAGGGAAGATAAAGGAGGAGAGAGAAGGAGATTGAAGACCAATCACATGAGGCCACGTCACTCCCTGGCCGTGGGGGGCGCGTGGGCCTTACGGGGGCAGAGAGCCCCCTTGGCACCTCCCTCACGGCCAGCAGCCCCTCTCGCGCGCTCCCTCGGTTCTTCAGCCCGTATCTTGGGCATCCAAACTCCGATTTCGAATCTGTTTTCGGATTACAAACCGTGACTCTCTTACGCACGACAAAGACAACACAACTTTGAAAAATGGTTGAGAAATCATCTCGGAGAACGATGATGAAGTCAACTCAACGAATGAGAACGAAAAGTAGCGTAGCTACATCGTTTGGACTCGAAACTACATGAATGAGTAACCGAAACGACCGGAACTCAATAAGACATCAAATAAGAACATGTTCAAGTCCATGTACAAAAATATGAAAATATACAAGCACAAATACACACACATATGCTAATTTCCGGACATAGTCCTAGAAAAAACAATAAACAAAATATTACCAATATAGTATGAATGCATGAGCATATTTTGTCAAGTGTGTGAAAGTGAAACATAAGTGATGTTTAATCATGAAGGAACACACAAGAATGCTATGTGTAAGGATTCCCTTTTGTTGATTGGCTTATTTCGTGGTCAAACCACATGTTGGGGTTTGGTTGTAAGGGTAGTCTAGGTCATTAAGGTTGAAGATCAAAGACCCTTTCCAAGACCTCAAGAGGACAAGCACCAAAGGTATATCTTGTGCTTACTTTGGCTTGAAGAGATATAGTTGCACACACACACAACATGCATATCTCCTATTCTTGAATGTTGTGTTTATATTATGTGTGCATTGTGCTTTATTGTTTATTCAATGTCTCTTCTTGCATTAAATTGATTGCATCTTGTTTTATAAAATGCCATGACATGATAGGCATTAGGATGCATTCAATACCCACACTTGCACTTCATGTATGTTAGCTTTTAGTGTGGTGTAATTCGTTTCCCGAAGGATGTTCGGAAACGTCCGCGCGTGCACGTTGATATGCTTTGTTTTGCGCGATGATCGCCGGTGGAGTTGCCTTTGGCTTCTCCTTGGTTTCACCATTTTTGGTGAAACGGCGGTTGCGTTCGGCGGCCTGGCCGCCGTTCGAAACCGCCGAATGAGACCTGATTGAAATATATCTCTCGGGTCCAAAACGGTGGTTGGGATCGGCGGTTTCGAAACCGCCGAACGAAGTCGCCGAAGTTCCCTTGTTCCACTCGGGAGCCATTCGGCGGTTCAATTCGGCGGCCTGGCCGCCGAATGAAACCGCCGATTGTGCGATTTCAGGGGCAAAATTGTCTTTTCACTTGCCCTGTTCTTGATGTCTATAAATATCATACTTTCTCATTATCTGATCATGTTCTTTGACTCTTAAGAACCCTAATCTTCAAAGATAGATTTTGAGATAAAATCAAATCAAGAACTCAACTTTAACCACTCAAATCAAACCCCTTTTGCATCAAATTTCATATTGCATCTCCTATGTCTATATAGAGTGCATCCATGTATGGGTTTGCATCATCACAACTTGCTTGGTAAGATTTTGATTAATTTCATCTTATTGTAGTATTTTAAATACCAAGCCATCTCTTTTAAATTACTTGTATGTTTTAGATCATATGCTAAATACAAGAAAAGAGATTATTTGTGATGAATTGATTGAGTGTTGTTTGTGATAGCTAATTAGGTTTTTAATTAATCTTGATTAGCTAAGCTATTTGACATGTCATTTAGCAATTGATATCTAGGGTTGATTTAAATTGAATATATCATCATCCTAGATAAGCATTTAGAGTACCCTAGCTCTTATTGCATTAATTGAATATTCATACATATTCACATAGGGTTGTGCATCTCTTTTGAGAGATTGAAGTCTTGGTCTAGGGTTGCTATTACAGGCCCGCTGGGTAGTAGTGGTGGGTTACAGACCGGGATTAGGCTGTAAACATCATTACAAGTAGTGACTTCGAGGATCAAGCAAATTGGAATAGGGTTGCTAATAAAGGCCCGCTGGGTAGAAGTGAGGGGTTACAGACCGGAGTGTTAGACGAGGTCTACATAGGTTGTAAACTTCATTTTAATTAGTGATTTCGAGTTTCGAGTGTGGCGCACTATACAGCCCGTGGTTTTTCCCAGTGGTTGGGTTTTCCACGTATACATCAAGTGTCTTTTATTATTTCCGCATCTTATTACACTTGTATGTATTGTTGACTTGCTAGGGGTATTTTCGTAAAATTGACATGCATGCGAAAATTGGGTAATAATTAGATAAAATCTATTCACCCCCCCTCTAGCTTTATATATAAAACACACTTTGAGAACTTTCACTATGTGTGTGTGTGTGCCTAGCCTTGTAAGAGATATGAGGTCCTTTATTACCTTTGTCGAACAATGATGCACGAATCTCTTAAAAGCCGGCTTCTTGAATGAATTGTGGTTGAGACATCTTTCGTCTTCTTAATTCTTCAATAAGAACCACTAAACATTACAAGAGAAACACATTTTGATATGGAATTTATGCCAACACAAACTATAAACCTTACATCACCTTTTTCCTCCTTCTCAACCTTGGAAGCTTTCAAAGCAATCCCTTTTTGTTTTTTAGGAGGTGAAATACTAGGAGCCTTCCTAGATTCATAGGCGAGAAGTCTTCCAATTACATCGCTCGGCTTCATGTCCTTATAAGTGCTATTTTCCTCTAAAGCCGTCACCTTTGATTCAAACCTAGCAAGGAGAGACCTCATAATTTTCTGTTTAACTCTCCTATCCGAATAAGGATCACCGAGTTGATGGCTTTGATTCACAATATCCATCAACTTGACTTCAAAGTCATTGAAGCACTCGTCCTCCTCCATCTTAAGCAACTCAAATTGCGTTTGAAGGACTTGTAGCTTGGAATCCTTGACAACATCGGTTCCTTCATGTGCAACCTCTAGGATATCCCATGCCTCTTTGGCTATCCTAGTGTTCTGAATCAGTTTGTACTGATTTTCATCCACTGCATATAGAGGAGCATGCCATGCCTTCATATTCCATTTTGAAGTCTCAAACTCTTCAGGTGACCACTGAGCCTTAGGCTTGAGTACTTCTTCTCCACCACCCGTGGGAGTCATCATAGGAGGTGCATACCCATCTTCAATAGCAATCCATGCCCTATCATGGATTTGGCACACGTACGCTTCCATCTTGCCTTTCCATGAGGCATAATTCACACCGGTGAGGAGAGGAGGCCGTGTGCTTGAAGCACCCTCATGGTTGCCACCGTATCCACTCATTGTAACAAATGAATGAAATGTATGCAAAATGTATGAATGAGCAAAAAATCACACAAATGCACAACACACCTAAAATGAGCTAGGATCACCTAAGTATATCTAGGAACCTGCTCTAATACCAATTGAAACAAATTAACGGTGTGTTCGATATATATCTAGAGGGGGGGTGAATAGATTTTAAGCTTTATTACCCAATTTTTGCATGCAAGTCAATTTTACGAAAATGCCCATACTAGTCAAAAATACAAGCAAGTGTAATATAGTGCGGAATTTAAATAACACTTGATTTATACATGGAAACCCAACCACTGGGAAAAACCACGGGCTGTTTAGTGCGCCACACTCGGACCTCGAAATCCACTAATTGAAATGGAGTTTACAACCTATGTAGATCTCGTCTAACACTTCGGTCTATAACCCCCCACTTCTACCACTCGGGCCTTTAAAAGTGGCTCTAGTCCAATTGCTTGAGGCCTAAGCAATCTTAGCCTCAAGACTTAATTCTAATGAAGAGATTATACAACCTATGTGAATATGTATGAATATTCAAATAACAAACAAGGCTAGGGAACCTTAGATGCTTATCTAGGATGATGATATAATCAGTTAAATCAACCCTAGATATCAATAGCTAAATGACATGTCAAATAGCTTAGCTAATCAAGATTAATCAAAAACCTAATTAGCTATCACAATACAACACTCAATCAATTCATCACAATTAATTCTCTAATCTTGTATTTATCATATGATCAAAAACATACAAGTAAATTAAAAGAGAATATGCTTGATAGTCAAAATACTAAAATAAGATGAACTAAATCAAAATCTTACCAAGCATGTTGTGATGATGCAAACCCAATCATGGATGCATTCTATATAGTCATAGAAGATGCAATATGAAACTTGATGCATAAAGGATTTGATTTGAGTGGTTAAAGGTGAGTTCTTTTGAATTTTTCTTTGCTTGAAAAATATTCTAAATAAAATATGATATTCTGAACTCAGCAATTTGACCTAAAGTCAAAAAGGCATATTTATAGGGTATCAAAAGCAAAGTGGTGCGTTTTGATAAATGACACAAAATTTGCCTTGGGCGCTGTACGTACAGCGCTTTGTACAGCGCCTTCCTGGGAAATGAAGAACATTCTTCATAGACGCTATTCATAGAGCGCTTTTGTACAGCGCCTGAATAGCGCCTCAAAGCTGATCCTCTCGGGTCTGAGATGGGCGCTATACGAACAGCGCTTTGTACAGCGCTCGTACAGCGCCTTCCAAAATTGCATCAAACCTGATGCATTAAAAATGCATTTTCAACTAGGTCTCATATAGGCGATGTACGTACAGCGCCTTCAACAGTGCTTTGTACAGCGCTTTGTACAGCGCCAACACCATGAATGCAATCCTAAGTCAAGAATGAACATGACTTTGGTCATACAAAATGCAATCATGTAAAGCATGCAAGAAGAGATGTTAATGAACATTAATGCACATATATAGACACACAACATACACGAATTAAACACTATGCATGAGTTGTGAGTGTGTGCAACTATCTCTTCAAAGCAATTAAGCACATAGAGGTTTACCTTTGGTGCTTATCAACCTTGAGGACATGAGAGGGTCTTGAGCTTGATTATGAATCACTTAAGTTACCCTTACATACAATCCCCAACACGTGGTTTGTCCACGAAATAAGCCAATCAAGATATGGGAATCCTTACAAATAGAATTCATGGCTTTGCATCCTAATGCCTAAACATGTCATGGAATTTCAATGAACTAGATGCAATCAAATAAATATGCATGAAGAGATATTCAATAACATGAATGCACACATATAGAAACACACAACATACAAGTATTAGAGATATGCATGAGTTGTGTGTGTGTGCAACTAGATCTCTTCAAAGCAAGTAAGCACTATAATATACCTTTGGTTCTTCTTCTCTTGAGGTCTTGAGAGGGCCTTGGTTGAGCAAATCACCAACCATCAAATGCCTAAGCTACCCTTACATTAATCCCCAATATGTGGTTTGTCCACGAAATAAACCAATCAAAATATGAGATCTTACAATCTCCCCATTTGGCTATTTCGAGACAAAACCACCACTCACATTGATCCTCACAACAAAATAGAAACTAAAGGTCAACAATGATTTTCTACATTACAAAGAGATAATTAAAAGCTAGATCTTCACGTCTTCAATCTCTTGTAGAACAATCAATCCTTCAAAACAAAGTTTCTATACTTTCCAATACAAGTATATGTGAGATAATCAAGTGAGATAAAACAAGCATTAGCATTAAAGCAACTATACAACATCATGCAATGAATGTATAATGCAATTCTCCCCCTCAATGGGTTACTCTCCCTCATGATGTTAACTCCCCAATCATACGAATTAGCTACTACATTTAACAATTAGCATTCTCCCCCTTACTAAATACTTCTCCCCCTTTTTGTCATGAGATGAGCAAAAGAATATTCCCCAACCGGGTTACTTGTAGCAAAGAGAGATAGTAGTATACAAGTCATTTGCATAATCATATAATGCACTTTATGCAACTCAATTGATTAGAGAGAACAAGGAGATTTAATTTCATAAAAAAATGTGTGATTAATATGCTTTGCATGCAAGACATGTTGCATTCAAATCCAAAAGCAATGGTATTTGGCAAAGCAAATGACAAATGTTTCCTTTAAGAATTCAAACCAATTTTACCATTTGTCATGAATCAAGCAAGGATATAGAGTAATAAATCATCAATTTTAATGAGCAACTATATCCAACCTTACAAGCAAAACATGGCATGAGCGACTTTTTGCACCCTATTCGATTTTTTTGGGTAAGATACTCATATGATAGTAGCCATATTCCACAAATAAAGAAAGAGAGACATTTTGATTTTCATTTGAGTCTCATTTGCTTTTGACACATTATTTTTGCATTTAAGAAAATACAATCAACAATTCATGCTTTTCATTTAGCAAGTCATTTGAAATCATGCTTTTCACATTTTAAGCATGTCATATAAAATCATGCTTTTCTCATTTTAAGCATGTCATTTAACAATCATCATGTCATAGAGATCATTACAGGTCATTCAAGGAGTACTTCCTATGTTTATCTCCTAGTCCAAAAATGCATGTTTGAACAAAAATATGACATGGATTGCAATACAAGCAAGGTTCACACTTATTGAAGTAAAAACATATAAGCATATGTGCAACCAAGCTACTCAAGCAATTAATAAAGAAGCATAAAATATTTCAAATTTTTGCATGCAACAAGTATACAAGTGCTCTCTTTGCTTGAGTTCCCCGTATGGGGTCAAAAACCATACCTCTTCAATGAAGGGCATGTGGTCCTAAAGACCTACCAAGTCCATTGGACCTAGTTGAACCTATGGAAGACTTGTTAGTCTCATAACAAGTGGGTTCATCTTTTCTTATCCACTTAGGTGACACATGTTCAATCCTAGTGGTCAAAGTTTGCATGTTATTAAAGATCCTAGGATTAATGACTAAGAATTTCCTAGGTACATGCAAATGGGCTCTTCTTAGCCTCTTTCTCTCTCTCATGCTATCAACCCTACAATGCTTAATGTACATAAAGAACTTAGGCCTAATATGCCCATTAACACCACAATAATGACAAGTTGGTATAAAGTGAGAATTCATACCATGTCCTCGTGAAGTCGTTGGAGACTCATCATGCATTTGATGTCTCCTTTGGTGTTGAGCCGGTTCACATCTTCTTTGTTGTTGAACCGGATTGAGTTGCCTCCTTGGTTGAGGTAGCATGTCATGCATTCTTGGTTGGTTAGACCATGATTGATGAAGGCTTGGGCATGGAGCTCTTTGGTGTTGAGATTGAGCACCGCCCTTTGTTGGCATCTTCACTTGGCCATTCTTGGATGACTTTCCAAGATCAATCTTCCTCCTAGGATGACAAGGAGGTAAGGCTTTGCACTTGCCTTAAGCTTAAGGTTGCAATATCTTACTGTAAGGATTCCCATTCTTTGATTGGCTTATTTCGTGGACAAACCACGTGTTTGGGTTTGTATGTAAGGGTAGTTTAGATGATTGAGAATCATTCTCAAAGGCCCTTTCAAGACCTCAAGGGACGAGCACTCCAAAGGTATACTTCTAGTGCTTAACTTTCTTTGAAGAGATTTAGAAGCACACACACACTTTGCATTCTTACATTTGTGTGCATTCTCTTCATATGTCACATTACACACTAGCACTTTGATTGTTATATCTTGTTGTGTATTTATGTGTCTTGTAATTCGTTTCCCGATAGTGTTCGGAAACGTCCGCGCATGCACTAGAATGTGCTTGGTTTTGCGCGAAGACCGCCCACGGAGAATGCCCTTGGCTTCTCCTTGGTTTTCACCTCTGTTGGTGATCGGCGGTTATGATCGGCGGCCTGGCCGCCGAATGGAACCGCCGTTTGCTTCCAGGAGCAAGTCTGCGGTCACGATCGGCGGTCACGACCGCCGTTAGAAACCGCCGTTCATACCTGATCGATTTTGATCTCTCGGGTCTGATTCGGCGGTTGGGATCGGCGGTCACGAAACCGCTGAATGAACCGCCGTTTATGCTCTGTTCTTCACGAGCTCGATTCGGCGGTCATGATCGGCGGCCTGGCCGCCGATTGAAACCGCCGAACGGTGCGTTTCAAGGGCAAACTTGTCTTTTCTCATGCCCTGTTCTTGATGCCTATAAATATCACACTTTCTCATTTTCAGATTTAATGTTCTTTAACTCTAAGAACCCTAAACTTAAAAGAGAGACATTTGAGAGAAAATCAAATCAAGAACACCTTTTTAACACTCAAAAACCATTCTCATATGCATCAAAATATCATCTAGCATTTTCTAGCTTAGTTAGGATGCTTGCTTGCATGGGTTTTGGTCAACACATATTCTTTGGTAAGTTCTTCACTATTATCATACATAATTAGTGTTTTATTTATCATTGACATCTCTTATATTATTTGTATGCTCTTGAATATATTCTAGATACAAATTAGAGATTGTTGTGTTGACATGATTGAGTGTTGTATTTTTGATAGCTATCTAGGTTTTGTTAATCTATGTTTAGCTAAGCTATTTGACATGTCATCTAGCTTTTAATATCTAGGATTGAATTAATTGCATATTCACTATCCTAGATAAGCATATAGAGTAACCTAGCTCTTAATTGCATTTTGGATATTTTATATATTCACATAGGTTGTATATTCTCTTCATAGAGAAAGTAAGTCTTGTGTGTAGCATCCGGGATTAGGTTGCTTAGAACGCAAGCAAATTGGACTAGGTTCACTCATACCGAGATTAGGTAGGTGTGTGATTACTTCCGGGATTAGGTTGTAATCGTTTGCACATTTAGTGGATTCGAGGTTCGAGTGTGGCTTACTTACATAGCCCGTGGTTTTTCCCGTGAGGGTTTCCACGTAAAAACCAAGTGTTGTTTTAATTTCCGCACCATATTACAATTGCTTGGTTATATTATCTTGAGGGCATTTTCGTAATTTTGACTAACACGAAAAATTGGGTAAAAAGCGTAAAATCTATTCACCCCCCCTCTAGATAGCTTTATACACACCGTGCTATTATTTGTTTCACTTACCCTTCTTCAAATCGTGAAGGTGCCTCGTCTCTTTTTCCTTGACAATCTTCAAGGAATTTTCTTTGCAAGCAAGTTCATCCTTCATTGCCTTCAACCTTTGATGGCAATTTTCAATCTCCTTCTCGTACTTAGACACATCAACTATGCCTACCTTCAAGGAGTCATCCACCTCTGAACCCGAAGTCTACTTAGCAAGGGAAGTTCTTGCCTCTTCAAGTTCCATCTTTAACTTGTCTTCAATCTCTTTTACACACCTCACTTCATCATTCAAGTGAGTCATCTTGGCATGAAGTTGAAGAATATCCTTTTCCAATTTAAGGATATCATTTTCTTTTTCCTTTAAAGACTTTTGAAGGGAGTCAATGAACTCTTGGTTGTCCACCAAATTAACACAAGAGTTGTCAGAGCATGAACTACCATGATCGAAACATCTCTCACTTGAGCTTGTGAGTGTCATTTCTTCAAGGCTTGCTTCTCTCAAGCATGCTTCACGTCGGTTTCCAATCTTGAAGTCTTCTTGGTAAGAAGCCGAAAATGTGAAGTAGTTGTTCTCACACTTAACCGAGCTTATAGAACATCCTTCCACTACTTCAACTTCGCTATCACTCCAAGTAGCGATCAAAGCTTCCCCTTTCTTCTTTGATGGGGTCATCTTCTTCTCCTTTTTCACCTTAGGAGTCATCTTTTTCTCTTCCTTCCCTTTGGAGGTCATCTTCCTTTGAGATTTCACAAATCTCCTAAATCTCTCTATAAAGAGAGTCATCTCCTCATCGGAGTCAATTTCTTCTCTCTCAAATTCACTCATAGTGTTTGAGTTAAATGAATGCAAATGAGAAGAAGGCAAAAATGTATGAAAAAAATCAAAACTCACACAAAATGCATAACACACAAAAATGAGCAAATGATCACCTAAGTATATCTAGGAACCCGTTCTGATACCAATTGAAAACAAATAACGGTGTGTGTACTAATATTAATCTAGAGGGGGGGTGAATAGATTTTAATCGTTATTATCCAATTTTCACGTTTAGTCAAATTTACGAAAATGCCCCAAACTAGTCAATATAAAAAATCAAGCATACAAGTGCGGAAATTAAAGACGCTTTATTTTTACGTGGAAACCTTAGCAGGGAAAAACCACGGGCTGGTAAGTGGGCCACACTCGAACCTCAAATCCACTAATTATGATAGCGTTTACAACCTAATCCCGGTTTACGACCTAATCCCGGTCAATAACCCGCTACCACTACCCGCAGGCCTGTAAAAGTGGACCTAGTCCAATTGCTCATGTGAACACCTAATCCTGGTTTATGACCTAATCCCGGTCATCACACAAGACTTACTTCTCCGAAGAGATCACACCCTAAGTGAATATGCAATGATATCCAAATAAGCAAATAGAGCTAGGGTACACTAAATGCTTATCTAGAATTATATGATGACAATAAAATCAATCCTAGATATGAAAATAACTATATGACATGGCATACAACTTTAGCTATATAGAGGATAACCAATCCTAGATACAATAGTTATCAAAAACAATCTCAATCATATTAATGAGATTAATTAGCTAGATGGCATATTAGCATGAAATCCTATCTATCAAAAAACAATCTAATCATATAATGAGATTAATTAGCTAGATGTTAGATAAACATGAAAATCCTAGCTATCATAAATAACTCAATCAACACATAATCTCAATCATGTATATAGAAATTAATCTAATGACATATGAGTAATAAATAAGATAAATTGATAAGTAAAAACACTAATTATGTAAGATAATAGTGTTCAAGATACCATACCATGTGTGTTGAAGAAGACCCATGCATTAGCACATACTAGATGATCCTAGATGATGCTTAGATGATGATTTATGCATGTGAAAATGGGTTTGGATGATCAAAGATGAGTTCTTGGGTGAATTTCTCTCTTTGAAAATCCTCTCAATCAAAAATATGGGTTTTTTTAGTCATTTAAATGACCTAAGGTCAAAGAGCCATATATATATGATGTCCAATTAAAGCTATGTCATTTTGGAAATTTTCCAAAAATTTTCCACACAAACCACTCTACGTAGGGTGGATTTTGGGTGGGTGTAGGGCGGATTGGAAAATCAATCAGGTGCCCGCTTTACGTAGGGCGAGTGAACAGCGGTTTGGGCGCGACAATGCATCAGCTTCAACTTTAAGCACCTCAAAACATGACCAAACGATATCGAAACCTTTCATATGATATATCGTTGGAAAGGTATGGAAGTCTACTTTCTACTCCAATTTATGGAATGACAGTTTGATGTTTGTAGAAAAAGTTATGGTCAGTTGAGTGACCAAAGGTTAGAAACGGACAACAACATAGTTGCCTTGTTTTTGTGGTCACTTTGGAGATTTCAAAACCAATCCAAACGGTCATGAAATATTACGAATAATATACCGTTGAAAAGGTATGGGTGTCTAGTTTGTCCATAATTTTACAAAACTCAATTTAAATATTTTTATAAAAAGTTATAGTCACAAGACCATACAAAGGTCATTTTTGAAAAACATTTAAAACATTGAAATCCAATCTTTTGAAACTAGACACTTTTCTCCAAACAACCAAACCAAAAATAACACTTATCTAAGAGAAGAATGAGACCTTCTCAAGTGGTCAATCATCGCACTAAGACATGCATACCATCATGCAAGCACGGACGTTTTCGATCACACAAACGGAAACGAATTACACCACACTTATGACTAACATGAAGTGCAAGTGTGGGAAGTGAATGCATCCTAATTCCTAAACATGGCAAGGCATTTCAATGAACAAGATGCAATCACTTAAACATGTATGAATAGAATTCATGGCTTTGCATTCTAATGCTTAAACATGTCATGGCATTTCAATGAACTAGATGCAATCAAATAAATATGCATGAAGAGATATTCAATAACATGAATGCACACATATAGAAACACAC
The DNA here is from genome assembly GCA_008009225.1 of Acer yangbiense. NCBI lineage: Eukaryota > Viridiplantae > Streptophyta > Magnoliopsida > Sapindales > Sapindaceae > Acer > Acer yangbiense. The sequence goes on from CM017764.1 coordinate 30,651,423, forward strand.
AACATACAAGTATTAGAGATATGCATGAGTTGTGTGTGTGTGCAACTAGATCTCTTCAAAGTAAGTAAGCACTAGAATATACCTTTGGTGCTTCTTCTCTTGAGGTTTTGAGAGCAAATCACCAACCATCAAATGCCTAAGCTACCCTTACATCAATCCCCAATATGTGGTTTGTCCATGAAATAAGCCAATCAAAATATGAGACCTTACATGTTTTAAATGTGATCATTTTTTAAAACCAATTTCACCACTAGAAAATCCACTTAGATGGAAAATTAGTAAAGTGGTAAGTAGGATTCGTTCCACAGAGAATTATAGTAACTAGTTGAATAAATTAACAATTCCTAAATGCAATAAAGTAAATCATAAGCAATGGATGGTTGTATGGTTTGTCAAGCCATCAAACATACATGTAAAATAAACCTAATAAAACTAATAAAATAGAATGCTCAACAAATTTATATAAGATATATGGAATAAACGATTAAGAGAATTGCTAGGGAAATGACGGGATCGCAAGTGGATTACGGGCTAAGCTTCTCAAGCTACCTTAGTGAGCCAATCTCACAAATGTTAACCAATTGTTTTCTAGAATGTGTTCAGACTGTAAGGATTCCCAAATCTTGATTGGCTTATTTCGTGGACAAACCACATATTGAGAATTCTTTGTAAGGGTAGCTTAGGTATTGGTGTTCAAGTTAAATGCCCTTTGAAGACCTCATCATTGATAAGCACCAAAGGTAAATCTCTATGTGCTTGATTTGCTTTGAAGAGATTTAGTGCACACACACACACCTTCCATGCATTTCCATACTTTGTGTTTTTTGTGTGTCCTTATATGTGTACATTCATGTTTATATAATATCTCTTCTTGCATATTTTGTTGATTGCATCTAGTAGTTCAAATGCCATGACATGATTAGAACTAGGTTGCATTGTGTATGATTGGACGCTGTTCACCCGCCCTATAGGTACTCTTCGAACAGCGGTCCAAAAAGGGGAAAGAGCAAATTTGATCTTAACCGTTCTACACCCGCTCTACGTAGAGCGGGTGAACAGCGGTGCCACTGGTGATGTTTTTCACACCTGATAGTCCGCCCCAAAATCGCTCTACGAATAGCAGGTGAAGGGCGGCTCTCTAGACCCGAGAGCAACCGCCCCTAGGTCACCTGGAATCCACCTTACGTAGGGCGGTCACGAAGAACTTGTTCTTCATTTCCCAGGTGAACAGCGGCCAAGGCATATTTTTGAAAAAATATACAAAATGGTGTCACTTCATTTTGGCACCTTATATATATGCCTCTTTCATTTTAGGTTGACTAGCTGAGTTTAAAATATCATATATTTACCTTAGAATATTTTTCAAGTGAAAAATTCTTAAGAACTCACCTTTAAACACTCAAAGACATTCCCTTGTGCATCTAGGTTTTTATAATCTATGTTTATCTAAGCTATTTGACATGTCATTTAGCTCTTGATATCTAGGATTGATTTAATTGTTATATCATCTTCCTAGATAAGCATCTAAGGTTCCCTAACCTTGTTTGTTATTTGAATATTCATACATATTCACATAGGTTGCATTATCTCTTCATTGAGAATTGAGACTTATGGCTAAGAGTGCTTAGGCCACAAGCAAATTAGACTAGAGCCACTTTTAAAGGCCTGCGTGGTAGAAGTGGGGGGTTATTGACCGGAGTGTTAGACGAGGTCTACATAGGTCGTAAACTCCATTTCAATTAGTGGATTTCGAGGTTCGAGTGTGGCGCACTATACAGCCCATGGTTTTTCCCAGTGGTTGGGTTTCCACGTATACATCAAGTGTTATTTAATTTTCGCACAATATTACACTTGTTTGTATTTTTGACTAGTAGGGGCATTTTCGTAAAATTGACTTGTATGCGAAAATTGGGTAAAATTAGTTAAAATCTATTCAGCTCCCCTCTAGATAATATATCGTACACACCAAGCATTATTTGTTCTTTCAATTGGTATCCGAGCGGGTTCCTAGATATACTTAGGTGATCCAAGCTCATTTTTGGTGTGTTTTGCATTTGTGTGATTTTTGCTCATTCATACATTTTGCATACATTTCACTTCATTCATTATATACAATGAGTGGATATGGTGGCAACCATGAGGGTGCTTCAAGCACACGACCTCCTCTCCTCTCCTCACCGGTGTGAATTATGCCTCATGGAAAGCCAAGATGGAAGCATACATGTGTCAAATCCATGATAGGGCATGGATGGCTATTGAAGATGGGTATGCGTCTCCTAAGATGACTCCCATGGGTGGTGGAGAAGAAGTACTCAAGCCTAAGGCTCAGTGGTCCACTGAAGAGTTTGAGACTTCAAAATGGAATAGGAAGGCATGGCACACTCTTCTATGTGCAGTGGATGAAAATCAGTACAAACTGATTCAGAACACTAGGATAGCCAAGGAGACATGGGATATTCTAGAGGTTGCACACGAAGGAACCGATGTCATCAAGGATTCCAAGCTACAAGTCCTTCAAATGCAATTCGAGTTGCTTAAGATGGAAGATGACGAATGCTTCAATGACTTTGAAGTCAAGTTGATGGATATTGTCAATCAAAGCCATCAACTCAGTGATCCTTATTCGGATAGGAGAGTTAAGCAAAAAATTATGAGGTCTCTCCCCGCTAGGTTTGAATCAAAAGTGATGGCTTTAGAAGAGAATTATGGATATAAGGACATGAAGCCGAGTGAGGTAATTGGAAGGCTCCTCGCCTATGAGTCTAGGAAAGCTCCTAGTATTACACCTCCTAAAAAGCAAAAAGGGATTGCTTTGAAAGCTTCTAAGGTTGAGAAGGAGGAAAAAGGTGACTCGGATGAAGACACGGCATTGTTGCTTAGAAGATTCAAGAAATTCGTCAAGTTCAAGAAGAAAGGCTTTGGATCAAAAGGCCAAGACTTAAATAAAAAGGCTCCCTTCAAGAGTTTTGAGCCTAGGCAAGATCATAGTGAAAAAGAAAGGGGTCCAATGCTATGAGTGTGGCGGTATAGGACACATCTCACCTGATTATAGGAATTTGAAGAACAAGATGGCAAAAGTGATGGCCGCCACTTGGAGTGAAAGTGATGACTCCGGAGAGGGAGACAAGTCATCAAGTGATGATGAGCTTACCATCGACTACACGGCATTTTGGGCCACTTGTGTAGAAGATAAAGTTGTTGGTAATAATGTCTTGACTAGTGATCCCATAGAAGAAAGAGATGAAGAAGTAGCTCTAGAGGAGATAGGTGTAGCTACTCATTGGGACATGGCTCTCATTAACTCAAGAGACCAAGGTGAAGGTCTTAATGACGGAAATTACTCCATAAGTGAGAAGGAGAGTGAAGGAGATACCTCAAGTGAAAATGACTCCTCATCTAACTCTACAAATGGAAATGTAGAGAAAATGGATGTTCATGACTTTATAGTCAAGTGTGAAAGTTCATTGAAGAAGAACAATAGAAAACTAAGGATTTTAGAGGAAGAAAATCTAGAGCTTTCAACACACAATGACCACTTAAATAAATAAGTGGAAACATCCAAGAAGATTAAAGACAAGCTAAGAGATGAGCTAGCTTTGTCTAAGAGGAATGAAGAGGGTTTGAAGAGGGAGCTTGATGAAGCTAATGAGTCATTGACTAGGATGACATCAAGCACCAAGAAGCTTAACCACATACTTGATGTTGGAAAGAACCCTTGTGACAAGAGAGGTATTGGGTATGAAGATAGCAAAGACATCACTACTCCAACCAAGACCGTCTTTGTCAAGATTTTGGGCAAGATAGAAGCCTCGCAAGTGCATACTCCTAGGAAGAAAATTGATCTAGGACAATGTTCAAGAAGTGCACAATTGAAGGAAGCTCCAAGGAGACAACCCCAAGCTCAACGTATTAGAGTCTTTCAAGTCAACATTCCTCAACAAATGACTCTAAATGGAAAGAGGCCAATCATGCAAAATGAACCAAGGAAGCAAGCTAGACCGGTTCAACAACGAAGAAGGATTGAACCCAATCAACCACAAAGTCATGGGAAGGCTCCTATGCATGCATAAGGACATGGTATGGTTTCTAAATTCATCCATACATGTCACTTTTGTGGTATTGATGGTCACATTAGACCAAATTGCTTTCATTTCATTAAATTATGTAGAGTCAAAAGCATGATTGAAAAGAGAATGACAAGAGCTAGAATGCATGTTAATAGGAAGAAAATAATTCATGTTCGTGATCCTATAGTTTCTAGAACTCTTGAACCACTAACCACTAGGAAGAAAAAAGTTATACCTAAGTGAATAAGGAAAAATGAACCCTCCTGCTACGAGACAAACTTGTCTCACATAGGTTCAACCAAGTCAAATGGACTTGGGAGGGCTATAGGACCTCATGACCTTCATTGATGAAGGATGGTGATTGACCCTATATAGGGAACTCAAGCAAAGAGAGCTTTTGCATACTTGTTGCATGCAAATAATTGAAAAATCTTATGCTTCTTTGTTGATTGCTTGAGTAAGCTTGGTTGCACGTATGTATATATGTTTTCTATTCAATAAGTGTGAACCATACTTGTTTACAATCCATGTCATATTTATGTTCCAACATGCATTTTTGGACTAGGAGATTCTCATAGGAAGTATGATATGAATGACCTATAGTTATCTCCATGACATGATGATTCTTTTATAACATGCTTATGCTCAAATGAAAAAGCATGAATTGATGATTGCAATTTTTAAATGCAAAACTTGTGTGAAAAAGCTTATGAGACTCAAAATGAATAAAGGATCTTGTATCCATTCAAAGGAATTTAGATTCCAAATGTCTCTCTTTCTTTATCAGTTGAACATGGCTACTATCATACGGGTATCATTCCCGAAAAAATCAAATAGGGTGCAAAGTTGCTCATGCCATGTTTCGCTTATAAAGTTGGATATAGTTGCTCATATATTAAAATCAATGAAATCTCTATATCCTTGCTTCTCCCATGACAATGGAAAAATTAGTTTGAATTCTTATTAGAAACCTTTGTCATTTGCTTTGCCAAATACTATTGTATTTTGGACTTGAATGCTACATGTCATGTATGCAAAGCATTTTTAATTCAAACATTTTCATAAAATTAAATCTCCTTGTTTCTCTCCAATTAATTGAGTTGCATAAAGTGGCTTATATGATTATGCAAGTATATAGTATGCTACTATCTCTCTTTGCTAAGTAACCCGGTTGGGGACTACTCCTTTACATATATCAAGACAAAAAGGGGGAGTAGAATGGTGGTAAGGGGAGTTGCAAATTGTGGTAGCAATTGTGCATGTTGGGGAGACAATACATTAAGGGGGAGTAACCCTTTGAGGGGGAGCATTGCATTCATCATACATTGCATGATGTTCTTGTTGTACTTCAATTTCTAGAATGCAAATGCTTGTTTATGCTCTCACTTGATTAATCTCACATTTTACTTCTATTGGAAAGTATAGAAACTTTGCTTTCAGGGATTGACTGTTCTACAAGAGATTGAAGACTTCAAGATTATTTTTATATCTCTTTGTAAAGTAGAAAATCATTGTTGACCCGTTGTTTCTATTATGTTGTGAGGAATCAATGTGAGTGGTGGTTTTGTCACGAAATAGCCAATTGGGGAGATTGTAAGGATTCCCATATCTTGATTGGCTTATTTCGTGGACAAACCACATATTGAGGATTCTTTGTAAGGGTAGCTTAGGTATTGATGTTCAAGTTAAATGTCATTTGAAGACCTCATCATTGATAAGCACCAAAGGTAAATCTCTATGTGCTTGATTTGCTTTGAAGAGATTTAGTGCACACACACACACATTCCATGCATTTCCATACTTTGTGTTTTTTGTGTGTCCTTATGTGTGTACATTCATGTTTATATAATATCTCTTCTTGCATATTTTGTTGATTGCATCTAGTAGTTCAAATGCCATGACATGATTAGAATTAGGTTGCATTGTGTATGATTGGACACTGTTCACCCGCCCTATAGGCGCTCTTCAGACAGCAGTCCAAAAAGGGTAAAGAGCAAATTTGCTCATAACTACTCTACACCCGCTTTACGTAGAGCAGGTGAACAGTGGTGCCACTGGTGATGTTTTTCACACCTGATGGTCCGCCCTAAAACCGCTCTACGAACAGCCGGTGAAGGGCGGCTCTCCAGACCCGAGAGCAACCGCCCTTAGGTCGCCTGGAATCTGCCTTACGTAGGGCGGTCACGAAGACCTTGTTCTTCATTTCCAAGGTGAACCGCTGTTCACCCACTCTACGTAGAACGAGTGAACAGCGGCCAAGGCATATTTTTTAAAAAATATACAAAACGGTGTCACTTCATTTTGGCACCTTATATATATGCCTCTTTCATTTTAGGTTGACTAGTTGAGTTTAAAATATCATATATTTACCTTAGAATATTTTTCCAGTGAAAAATTCTCAAGAACTCACCTTTAAACACTCAAAGACATTCCTTTGTGCATCAAAGATCATCTTGCATCATTCATGCATGGTTTTGCATTATCACAACTTGTTTGGTAAGATTTTTACTAACTTCATCTTATTTTAGTAATTTTTACTATCAAGCCATCTCTTTAAATTACTTGTATGTTTTAGATCATATGCTAAATACAAGAATAGAGAATTGATTGAGTGTTGTATTGTGATAGATATCTAGGTTTTTATAATCTATGTTTATCTAAGCTATTTGATATGTTATTTAGCTTTTGATATCTAGGATTGATTTAATTGTTATATCATCATTCTAGATAAGCATCTAAGGTTCCCTAGCCTTGTTTGTTATTTGAATATTCATACAAATTCACATAGGTTGCATTATCTCTTCATTGAGAATTGAGACTTGTGGCTAGGAGTGCTTAGGCCACAAGCAAATTGGACTAGAGCCACTTTTAAAGGCCTGCGTGGTAGAAGTGGGGGGTTATTGACTGGAGTGTTAGACGAGGTCTACATAGGTTGTAAACTCCATTTCAATTAGTGGATTTTGAGGTTCGAGTGTGGCGCACTATACAGCCCGTGGTTTTTCCCAGTGGTTGGGTTTCCACATATACATCAAGTGTTATTTAATTTCCATACCATATTACACTTGTTTGTATTTTTGATTAGTAGGGGTATTTTCGTAAAATTGACTTGTATGCGAAAATTGGGTAAAATTAGTTAAAATCTATTCACCTCCCCTCTAGATAAAATTGTACACACCGAGCATTATTTGTTCTTTCACAGACCATTACTATGAACCTTAAACAACTTCCCACTGCAATGCCTAACCGATTAAGGAGAGGGGGTCACGGCGGGATCGGTTTGTTACAATTAAAGGTTTAGATTGTCGCGGTTGATATACCCTCCGACAATCTATCCTACTCACTATGTTCTCAATCCATCAAGGGTGTCAATCTAATCAAGATTATATAACAAATTATCCTAAACAAGAGTATAATCAACTAATGGGTATACATGTCAATTATATAATGAATAGAATTTAATTATAAAATGAATAGAACACAAATAGAGATTAAAATATATTAAAGCTTAAGCAAAACCCAATCCAAAAGTTCTCACATCAATCCCTAGAAAATGGGTTTAGTTACACATATTACAATCAAAGGGAAGGCAAGTAAAAGATTAGGAAATCACCTTTGGGCCTCCTTTTGTAAGCTTGATCCTTTCCTTGCCTTTGATGCTCCTTGTGCAAAGAGTGGATGATGAAGATGTGTCGAGATAGGTGTGAAACAAATTATAGCACGGTGTGTATAAAACTATCTAAAGGGGGGGTGAATAGATTTTAAGCTTTTTACCCAATTTTTCGTGTTAGTCCAAATTACGAAATTACCCCTAAATAGATAAAGCAATAAATCAAGTATAAAATGCGGAAATTAAATAAAACTTGATTTTTACGTGGAAACCCTCACGGGAAAAACCATGGGCTAGTAAGTAAGCCACACTCGAACCTCGAATCCACTAAATGTGTAAAATGATTACAACCTAATCCCGGAAGTAATCACACACCTACCTAATCCCGGTATGAGTGAACCTAGTCCAATTTGCTTGCGATCTAAGCAACCTAATCCCGGATGCTACACACAAGACTTACTTTCTCTATGAAGAGATTAACAACCCTAAGTGAATATATGAATATTCAAAATGCAACATAGAGCAAGGGAAACCCTATATGCTTATTTAAGATGATTAATATGCAATTAGAGCAATCCTAGATATCAAAACTAAATGACATGTCAAATCAAATAGTTTAGCTAATCAAGATTAAGCACAAAACCTAATTAGCTATCACAATACAACTTCTCAAACATACATCATACTAATCTCAAACTTGTATTCAAAGTATATAAAATAACATACAAGTAATTAAATGAGATTGCTTGTTAAGAGAAACACAAAATATGTAAGATATTAGTGAAAAGCTTACCAAGCAAAGTATGATGAAGAATCCATGCAAGTTGTCATCTAGATGATCAAGGATGATGCTAGATGATGATTGATGATCATGAAATAGTGTTTGAGTAAACTAAAAATGAGTTCTTTGGAATTTTTCTTCTCTTTGAAAAATATCCTAAGTATAGAATCTGAATATGAACTCTTGTAATTGACCTAAAGTCAAAGAGGCATATATATAGGGGGTCAAAACAAGGTGTGGTCGTTTTGATAAGTTTGCCTCAATATTGCCTTGGGCGCTGTACATAGAGCGCCTCTTGTACAGCGCTTGTACAGCGTCCCTACTCTGTTCTCATGGGAAAACAGAGCGGCGCTGTACGTAGAGCGCTTTGTACAGCGCCTGTACAGCGATCCAACAGCGACCAAATTAAATCGATCAGGTCTGAACAGTGCTCAATGGGCGCTGTTCGTACAGCGCTTCTGGGAGCGCCCAATGCAAAAATGCAATCCTAAGTCTAAGCATGACAATGCAATTGGATATGCAAGATGCAATCAAACTAACATGCAAGAAGAGATGTTAATGAACATTAATGCACAAAAGTAAGACACACAACATACAAGTATTAAACATATGCATGAGTTGTGAGTGTGTGCAACTATCTCTTCAAGACAAGTAAGCACAAAGAAATATACCTTCGGTGCTTATCAACACGAGGTCTTCAAAGGGCTTCAAACAATAAACCCGATACCTAGGCTACCCTTACAAAGAACCCCAATATGTGGTTTGTCCACGAAATGAGCCAATCAACAAATGGGAACCTTACAATCTCCCCCTTTGGCTATTTCGTGACAAAACCACCACTCATATTTATTCTTCACATTAAACTAGAAACAACGGGATAATATAGATTTTCTACAATACAAAGAGATAAGAAAATAAACTTCAAGTCTTCAATCTCTTGTAGAATAATCAAGCCCTGAAAAGAAAGTTTCTAACATTTCCAATACAAGTAAAAAGTGAGATGAATCAAATGAGAACAAAAACAAGCATTTGTATTTTAAAAGTTTAGGCACAACATTATGAAATGTATATGTATGCAATGCTCCCCCTCAACGGGTTACTCCCCCTCAATGAATGTTCTCCCCAATATGCAACTCCCCTTACCATATCCTACTCCCCCTTTTTGTCATGATATAGGCAAAGGAGTAGTCCCCAACCGGGTCACTCATAGCAACGAGAGATAGAGGCATGCAAGATATTTGCATATATATATAAGTCACTTTATGCACCTCAATTAATTGAAGAGAAACAAGAAGATTTATTTGAAAGAAAATGTGTGAATCAAACATGCTTTGCATACAAGACATGTAGCATTCAAGTCTAAAATACAATGGTATTTGGCAAAGCAAATGACAAAGGTTTCTAATAAGAATTCAAACCAATTTCACCAATGTCATGAGTAAAGCAAGGATATAGAATATAGTGATTTCAATTTAAGACCAACTATATCCAACTTTATAAGCGAAACATGGCATGAGCGACTTTGCACCCTTTTTGATTTTTCCGGATAAGATATCCGTATGATAGTAGCCATGTTCAACCAATAAAGAAAGAGAGACATTTGGAATGTAAATTCCTTTGAACGGATACATGATCCTTTATTCATTTTGAGTCTCATAAGCTTTCACATAAGGTTTTGCATTTTAAGAATATGCAATCATCAATTCATGCTTTTCATGTGAGCATGTTATATGAATTTCATGCTTTTTCATTTGACATTAGCATGTTATTTAAGAATCATCATGTCATGGAGATAATCATAGATCATTCAAATCATACTTCCTACATACATCTCCTAGTCCAAAAATGTATGATTGAACATAAATATGACATGGATTATAAACAAGCAAGGTTCACACTTATTGAATTGAAAACATATATACATATGTGCAACCAAGCTTACTCAAACAATTAAAAGAAGAGGCATAAGTTATTTCAAATTTTTTGCAAGTGACAAGAATGCAAAATAGCTCTCTTTGCTTGAGTTCCCCATATGGGGTCAATCATAGAACATCACTCCACAAGACATATCCCAATAGATCTACTAAGAGTTTTTAATCGAGTAGCATCTAAGGGTTTAGTAAATAAGTCCACAAGTTGATCATTAGTACCTACATGTTCAAGTACTATGCATTTATTTTCAACAAGCTCTCTAATGAAGTGATGGCGGATGTCAATATGCTTAGTTCTAGAATGTTGTACCGGATTCTTGGAAATATTGATAGCACTCATGTTATCACAAAAGAGAGTGAGAGTACATTGGTTGAATCCGTAGTCTACTAGCATTTGCTTCATCCATAGGAGTTATGTGCATCCACTCCCCGCGGCTATGTACTCGGCCTCGGCCGTGGACAAGGAAATAGAGTTTTGCTTCTTGCAAAACCAAGACACCAAGTTGTTGCCTAGAAAGAAGCAACCGCCCGATGTGCTCTTCCTATCATCGCAATTTCCTCCCCAATCCGCATCACTAAAGCCTACAAGACTAGCATTAGTGTTAAAAGAGTACCAAATCCCATAGTTGGATGTCCCATTCACATAGCGAATGATTCTCTTTACGGAAGAGAGATGGGACTCCTTAGGATCCGCTTGGTACCTAGCACACACACCCACACTAAAGGAGATATCGGGCCTACTTGCGGTCAAATAGAGCAAGCTACCTGTCATGCCACGATATAACGTTTGTTCCACACTTTTACCATTAGCATCCTTGCTTAGCTTCAAAGTGGTACTCATGGGTGTATTACAATGTTTGGCATTCTCTAAACCAAACTTCTTCACTAGGTTTTTGGCATATTTGGCTTGGGTTATGAAAATCCCATCATCTAATTGCCTAATTTGCAAACATAGGAAGTAACTAAGCTCACCAACAAGACTCATCTCAAATTCATGAGACATGACATCAACAAATTGTTGGACCTTGGTGTTGTTGGTGGAGCCAAATACAATGTCATCAACATAGATTTGAGTTATAAATAACTCATCTTTGTTTCTCTTGATGAACAAGGTCTTGTCAACACTACCTCTTGTGTAGTTATTGTCAACAAGAAATTGAGAGGCGCTCATACCAAGCCCTCGGTGCTTGTTTCAACCCATATAGTGCCTTCTTGAGGCGATAGACATGGTTGGGGTGGTGTGCATCCACAAACCCCTTGGGTTGTTCAACAAACACTTCCTCTTGCAAGAAGCCATTGAGGAAGGCACTCTTGACATCCATTTGGTGCAATTTGAACTTGTGCACACAAGAAATGGACAAGAGAAGCCTAATGGACTCTAAACGGGCAACGGGAGCAAATGTCTCCTCAAAGTCGATACCCTCAATTTGAGAGTACCTTTGTGTTACAAGTCTAGCCTTGTTCTGCACTATGTTGCCATCCTCATCGGATTTGTTCCTAAATATCCATTTAGTGCCTATGACATTAGTGGTCTTAGGCCTAGGAACTAGAGTCCAAACCTCATTTCTTTCGAATTGGTTCAGCTCTTCTTGCATGGCAAGAACCCAAAATTCATCATTTAAGGCTTCTTCAACCTTTTTGGGTTTAATTTGAGAGGTGTAGCATGTGTAGCTAATAAGATTAGCAAGTTGACGTCTAGTCCTAACACCCTCATTAACATCTCCAATAACATCCTCTTTGTTATGGAGTCTTCTAACCTATGGAGCGGGTTCATTAGAGTCCAAGAGAGGGACTCTAGTAGTGGGTTGTGTGACTTCATCATTTTCATTAGATGTCCCAACATTGGGAGTCACCACAACCCTCTCCAAAGGAGAAACATCACTAAAAATAACCTCCTCCTCATGATCATTTGACTTGAGCTTAGTATCATCAAATACAACATTGGATGATTCCATAACACTTAGAGTTTTTAAATTGAAAACTCTATAGGCTCTACTATTCAAGGCATAGCCAATAAAAATACCCTCATCACTCTTAGCATCGAATTTGCCAAGTTGATCAAGGTCATTCAAAATGTAGCATTTGCTTCCAAAAGTGTGGAAGTAGCTAACATTTGGCCTCTTGCCTTTCCATAACTCATAGGAGGTATTTCTAGTACCGGGCCTTAGGAAAACACGATTCCCTATATAGCAAGCCGTATTGACGGCTTCGGCCCATAGGTTCCTAGGGACATTGTTGCTAAGCAACATCACACGGGCCATCTCTTGAAGGACCCTATTCTTCCTCTCAACAACTCCATTTTGTTGAGGTGTCCTAGGAGCCGAGAACTCATGGGAGATACCTAAGCTATTGCAATAGCTTTCAAATAAGGCATTCTCAAATTCCCTCCCATGGTCACTTCTAATCCGTTTTATGCTTTTAATATTAGAATTCATCTCATTTTGTATTTTATTACAAAGCATTTTAAACTTATCAAAAGTTTCAGATTTTTCTCTAAGAAAATATGTCCATGTGAACCTAGAGAAATCATCAACACAAACAAAAATGTATCTCTTTCCACCCAAACTTTCGGTTTGCATGGGACCCATAAGGTCCATGTGGAGAAGCTCAAGAGGCTCCTTGGTGGTGAGATACCTACCCTTTTTGTGCATGCTTTTAGTTTGCTTTCCTTGTTGGCAAGGTCCACAAACACCATTGGCTTTCTTCCCAAGCTTAGGGAGGCCACGCACACAATTGAACTTTCCAAGGGTCCGTAGATCCCTAAAGTTCATGTGGCCAAGTCTTTCATGCCACAACTCAATTTGCTCATCCATGGACACATGATTAGATACAATACTAGCTTCAAGACAATAACAATTGTCGCTAGATCTCATGCCCTTCAACAAGGTTTGTCCATCGGGTTTTAGGATAGAGCAATAATCTTTAGAAAACAAGACGGAATATCCTTCATCACGAAGATGTGAAATGTTTATTAAATTGGCTTTCAAGCCATCAACAAATAAATCATTGGATAAGGAGGGTAATCCGGGAATGGAAATGGTTCCTTTCCCTACAACATTTCTTTTGGATCCATCACCAAAAGTGACATTTCCACCTTCCTCCATAACAAGAGTCTCGAAGAAACTCTTGTTTCCCGTCATGTGCCTAGAGCACCCACTATCCAAATATCAAAAATTAGAAGAATTTGCCTTCAAGGCTATTTGTGCAACATGGCAAACATTTTTATTCTTTCTAATCCACTTAGCAACAATTTTAGCTTTCTTAGTGGTCTTTGGTACATGTGCTCTACTATTCCTAGGATCATGCAAATCAATATTGTTATTCCTAGGAACATGCATCTTGGCTCTAATCTTTCTCTTTTCTATCATGCTTCGTGTTCTACACATTTTAATATATTGAAAGCAATTTGGTCTAATATGACCATCACAACCACAAAAGTGACAAATAGGGATGAAAAAAGGAATCATACCTCGTCTTTGTGCATGAGTGGGTTCAATCCATCTTCGTTGTTGAACCAGTCTAGGTTGCTTCCAAGCTTGAGGTTGCATGATAGGTCTCTTTCCTTTGTGAGCCATTTGTGGAGGAATGTTGGCTTGAGGGACCCTAGGGGGTTGAGCTTGAGGTTGCCTTCTTGGCCCTATCTTCACTTGTGCATTTGAGCATTATCCTACTTCTAATTTCTTCTTAGGAGCTTGCACCAATGAAGCTTCTTTACTCCCCAAACTCTTAACAAAAATGGTCTTCTTGGAAGTGGAAGTCTCCATATCATCTTCAAACCCGAGACCTCTCTTGTCACTTAGACTCTTTCCAACACCAAGTAAATGATCAAGCTTCTTGGTGCTAGAACCTATCCTAGCCAAGGACCCTTTAACTTCTACAAGTTCCCTCTTCAAGCCTTCTTCACTTCTCTTGGATAAGTCTAACTCCTCAATTAACTTATCCTCTCTCCTCTTCAATCTTTCCACTTGTTCACTTAAGTGGTCATTGTGAGCCGAAAGTTCAAGGTTCTCTTCTCTCAACCTCTCAATCTTTCTTGTGCTTTTAATTGCTAAATCATTGAACTCGGCATGGTATTTAGCAAGCACCTTTTGCTCCACAAATTTCTTTAAGGAATTAGAAGAGGAGTCACTTTCTTCTTCACTAGAGTCAATTTCCTCTTGACTCATTTCCTCTCTCTCACTAGCACTTTTGCTCTTGTGAGATGAGGCAAAAGCTAGGAAGTTAGCCATGAGCTCTTCTTCACTTGAAGACTCATCTTCCTCATTGGAGCCATCACTACTCCCACTCCAAGTGGCGGCCATCACTTTGTCCTTCTTCTTTTCATTGTGATTAGCACATTCGAGGGCAAAGTGACCAATCCCACCATATTCAAAGCAACAGACCCCTTTCCTTTCGGTCCTCTCTTGTCTAGGCTCAAACTTCTTGAAGGAACCTTTTTTCTTCAAGTCTTGTCCTCTTGACCCAAATCCCTTCTTCTTCTTGAACCCTATAACCTTATTAAACCTTTTCACGAATAAGGCAAGGTCTTCATCCGAATCATGCTTTGCCTCCTTTGCATCCTTAGATGCTTTCAAAGCTATTCCTTTAGACTTTTTAGGATGAGTAATGGTGCTAGGAGCCTTCCTAGACTAATATGCAAGGAGACGTCCAATCACCTCACTTGGCTTCATATCTATGTAGCCACTATTTTCTTCTATGGCCGTCACCTTTGATTCAAACCTATCGGGGAGAGATCTTATAATTTTTTGCTTGACTCTCCTATCCGAATACGGGTCTCCGAGTTGATGGCTTTGATTTACAATGTCCATCAATTTGATTTCGAAGTCATTGAAGCATTCATCCTCTCCCATCCTAAGTAGCTCAAATTGAGTTTGGAGGACTTGAAGCTTGGACTCCTTCACCACCTCGGTTCCCTCATGTGCAACTTGAAGGATGTCCCATGCCACTTTTGCAATCTGAGTATTCTGAATAAGCTTGTATTGATTCTCATCCATTGCACACATGATGGCATGCATAGCCTTCCTATTCCACTTAGAAGCCTCAAACTCTTGCGCGTTCCATTGCGCCTTAGGCTTCAAAACTTCTTCTCCTCCACCACCGGGAGTCATCTTGGGTAGATCATATCCGTCTTCCACCGCCATCCATGCACGGTCATGAATTTGGCATATGTAGGATTCCATCTTCCCTTTCCATTGGGAATAGTTCAAACCGGTAAGAAGTGGAGGCCTTGTGCTAGAAGCACCTTCGTGGCCACCACCATTTCCACCGTTTCCACTCATAGTGTTTATGAATGAATGAAATGAAAGCAAATGTATGAATGATCAAAAATCACACAAAATGCAAAACACACCAAAATAAGCAAGGATCACCTACGTATGTCTAGGAACCCGTTCTGATACCAATTGAAACAAATTATAGCACGGTGTGTATAAAACTATCTAGAGGGGGTGAATAGATTTTAAGCTTTTTACCCAATTTTTCGTGTTAGTCCAAATTACGAAATTACCCCTAAATAGATAATGCAATAAATCAAGTATAAAATGCGGAAATTAAATAAGACTTGATTTTTACGTGGAAACCCTCACGGGAAAAACCACGGGCTAGTAAGTAAGCCACACTCGAACCTCGAATCCACTAAATGTGTAAAACGATTACAACCTAATCCCGGAAGTAATCACACACCTACCTAATCCCGGTATGAGTGAACCTAGTCCAATTTGCTTGCGATCTAAGCAACCTAATCCCGGATGCTACACACAAGACTTACTTTCTCTATGAAGAGAATAACAACCCTAAGTGAATATATGAATATTCAAAATGCAACATAGAGCAAGGGAAACCCTATATGCTTATTTAAGATGATTAATATGCAATTAGAGCAATCCTAGATATCAAAACTAAATGACATGTCAAATCAAATAGTTTAGCTAATCAAGATTAAGCACAAAACCTAATTAGCTATCACAATACAACTTTTCAAACATACATCATACTAATCTCAAACTTGTATTCAAAGTATATAAAATAACATACAAGTAATTAAATGAGATTGCTTGTTAAGAGAAACACAAAATATGTAAGATATTAATGAAAAGCTTACCAAGCAAAGTATGATGAAGAATCCATGCAAGATGTCATCTAGATAATCAAGGATGATGCTAGATGATGATTGATGATCATGAAATAGTGTTTGAGTAAACTAAAAATGAGTTCTTTGGAATTTTTCTTCTCTTTGAAAAATATCCTAAGTATAGAATCTGAATATGAACTCTTGTAATTGACCTAAAGTCAAAAAGGCATATATATAGGGGGCCAAAACAAGGTGTGGTCATTTTGATAAGTTTGCCTCAATATTGCCTTGGGCGCTGTACGTAGAGCGCCTTTTGTACAGCGCTTGTACAACGTCCCTACTCTGTTCTCACGGGAAAACAGAGCGGCGCTGTACGTAGAGTGCTTTGTACAGCGCTTTGTACAGCGCCTGTACAGCGACCCAACAGCGACCGAATTAAATCGATCAGGTCTGAACAGCGCTCAATGGGCGCTATTCGTATAGCGCTTCTGGGAGCGCCCAATGCAAAAATGCAATCCTAAGTCTAAGCATGACAATGCAATTGGATATGCAAGATGCAATCAAACTAACATGCAAGAAGAGATGTTAATGAACATTAATGCACAAAAGTAAGACACACAACATACAAGTATTAAACATATGCATGAGTTGTGAGTGTGTGCAACTATCTCTTCAAGACAAGTAAGCACAAAGAAATATACCTTCGGTGCTTATCAACACGAGGTCTTCAAAGGGCTTCGAACAATAAACCCGATACCTAGGCTACCCTTACAAAGAACCCCAATATGTGGTTTGTCCACGAAATGAGCCAATCAACAAAAGGGAACCTTACAAGGTGGAGTCAATATGTGGAGAAGATGGGAAGAAAGGAATGATTGGGGGAAGGTAATCTAGATGTTAAGTTTGAGATGGAAGAGAAATGGTGGGATTAAGAATGGTAGAAAGGAGGTTTCTTGGTTGTCAAGAGTTGCTAATAGGGGAAAATAATGATGCATTTATAGGGTTTTCAATTTAGATCTTGGGTGGTAATTTACCAAAACACCCCTCATGCATGGTAAATTACCATTTAGTCCTCAAAAGAGGTGCATCTTGTAATTTTCACCACCAATCATACCAATTTTGGTTCGATCACTAATCAACCCGAGAGATACATCGGTCTAGGAGAATTAACGAAGAATCTCCTGGATGACGATGATCCCTACACGTATAAGGAAGCAATGGAGGATGTTGATTGTCGCCATTGGCAAAAGGCAATGCAATCTGAGATTTAATCTTTGTTCAATAACAAAGTCTGGTCCCTTGTAGACTTACCTAAAGGGATAAAACCCATTGGGTGCAAGTGGGTGTACAAGAGGAAAAGAGGTATGGATGGAAAGGTGGAAACCTTTAAAGCTAGATTAGTAGCTAAAGGTTACACACAGAAGGAAGGTATCGATTACGAGGAAACCTTCTCTCCTGTGGCCATGCTTAAATCCATAAGGATACTCTTATCCATTGCAATATCTCTAGACCTTGAGATTTGGCAAATGGTGTCAAGACAGCTTTCCTTAACGGAAGTCTTGACGAAAGCATCTATATGATGCAACTAGAAGGATTCATTGAAAAGGGCCAAGAGGAAAGGGTATGCAAGTTGCAAAAGTCCATATATGGACTAAAGCAAGCATCCAGATCCTGGAACATGAGGTTCGATCAAGTTGTGAAAGGTTTTGGATTTATTCAAAACCTTGACGAACCTTGTGTATACAAAATGATTAAAGGCAACAAGTTGGTTTTCCTAATTCTTTATGTTGATAATATACTACTCATTGGAAACGATGTAGGTGTATTGACATCAGTAAAAGAATGGTTAGCAAAACAATTTGATATGAAAAACAATTTGATATGAAAGACTTAGGAGAAGCAAGTTATATTCTTGGTATCCAAGTAATAAGGGATAGAAAGAATAGAATGATTGCATTATCCCAAGCTTCATACATAGATAAAATCTTGTCCAGATTCTTCATGCAAGATTCCAAGAAAGGTATGTTACTTTTTAGACATAGAATCAAACTTTCTAAAGAACAAGTTCCTAAGAATGAGCATGAAGAGCAATTCATGAGTGGAGTTCCATATGCCTCGACAGTTGGAAATCTCATGTATGCAATGCTTTGTACTACACCAGATATTTGTTTTACAGTTGGCATAGTTAGCAGGTTTCAATCGAAACCTGGTCCTAATCACTGGACGGCAGTCAAGCATATTTTCAAGTATCTCAAGAGAACGAGAGATTATATGCCTATATACCGTGGAGGGGATTTAATTCTCGTTGGCTATACAGATTCTGATTTCCAGTCAGATTCTGACTCTAGAAAATCCACATTATGATCTGTGTTTACTCTTGGAGGAGGAGCAATCATATGTAGGGATGGCGATTTGACCTGCACCCGCGAGCACCCGCCCGAACTCGACCCTGTAGGGTCGGGTTTGGGTGGTGAATTTACGACACACGAACCCGCGAACCCGTATAAAGTAAAACCCAGCGGGTTTGGGTGTGGGTGTGGGTGTGGGTGTGGGTGTGGGTGTGGGTTTGGAAAACGAACCCATGGGTAAACCCGCGAACCCGCATAAATAAAAATTATATAATATTTAGTATTTAAAATATTATAAATTTAAACTCCAATGGAAACTTTTTAACCATATAAAGAATAAAATATAAAAACTCCACTCATTCTAAGTTTGAGAATTACAATTCTCAACTCTCATTTATATATAGCTAATGGTAGAACCTTGCACTCTTGTTTTTTCAATGTGGGACTTTCAAAAGTCCCGCATTGAAAAAACAAAAGTGCAAAGTTCTACCATTAGCTATATATATAATGTGCTTTGCCTCTTGTTTCAACTAAGAAACACACTTGTATTTGTAATTCTCCATGATATATTATAAATAAAGGGGAGTTTTGTATTGTATAAATAAATAAAATTAAAAATTAAATATTTATAAATTAATATATTTTGTGGGTTGGTGGGTGTGACCCGTGAACCCACGAACCCGTATAAAACCCACGGGTGGAACCCGAACCCGAACCCATTTATTTTCGCGGGTTCGCAGGCGGGCGTGGGTAATGAAAAATTTTACGGGTGCGGGTTTGGATTTTACAAAACCCACCCGAACCCGACCCGTTGCCATCCCTAATCATATGGAGGAGTATCAAGCAATCCTAGATTGCTGATTCCACCATGGAAGCTAAGTATGTTGATGCATGCGAAGCTACCAAAGAGGTTGTTTGGCTACACCAATTCTTGATTGACATGGAATGAGGGATATGAAATACTTGCTATAGAGCAAGTGGGAGATTGTTAGGATTATGCTTAATAGCAAGAGTGTAATAGTGCTTTTGACAATCTTTTCAAATTAATAAAGTGATTTCTGTTTTAAAAAAATCTTATAGCATTTATAGTTTAATTATTATAATTGTCAAAAGCAAATAATCATAAGTCAAAAGTCTATGAGATATGAAGAATTGTTCGTACATCTGGATATGTATGAGGTAGACACAATTCTTTAGTTAGTCTTGAATAATGTTCACAACTTAAGATAAAGGTTAGGCAACTTTACCTTGATAAAGTTGTAGATTCTTTTACTAGCATTTCAGTGGGATCAAATGTGTTATGATGAGTCTAAAATCATCAAAGTGTAGTGTCTTTGAGTGAAAGAATCTAGTGCACTAGGTGCATTGAACAGGATCACAATGAAATACTTTATCTAGAACCGTCAGTAGAAAAAAAATATTTCATTATGAGGACAATCGGAGAGTCTATCTTAATCCTGAGATAAATGATGGACTTATGGTTACAAGTGTTATCATTTGAGCTATCAATGAGTACGATTATATAGCATAGTTTATCCTGAGATAAATGATGGACTTATGGTTACAAGTGTTACTATTATGGTTTGAAGATTGTAAGGAGATCTCAACCTCTAACAAGACCGTGTTTGTTATGAGCTTGGGCAACAAAGAAGCTTCACTGGTGCAAACTCATAGGAAGAAAATTTATCTAGGACAATGTTCAAATAGTGCACAAGTGAAGGTGGCGCCAAGAAGGCAACCTCAAGCTCAACCTACAAGAGCTCTTCAAGCTAACATTCCTCAACATATGGCTCACAAAGGAAATGGACCAATCATGCAAGCTCAACCTAGGAAGCAAGTTAGATCGATTCAACAACGAAGATGGATTGAACCTACTCAACCACAAAGACATGGGAAAGCTCCTATGTACGCACAAGGACATGGTATGATTCTTTATTTTATTCCTACATGTCGTTTTTGTGGTTTTGATGGTCATATTAAACCAAGATGTTTTCGGTATATTAAAATGTGTAGAACTAGAAGCATGATTGAGAATGAAAGTATACAAACATAGTTAAATATCTTAAAGCATACCTAGATGGGGGTGAATAGGTTTTTGCGCCTTTTTCAAACCCTTGAACAAACTTACGTTTGTCCCTCAAGGTAGCCTTACATACAACACATAAACCAAGAAACCATACTTAGACAATATAAGCATGTGATCATTTAAACATAGTCTATGTATATCAATTAGTTGTATGAGATATAATGACACATAAACTCAACAACAAAAAATACTTGTATTTCAATATGTCTTCAATGTATTACAAGTATAATCAAATATCACTATACACAAAAATTACAATATACAAAAGAATTATATTTATAAATATGATCAAATGAATTTGTTCACAAATCACACTTTACAAAATCTTGTTTCAATATACATCACAAGTGAATAATATGCAACAAGATAACAATATACACATATACAAATATAAGAGATAGAGATAGAAAGAATTAACACAAGAGATTTTTTAACGTGGTAAAACCTCCAAGGAGGAAACATCCACGGGTTGAACTACAACCATTGGGTACTATATATATTGGATGGTAAATTAGAAATTCCTCAAAAGTGACCAACCTTGACCAACTTCTTATTGGAGTCTATGTTTACCCAACCCTATTGGAAAGTACGAAATCTCTCAATGATGCGAAGCCACCATATATTAGACAACATACAAAACCAACATCGATGGTAGATTAGAAATTCCTTAAGAGTGAATACACATCCCGTGTACCCTGCTTTTTTGGAGTCTATGTTTATCCATACGCCTGGGCCAACCAATAATGTAGCCAACTCCCTATCTAAGGCACTCATGCCTCTATGGAGCCTCTCATGCATGACTATCCGAGTCCTCCCGACTCTAGCCATGATTCCTTGCTTGGTTATCCGGACCTCATGTCCTAACCAAGGCTTCCTTACTTGACTATCCGGACACATTATCCTAGTCAAGACTTCATGCCTTTTACAAGAACTTCCTAGTGTGATCATATAAATGCAAATGATGCAAACAATCAATTCAACATAGAACATGTGATCAATACATTTCATGGAACAACTAGACCCAAACATGTGAAAACACAAGTGAAATTCCCTTAAGTAATAGAGGGGGGGGGGGGTGAATAAGTATAGGCCAAAATTCTTCCAATATTAAAAATAATGCAGAATATAACAAAGAAAATGCACACTTGAAGAGATTCAACAAATGAATTGATTTAACTAATGCAAGAGTAAATCAATATACAAGATATGCAATCAATGTAAAATATGGAAGATAAAGAAAAGTAAAGCAAAAAATTGACACAAGGATTTTTACGTGGTAAAACCTTAAAGCGGAAACATCCACGGGTTGATACCACAACCACCGGCAAAGCAATCCACTATATGAAAAGAACTTACATACTCAAGCTACCAACACATGATATCCGCTTAAGCTATCAACTCCTAATCTACCCTTGGGCTAGTGAACCACAACACTTACTACCTATCCAAGGTGTGTCCTACACCTCTAGGTAGCAACATCCTATCCAAAGCTCTCAAGCTTCTAGGATGATTTCTTGCTTAGCTATCTAGAGTTTCCTACTCCTAGCTAAGTCTTCTTGCTTGGTTATCCGGAACACTTTCCTAACCAAGACTTCTCGCTCTTTCCACAAAGCTTCACTCACTTTGCAAGAGACTTCAACATTTCATAAGGCAATGATCTAAGTGATGCAAATGATGCAAATCACAATCACATCAAGCTAGATGATCAATCAAGCTAAATGTACATGCTTAGTGATAAACTAGAATTATGCTTTCAACACACAATCACAAATCTATCTAGAAATCAAAGCATGTGAAACAATAAGAACAAGATATGAATGTTCAATATATCACACAAAAAATCTTAATTCTTAGATCATGAAATTAAACCTAGAACATGTCATGAGGCAAATATGTTCAAGTAAGAATCACAAGGCTAAAAACTTAACAAACAATCAATTATACAAACCTAGCATATGATGTAACATCCTTCTCAACATATTTCATCAATCAAATGGGAAGATTAAAAGAGATGATCAAAAGATGAAATGAAAAGAAGAAGTTTAACATATAACAATGAACCTCGTACTGAAATCAGACCATTGGGAAAAATGACGAAGTCAGTTGACTCTAGAAATTCTTAGGGTTTGTAGCTCTCATCAAGATTAACAATTTTGATTTTTGGATCAATCAATTTCGAGTTCGTATGAGAAAGTTATGATCGAAATAAGAACACTAAAATCATGAAGAATTCTTCAGAATTTTCTCTTGAAAATTTTCTTCAAGTTATGTTTGGAGGGAAAGAAAAATCATATTTGAATGACTCAATGAGGGAACAAAAATAACCCAATCGGAGGCGGCCACCTCACAAACCTCATGTGGGGCGCGTGTGGCACACAGGACCAGAGGGGTGCTCTGGCCGTGTGGCACACGGCCTCCACACGTGGTGGCCAAGGCATGGCCTTTGGCCATGCTAGTCCCTCGTGCGCCCCTCTCATGTTCTTCAGCCGTATTCGGGCATCCGAACTCCGATTTCAAATCCATTTTTGGATTACAAATTGTGACTCCCTCATGCACAACAAAGACTACAAAACTTTGACAAATGGATGAGAAATCATCTCGGAAAACTACGACGAAGTCAACTCAACGAATGAGAATGCAAAGTAGCGTAGCTACATCGTTTGGACTCGAAACCTTATGAATGAGTAACCGAAATGACCGGGACTCAATAAGGAATCAAATAAGAACATGTTCAAGTCCAAAATACAAGAAACACAAACAAATAAATACAAAGTCACACATGTATGCCATATCAAAGAGATAGTCATAAAACATGCAATTCTACAATGTTTGTCTATATGAGACCAATGCATATGCATACTTAAATGTGTGTGAATGTGTTATACCAAATGTTTGCACCACGATATAGGGACACGCATGTATGAATTGTGTGTGTGTGTGTGTGTGCTAACGCCTTGCAAGAGGATAGAAGTCTAAGTATACCTTTGACGCTTTCACCTCTTGAAGACGATATTTGCACTAGATGTTGCTTTTCAACTTTGAAGCTTCTTTTCTTCCAAGAACATCCTAAGCAAAAACTATTACAAATATAGAGTGTTTTGCAATGGAATCAAGCCAATACAAATCATGAACCTTACAACAAGTAATAAAAGTCTAGATGCAAAACTTGAATAAAAACCTAGAGCATGTGTAAACACCTAACACATAAAACTCATAGTTTCATTCACACAAATAACAGTTGAATAAATCATAATCATGAAGCACATATTCAAGATGTTACAAACATACAAAAAAAATGCTAGAATCACAAAATGTGTTCAATTAATATTCTAGCCAACAATTAGAGCAAGGATATATTGAATAATCAATTAAATCCTATTTGTCCCTAAATACATATACAATTGAATTAATCCTAGATTTTATCAATCAAAGGATCAAAACACATTTCAAGGTTATTCATCATAAAATTGATTCAATCAAGTCACAAACAACCTTAGATATCAATCCAATCACAATACAACTCTCAATCATGTGAAAAACCTAGAATCAAAGAAACTAGTTCACATATGTCTCTAATTAGACTTTTGATTAGGATTGATTGTGAAGCTATCTTTCTCAACAGCATTCACTATACATACAAGTACATATAGAAGAAGAAACCCCAAGCAAATTGAAGGTTATAAAAGAAGAAATCTCAAAGATATGAACACTACTTCAATCTCACGAGCTGGTTCGGTTTTCTAGATAGAACCACTCCAAAAATCGATCAAATAGCTACAAGACCACTTGAAAAAGGTAGAGAACTCGATTATGAACAATCTCCAACTTGAATCAACCAATTCCGACTTTGTATGAGAAAGTTATGGTGTTTGGAAGGTGAGAAAAGTTGAGAGAAAATTTCTGGTGAGAGTTCAAGCTTTTTCTTCTTGAAAATGAAATGGGAGGGAATGGAAATATTTAAAAGGAAGAGAGAGAGAGAGGAAGAAGCCACCCAATTGAAGAGTGCCATGTCAGCCCCACGTGTGAACCGCATGTGGCACACGTGGGCAGAGGAGCTGTCCAATCGTGTGGCACACGTGGCCCACACGTGGACAACAAGCTTAGCCGATACAACAAGCTTAGCCGATAGCCATGCTTCTTCCTCTCGTGCATTTCTTGCATTTTTCAGCCGTATTCGGGCTTTCGAACTCCGATTTTGAATCCTTTTTTAGATTACGAATCGTGACTCCTTCACGCACAACGAAGACTACAAAACTTTGACAAAACGTTGAGAAATCATCTCGGAAAATGACAACGAAGACAACTCAACGAATAAGAATGCAAAGTAGCGTAGCTACATCGTTTGGACTCAAAACCTAATGAATGAGTAACTGAAATGACCGAGACTCAATAAGGAATCATAAGAGATCATGTTCAAGTCCAAATACAAAAATACGGAAACAAATAAACATAAAATCACACACGTATACCATTTCTTAGACATAGTCCTAGAACATGCAAATTACAAAGTTTATCAAATTAAATCTAATGCATGTGCATACATGGCTAGCTCTTTTATGAGCGACACTCGCAATAGGACGAGGTCGGAGAGTAGTACAATGGTGAATAAGATTCGTTCCCACAGGGATCGAGTGATCGATTACCGAAATTGATTAGCCTAGATGCTATTCAAACAAGCGAAAAAGGATATTTAAACTAAGTAAATTAAACTAATTTAATCTAATGACTAATGCTAATGCAAGAAATAAAATAACACTAAAATAAACTCAAGTGTAATATCGAAGAAAAACATGCTAGGACTTGACTACACCCCACCCTCAATTGACTTCCGTTTTAGACTCAATTATTCACCTAAAACATACTCATGCAATTTGTAGATTCATGCACCCTAATATTAACCTACAATCTTGGTCAAGCAAAGTAGATTACACCCGAAACGTACCCAAGCCTATCTCTCGATTACCCGGAATATATGAATTGAGTTCATTAAGTTTGTTGGCGCACTAAACGAATCCTATATGCTAGCCTAAGTGGGTGTACTTTTCTAGACATGCATAGAGGGCATTTTATCGAACACGTGGTATGCGTCTCCGGTAAGTACATAGCACACCACAATAATTCATTCAAATGGAGATCGATCATTTGAAAGCTTTAAGCATACAAAAATACTTATACAAACCACAAGTTGCACATAAATGGATAAACAATAATCAATATAAATATATAGTCATGGGTGGGGTTTCATCAAATCCTAGCAATATATATTTAGCTCATATTACAAAGAATAGCCATAACATAGATAAAATCAAATAAATGCATGGCTATAAAAAAGAGTAAAGATAAAGGATGTAGAGAAAACTAGTGGAGAGCTTCTCTTCTTCTTGGGATCTTCTTCTTCTCCTCTCTTTCTTCAACTCTCTCTTGCTCAAAAAGGTGGAGTGGTGTTGGATGTGGAAAAGTGGGAATCAAGTTGTGTTTGGATGTTAAGGAGATTTGGATGCTAGATGGGTTGTAGAAGATGGAAGGTGAGAGTAAAAATGGTGTCTTGGGTTCTTTTTGGTGAGAGAGTTCGTTTGGTTTAAAAATATCAAAGGTTTATATAAATGAATGAATTAGGTCAAGGGCAAGGAGGTAATTTCCATGAAGAAAAACAAATTCTGGGCAAAGGGCGAGCTTGGGGCGAGCTTGGTGAGCTTGCCTTGAGCTCACCTATGCAGATTTGCAGCCTGGACCCGAGAGGTTAGCGAGCTCGGGGCGAGCTGCTTGAGCTCGCCTTGGGCTCGCATCTTTCTCGGGTGAAGTTTTCCAGCTTCAAGCACCGTTACAAAAATGGCCATAACTTTCTCTAGAGAACTTGGAATTATGATCCGTAAAAAGCATTGGAAAGTAGACTCATGGGGCTTTCCAAAACTAGGTTATACAAAACGTAGTTCAATCGGAGGAGGGAGATATGGCCCCCAAAAGTTGAAAGCTCTGCACTAAGATTTACAATTTCAGCCCTTTAACCTCCAAAACTCTTCAATTATGCTCAACACCTTATTTTAGAGCATACAACCTACATAATGCTCACAAAACGTATTATATACAAAAACACACTCGACAACGAGTACAAAATCTAGGAAATGGGGACCTCAAATAGGTATGTAAATCATCCAATCAATACATTACCAAGTGTGTGAAAGTGATATATAAATGTTATTCAACCATGCAGGGACACAACTGAATTCCATGTGTGTGTGTGCCTAGTCTTGTAAGAGAAATGAGGTCTTATATACCTTTATAGACCAATGAAGCACATTTCTCTTTGAAGTCGGCATCTTGCATGAGTTGTGGCCAAGTCTTCCTTTGATGCCTTGAATCTTCAATACTTAGGCCACTAAACATTACAAGACAACATCGTTTTGATATGGAATACATGCCAAGATAAACCAAAAACCTAACAGAGAAGAAAAAGAATAGAGCCATAATGCATGTTCCTAGGAATGATAAGATTGATTTGCATGATCCTAGGAAATCTAGAGCTCATGTACCAAAGACCACTAGGAAAGAAAATGCTTTACCTAGGTGGATTAGAAAGAATGAAGATGTTTGCCATGTTGCTCAAATTGCCTTAAAGGCTAATTCTTCTAATTTTTGGTATTTAGATAATGGGTGCTCTAGGCACATGACGGGAAACAAGAGTTTCTTCGAAACTCTTGTTATGGAGGAAGGAAGATGTGTCACCTTTAGTGATGGATCCAAGAAGAGAGTGAGAGGGAAAGGAACCATTTCCATTCCCGGATTACCCTCTGTTGACGGTGAAATTTGGATTGCCACGCACTCAACAATTATATTAATTCAATGTAAAACGAGAAAATAAAGAATGCATGCTAGAGACAGATTTTACGTGGAAAACCCTTGAATGGGAAAAAACCACGGTGCCCTAGAGGGCAAAAAGATAATACTATGCTTATTGCTTTGTTTACACACTTAGATCTCTCATACAATTGCTCTCTTCTCTCAATTTTTTGAACCCCCTCCTCATGGGATAGATGGTTCTATTTATACATGTTAATTGGGGTTTCCCCTTGCTTTTAGCCGTGTTGGTGGTAGGATTCCCCCTTTGATTTGTACTGGGATTCCCATGTTGTCACGGATTCGGATATGCTTTATCTCTTTTCCTTTTATGATTCCTTGTTGCTATGGGTCTTATAGAAGTTAGGGTTTATTTCTGTGTTCCTATCGAGTCGGTTTGGACCCAGTACGTTGATGCAGCGAACACCTCCACTTCTAGGTATTACCTTTCGGTGACCACGTTTCTATCTTTGGCGAGTAAATGTCTAGCTCTGGCGACCACACTCTTGACTTATTGACTTAAGACGGCACACTGACTGGCCACGTTTTTCTCCTTTGACCTGGTCAATGTGTGACGTGGCCACCTTTTCTTCAGCATTTATTGATTCTGTTGATGACGTGTCTGCTTGGCGAATTTATACATACAACAATACCCCCATAAATACTTCGAGCCGAGTGAATGATTTGGTCCTTTTAATTCGCTTGCCTTCGCGAGCAGTATTTATATCCATGCTTTTAAGATTTCGGCAAGTTTTATAAATAACTTCCTTCTTTCTTCTTTTCACCACGTGTTGCATTGATTGGTTGATTCTTCCGGTGCAAGTTTTTAATTTTAGCCACACAATCTCTAGTGCTTCCACTCACTTGACAGGCGAAGGTACACTCTGGCTACTTGGTGATCCCCGAGACGCCACATGTCCATTATTTGGTGGTGATTATTGCGGCTGGTTACTGTGACCGTCACTCATATTAATTGCGTATCCCTTATCTGATTTTCTTTTTGAATTTCAAAGTTCCCTCTTATAAGGCCCGATCGTTTCTTCTTCCTTATTTTACCCTTTTCACTTATTCTTCTATTTTCTTGTTCTTTCTCTAACAACTGAATTCCTTCATTCTCTTTCCTTCTTCTCCCTTAGACATTTCTTCTGCTAATTTCTTTTATTTTATTCCATTGTCGGACGGCTCCCTTTGAACTCGATCGTGATTATTTCTTGGCATCCCCAAATCTCCTGCTCATTCTCCGGACCTAGGGTTTTTCTGGTGAGTTTTCATGGATCCCTCCTTACGTTCTTCTCTTTTTAATCAGATGATGCAAGCTATAGAGCTTGGTGACAAATGTACTGCGGACAAAATTAAATCTTTGATTCGTAACTTTCACCTAGATTCTCCGGTTCCACTTTCTGTTTTCGTTCCATCTTCTAAAGATAATTTTATCCCTAACATTTCTCCTTTGTCCTCCAATAGTGATTCTCCAGTGATGCCGAGGTCTTCTAAACCAGGTGGCAGCAAATGACGCGCCTCTAGGGCCCCTCGTGAGTCCCTACTGGATGCGCAGATGACTGTTGACTCTGACGTTGAAGACCATCAACGAGATAGGTTGCATTTTTCGTTAGATCGTCCGTGCTCCTTCGACACAGAAGTTAATATGGTTGGCGAGGGCGAGCTCCTCAAGTACAAGAGTCGCTTTGATATTCCAGACTCGGTGACTTTGATGCTACCTGGTGATCGAGCAGTATGGAATCCCCTCAAAAATGCGGTCGCCATTTATGGTGCCATGCTCAACTGTGGGGTAACCCTTCCCCTTCAGCCTTTCATCGCCAGGTTTCTCGCGGAGGCTCGAATTACGCTGGCACAACTCGCCCCAAATAGTTATAGGATATTGATGTGCCTGTGCCTAATGTGGAAGTTGAAGGGTTATGGGCCCCCTACTCCTCGCGAGATCCGCCATTTTTACACGTTAAGACAGCCGGGCAATGGTGGCACGTATTTCCTTCTCTCTTCACCTGTGGAGAATTGGATCCCTGAGGGCGCGGTGAACCCTAGTCAGGTACAGATTTCCAGTGACGAGAAGAAGAAAGGTTTTATTTGGGGCTTTCCCACTTCAAACAAGTGGTGGAAAAATAGTTGGTTTTTTGTTAGTGGCGAGTGGGGCCGAGATGTGCCAGCCAGCAGTCGCCATAACCTTTCGGCGAAGAAAATTCCCAGGCACTTCATATCTCCTGAAGCCTGGTCGAAGGCAGTCCCCGTTTTGCTAGATGGGGAGATCTCTCACCTTGCCGCAGCGGCCGTCCTTCCTTTAGACTCGAGGGATAGGTCCTTCCTCTTAGATGAGGAGAAAATGATCGCTCAACGGGTTTTCCCACGCCTACCTGCTAGGCTACCTCGTCGTAAGTCTTTATTAGTTTTTTTTTTCTTTTGTATTATTGTTTCTTTTTATTCTGTTAGTGACACTTGGTTTATTCTTCTTGCAGTGAGTGACTTTGATACCGTTTGCGACTTACAAGCCCGGGCAGTGAAGAATTCCGAGGCTGCCAGTAAAAGACATGCTGCTGGTTTGGCCAATGAGGGAATTGCTAGCCTGGGTGGTGATGATCCCTCGAACGACGAGGAGGCTGGTGATGTTACTGCGGGAGGTGTCGAGTCGGGGGAGCCCCCTATGCATGTAGAGGTTGCTGCTAATGCTCCTGTTGCGGCTACCCCCAGTCGTAAAGGTAAAGAAAAAATGGGTGCTTCAGGAGGGGTTAGTGACATCCCTACTTTTAACACGGATGTCCTTGAGACTCCTCTTGATCCTACGAGTGATCTGGTCCCCAGAGCTGGTAGAGGTAAACGCCCAGCTGAGGGTACCCTTGATCATGCTGCTCAACCCCTTAAGCGGGCATTAAAGGTTGCAGTATGTTGTCTCTTCAGACGAGGAAGGTGTTGACGAGCCAACTCTTACCAAAACTCCCCCTACTTAAACGGCTGTTCGCGAGGGTCCTGCTGAGGGGACTGATGCAGTGGTGCCTCCCCCCGAGGAGGTTGATGAATTAAATATCCCTTCTTCTACTCCGCCTTGAATAGCCTCTCCTCCGGTGGCCATGGGCGAGTCAAATGCTTTTTCAGATCAACTTAGGCCGTCTGGTCAGCCAGAGTCAGTTGATCGGCCAGGACCATCGAAGCAACCTGGGACCTCTGCTTCTGGTTCAGGTTTTGCCCATGAAGCCCCTCCTGCAGGACCCACAGAAGCCGAAGAAGGGACCGTGTCTCTTTCTGATTTTTTGGCTACCGAAATTTGTGCGCACCTGATTAATAATGATGTGTACATTGGTGAGGGCTGGGAGCATGTCAAAGACAAGTCCTGCAACAGAAAGATGGAATTTTTCTTCAACTGCCACTCTCTGGTAAGCTTCTCGCCATAAATCTATGTATCTCTTTCTTACATACTTCCTAATTCGGCTATTTCTCTTTTCAGATGATGTCTGAGTTGGCTGATACCTACAAGTATGGGAACAAAGCTTCCCAGGAGATCAAGCGTTTGCGCGAGCAGGCTTCTACTTCAGCTGCTGAGAAGCTTTCTACCGAAGAATCCTATGCTCAACAGCTTGCTTAGCTAAGAGAGTCCTCCGATGGTCATCTGTCTGCTCAACTAGCTGCCGAGGAAAAACTGTTTACTGCTAAGGAAGAGATTTGCTCACTGAAGGAGTGTTTATCTGCTAGCTAAGAATCCCTTGCAGCGCGTTTGGAGGCTGAGCGGGTAACTGAGGAGGCTAAGGAGAAAGCTGAACGTGAGGCGCTGGACTTGCGCAATCAGTTATCTTCGCGTCAACTCATCTTTGATCATTTAAAGGCTGTTTTAGAGGTTGAAGCAGTTGATCGCTTCAAGAGATCCCCTGCCTACGATGTACTTTTGTTGTGCGAATTTGAACGAGGCATGAGGCAGTCGAAGAAGTTCTTCGCCATGAAGGACCATTCGAATAACAAGGCTCTAAGGCGCTTCGACAGGTCTCTGCAATAGCATATGGCCAGCGGGGTGGATTCGATTAAAGAGCAGATAAAGCGATGGAAAGCCCACTACCGTTTTAGCAGGACTGAGCCTCATCCCATGCATCTAGAAATCCCCAGCAAGCGTGCCTTCAATACATACTGTTCTGGTCAAAAGGGTAGCTTCTCTGGTTCTGGTGCTGAACCTGATTTGGGTCTTGTTGCTGGTAGGGATTATGGGCCTTTCATGCCGGATGGGGATGAAGAAGTCACCTGGCCTTCTGAGGAGGAGATCGAAGATAAGGAAGACAGCGAGGGCCCTCCTGCAGCTAGTTGAGATTAGGTTTTAGGAATAGCTCATAATTGTAAATATCTATATATTTTTTGAACCTTCGAGTGTAAATGACTTTTTTATTCTATAAATTATTTTATAACTCCTTTAGCTCTATTTTTGTTCAGCTGCCTTTACTGAGTTTTCGGCTTACTTAGTGTTTCACCAAGTTTTTAGCATATTTTACAGCTTTATTCAGCTGCCATTGCTGAGTTTCGGCATACTCAGTGTTTGTCAGGACGTATTCGACCATACACTAAGTTTTTAACATGTTATTTAGTCAGCTGACATTGCTGAGTTTCAGCATATTATTGGGACGTCTCCCTCATGCTTTTTGCTTGTCTTTTTGGTTTTCAGCTAGCTTTTTCGTCTCTTTAGGGATTTTACTTTTCCCGTAATGGCGATTGCCAATTTCTATAACTTGGGATTTTATTTTTCTCACCAGTTTGCTGCAAGTATGAGATTCATCTGTACACGATGGTAGTGATGTATGACGGCGAATGCCCTTTGTGACTGGTGAGTCAAATCACGAATTTTCAGTAATAAATTACTCTTTATTGAATACTTCCTGCAACTCTTGTTAACATAGTCACAGATAAAAATGCTAAAATGAAAATTGTCTAGGAATAAAAAGATTGAAATAAATCCTAAAAGTAAGCGAGAAGTCAAGGGTAATATGTCTTCAAGTACTGCGCATTGCATGGCCGAGGTAGTTCTCCTAAACCCTCTCGAGTAATGCGATATGCCCCGTGACCAGCTATGCCTGTAATTTGATAAGGCCCTTCCCATTTGTCCACGAGTGATCCTACAGCTTTGTCTCTTGTTCCTAGGTTCACCCTCTTCAGCACCAAGTCGCCAAGCGCGAACCTCCTTTCACGTACATGTGAGCTGTAATATCTGGCTACCTTCTGTTGGTACGCAGTGTTTCTTATTTGTGCGCGCTCTCTTCTTTCTTCTAATTCATCCAGACCGCATTTTAACATATCAATGTTGAGTTCTGGTTGAAAGAGTTGTACCCTTGGTGAAGAGAAAGATGTTTCCACGGGAATGACAGCTTCAGCTCCGTAAGCCATGGAATATGGGGTCTCACCTGTTGAACCCCTTTATGTGGTTCGATATGCCCAGAGTACCTGTGGTAGTTTATCTGCCCAGCTACCCTTTTTCGTTGCCAATTTAGCTTTCAGGTTGTGTTTTATGATCTTGTTCACTGCTTCAGTTTGGCCATTCGTCTGCGGATGTGCTGGGGAGGCGTAGTAGTTGTTGATGTCATACTTGTCACACAGCTGCCTAAATTTCTTGCCATCGAATTGGGTCCCATTGTCCGTGATGATGGTGTTTGGTATCCCGAATCTGTACAAGATATTTTTCTTCACAAAGCTTATAGTGTTTGCTTCCGTTATATGCACCAATGGTTCGGTTTCTACCCACTTCGTAAAATAATCCACGGCTACTATGGCGTGCTTCGCTCCTCCAGTTGCTGTTGGCATTAGGCCAATCAGGTCAATTCACCACATGGCGAATGGCCAAGGCGAGGTAATACTCTGCAAGAGTTCAGGTGGTTGGCGGATGTTATTGGCAATTTTTTGACACGCCTCACATCTTGCTGCCACTCTTTTAGCGTCGGTGAATAGTGTTGGCCAGTAAAAACCCTGCCTTAATGTTTTGTGGGTTAGGCTGGCACCCCCAGAGTGATTCCCACAATTTCCACTATGTATGCTTCTCAGGATACCTTCTGCTTCTTCAGGCCCGACACATCTCTGCAGCGCCCTTAAGTACCCCCTTTTGTACAGTTCTCCATTGAGTACTGAATATCTTGTAGCTCTGTACTTCAATCGTTTTGCTTCTAATGGATCACTTGGGAGTACATCATTGACGAGGTACTATTTGATTGATGTGATCCAGCTATCTCTTTCGCCAAAGACTGCCCCAACTTCCTTCGGTTTAACTATACTCGGCTGCAGCAGGCGAATCATAGAAATAGTTCTGGGCCAAATGTTGATCGTGGCGGATGCCAATTTGGCCAAGGCGTCAGCCTGTTCATTTTCTTCTCTGGGGATCTGAACAATTTTGTATTCTTTGAATCTTTCCAGTAGCTCCTTTGTTAATTCCAGGTAGGCGATCATGCTTTCATCTCTCGCCTGGTATTCATCTAGCACCTAATTGACAACAACTTGAGAGTCGCTGAAGATTTCCACTTCATCTGCTCCTAGTACTGTGCAAACTTTTAGTCCTGCTATGAGTGCCTCGTATTAAGCTTGATTGTTAGTAGCTTTGAAGTCAAAACGCAAGGCACATTCGACTGAGTCTCCTTCCGGGGTTGACACCACTACCCCTGCCCCGCTGCCGTGCGTGTTTGACGACCCATCAACGCGGAGTTGCCATTTGAATACTTTCTTGTTTTGCTCCACCATCATTCTTGCCACCTCTATGCTTGGCTCGGTGAACTCTGCTACAAAGTCTGCCACTGCTTGGGCTTTGATTGCTGTCCTTGGAAGATACTCTACATCGAATTCACTCAACTCAATCGCCCACTTCGTCAATCGACCGAATACTTCTGGTTTTTGCAGAATTAATTTCAGTGGGCAGTTGGTGTATACTTCGATTTTATGAGCCTGGAAATATGGCCTTAACTTCCTTGCTGCTGTTATTAAAGCAAGTGCCATTTTTTCGGCCAGCGAGTACCTGGTTTCGGCTAGTAACAGTGCTTTACTGGTGTAGTATATTGGTTTCTGGATCCCCTCCTCTTGTCTTACCAGCACGGAACTTGTGGCTGCTTCAGAGACGGATAAGTACATATACAATGTTTCTCTTATTTTCGGTTTTGATTGCAGCGGTGCTTGCCCGAGGTAATCCTTCAAGGCCTGGAAAGCTCTTTCACAATCCTCGTTCCACTCGACCCCCTTTCCTTTCTTTAGGGCTTTGAAAAATGGTAGGCATCGGTCCATTGATTTAGCTATGAACCTGCTCAGCGATGCCAGGCACCCCTTGAGTCTTTGGACGCCCTTCAAAGTTCTTGGTGAGACCATTTTTGCCAGCGCTTGGATTTTTTCAGGGTTCACCTCTATTCCTCTTTGATGCACTTGATATCCTAGAAATCTCCCAGACGGTACGCCGAACACGCATTTTGCTGGATTCAACTTCATTCCATACCTAACCAACACATCGAATGTCTCTCTTAGGTCATCTATATGCTTATCTGCTGTGATGCTTTTTGTCAGCATGTCGTCAACGTAAACCTCCATATTTCTTCCTATCTGTCTGGCGAACATTTTGTTGACTAAGCGCTGGTAAGTTGCTCCAGCGTTTTTCAAGCCGAATGGCATGACTGTGTAACAGTATAACCCTTGATCTGTGGTGAACGCTGTCTTCTCCTCATCTGGCTTGTGCATTTTTATCTGGTTATATCCTGAGTATGCATCCATGAAACTTAATGTTTCATGTCCGGCTATTGCATCGACTAGCTGGTCAATTCTTGGTAGCGGGAAGCTATCCTTGGGGCAGGCCTTGTTCAGATCGGTGAAGTCGACGCACATCCTCCATTGGCTGTTCCTCTTTTTCACTAAAACTACATTCGCCACCCATTCCGGGTACTTAACCTCTCTGATTGATCCTGCGGCGAGCAACTTGGACACCTCCTCTTTTATTGCCGCATTTCTCTCTGGGTTAAAGCTTCTCCTCTTTTGCACTACTGGTTTGCATTTTTCGTTCACAGCCAAGTTGTGTGAAATCACACTTCTTTCAATCCTCGGCATGTCTTCATGGCTCCAAGCGAAAATATCCTTGTACTCTTTCAACAAGTTTGTCACATCTCTCTTAACCCGTTCAGTCAGTCTTGCTCCGATCTTGACTGTTTTGTCCGGCTCTGCTTTGTTTAAAACAATCGACTCAGTTGGCTCTTCCTTTTCTCTGCTCGTTTTGTACCTTGGGTCCAATTCAAAAGTTTCCGGGTTATCCTCTTGCACTTCATCGTTTACCTCAAATATGCTTAATGTCTCCATCCCTGCCTTATCCTTGAAGATTGACAGGTTGGCGTGGCGTGCCATCTCCTGTGACCCTTTCAATTCTCCGACTCCAAATTATGTAGGGAACTTTACTTTCAATGCGTGGGTTGAAGTGACGGCTCGAGCTTTGTTAAGAAACGGTCGACCAAGCAAAGCATTATACGGCCAATTATGAATGTCGACTACAACAAAGTCCAGCAGGATTGTTCGCCTACATGGTGCTGTACCAAACCTCACCGGCAGCTTCACAGTTCCCAATGATCTTACTTCTACGCCCCCGAAACCTTTCAACGGCACATGGAAGGGTTCTAGGTCCTTTCTATCTAGCCACAACTCATCGTATACCCTAGCACTTAGAATATCAGCTGAACTCCCGTTGTCAATCATTACTCGAAGGACATCCCTGTGTGCTATTCGAACCCTCACTATGATTGCATCATTAGGCTTTGCATCAATTCCGTTTGAGTCTTCTGCTGTAAATATTATAGGGTCATGTCATTCTCTTCCTTTCTTGGGGTTTGTTTGCACAGAATTGATCTCCATGCTTCTGCTGTCATACATTATTTCTCGGACTTCTGACATCCTTTCTCAATTGCTTCTCCCAGTATGAGGTCCGCCAAAAATGGTGTTTATGGTGGCGTTAGGGCTGTTTCTCCTTGGACTCTTTCTTTCCTGTCCGTTTACTTGGTGGCTATCCTGGCGACCACCGTGCTTGTCCCCTTTCAAAGCAAAATCCTTCAGGTGCCCATCTCTGATCAAGCTCTCAATATGATCACGCAGCTGAAAACATTTTGAAGTCTCATGCCCATGACCTTTGTGAAATCGGCAGTATTTAGTTGTATCTCTCCTGGCATTTGCTGATTGCTGCCGAGGGTATTTGGCGAGTCCTTTGTTTTCTACCACGGAAAGTATTTCCTCCTGATCGCCGGTTAGAGGGGTGTAATGGTTGTACCTTTCTTGAAACCTATTGGCTCGAGCGTTTCCCCTGCTTTCCCTTGGATGCCCCTTTTGGCCTTTCTCATCTCTCTGGTGGTCACGTGATTGTATCTTTTTGTCATCCTTATGTTCTGATTTTGAGTCAGGTTTGTGTCCGTGTACGTAACTACCCCCTTGCGCTACTTCTTATTCTTCCGCCAGTGCATAGTCGCCAGCTATTTCCATCATCTCGTCATAAGTTTTTGGTCTATCTCTTCGCAGGTCAAAGGATAATCGCCCGCTTTGTAACCCATTGGTGAAAGCGGCGATAATAGCTACATCACTGGCGTCTTCAATTTGAGCAACCTCCTTCCTGAATCTTGCTAGATACTTCTTGATCGACTCATTGCGTTCCTGCTTCAAGTTTGATAGATGAGCAAACGACTTTCTTCTCTACACACTCCCCATGAATTGTCTTATAAATGCTTTGCTGAGGTTCGAGAAACTGCTTATACTTTCGGGTGGAAGTCTTCTAAACCACCTAGAGGCGAGGTCGCCAAATGTTTGCAGGAAGGTGAGACATAGCAGTCCGTCATTGGATGAATACTGGGTCACAATGTTGTGGAATCGATGAACATGCTCCTTTGGATCCCTGTTCTCCTTATACTGCTCAATGGTTGGCATTCTAAATCTGTCCGGAAATTAGGTGCAAGCAATATTTTCAACGAATGGGCTATCCGACTCATCATCCGAAGAAACGTTATGACCATACCTTCGTGCCATCGCTGAAACCTTTTTTGATAGCTCTTGTAAGGCGACATCTCGCTGACCAATTGGATATGTACTAGGATTCCCCCTTTAATTTGTACTAGGATTCCCATGTTGTCACGGATTCGGATATGTTTTATCTCTTTTCCTTTTTATGATTCCTTGTTGCCATGGGTCTTCTAGAAGTTAGGGTTTATTTCTATGTTCCTGCCGAGTCGGTTTGGACCCAGTACGTTGATGCAGCGAACACCTCCACTTCCACGTTTCTATCTTTGGCGAGTAAATGTCTAGCTCTGGCGACCACACTCTTGACTTATTAAATTAAGACGGCACATTGACTGGCCACGTTTTTCTCCCTTAACCTGGTCAATGTGTGACGTGGCCACCTTTTCTTCAGCATTTATTGATTCTGTTGATGACGTGTCTGCTTGGCGAATTTATACATACAACACCCTCTTTGTCCAATGTTTTATTTGTTGATGGCTTGAAAGTCAATTTGATAAGCATTTCTCATTTAAGTGATGAAGGACTTTCCATCTTATTTTGTAAAAATAATTGCTCTATCATATTGCCCAATGGACAAACCTTGTTGAAATGAATGAGATCTAGCGACAATTGCTGTTGTCTTGAAGCTAGAATAGTCTCTTGAAATGTGTCCAAGGATGAGCAAATTGAGTTGTGGCATGAAAGACTTAGCCACATGAACTATCGGGATTTAAGAATCTTAGTAAGTTCAATGTTGTGCGAGGCCTTCCCAAGCTTGGGAAGAAAGCTAATGGTGTTTGTGGACCTTGCCAACAAGGGAAATAAACCAAGAGCATGCATAAAAAAGGGCAAGTATCTCTCCATCAAGGAGCCCCTAGAGCTACTCCACATGGATCTTATAGGTCCCATGCGAACCGAGAGTTTAGGTGGAAAGAGATACATTTTTGTTTGTGTCGGTGATTTCTCTAGGTTCACATGGACATATTTTCTTAGAGAAAATTTTGAAACTTTTGATAAGTTTAAAATGTTTTGTACTAAAATTCAAAATGAAATGAATTCTCACATTAAAAGCATTAAACAGATTAGAAGTGATCATGGCAGAGAATTTGAGAATGCCGTCTTTGTAAGCTATTGCAATAGCTTAGGCATCTTCCATGAGTTTTCGGCTCCTAGGACACCTCAACAAAATGGAGTTATTGAGAGGAAGAATAGGGTCATTCAAGAGATGGCCCGTGTGATGTTGCTTAGCAACAATGTCCCTAGGAACCTATAGGCCGAAGTCGTCAATATGACTTGCTATATAGGAAATAGAGTTTTCCTAAGACCCGGAACTAGAAATACCTCCTATGAGTTATGGAAAGGTAGAAAGCCAAATGTTAGCTACTTCCACTCCTTTGGAAGCAAATGCTACATTTTAAATGACCGTGATCAACTAGGCAAATTTGATGCTAAGAGTGATGAGGGTATCTTTATTGGTTATGCCTTGAATAGTAAAGCCTATAAAGTTTTCAACTTGAAGACTCGAACCGTCATGGAATTATCCAATGTTGTCATTGATGATACTAGGCTCAAGTCTAATGACCATGAAGAGGAGGTTGCTTTAGATGATGACTCTCCCTTGGAGAAGGTTGTGGAGACTCCTAATGTTGGGACTTATAACCTTGATAAAGAGGACACACAACCTCTTGATAGAGTTCCTCTCTTGAACTCTAATGAACCCGCTCTATGGGTAGGAAACTTCATGATAAAGATGACATTATTGGAGAAGTGAATGAGGGTGTGAGGACTAGACGTCAAATAGCTAATCTTATTAGCTACACATGCTATACCTCTCAAATAAAACCTAAAAAGGTTGATGAAGCCTTGAATGATGAATTTTGGGTTCTTGCCATGCAAGAAGAGCTAAACCAATTATGAGACAAAATAACGGTGTGTAATATACTATCTAGAGAGAGGGAGGGAGGGAGGGAGGGAGGGGGGGGGGTGAATAGATTTTAATAATTTTCGTGTAAGGTCAAGATTACGAAAAAAAAAACCCCTAATAGTCAATAAAATATAGCAAGTGTAATATGGTGCGGAAATTAAACAACACTTGATATTTACGTGGAAACCCTCACGGGAAAAACCACGGGCTAGTAAGTAAGCCACACTCGAACCTCGAATCCACTAAATGTGTAACCGATTACAACCTAATCCCGGAAGTAATCACACACCTACCTAATCCCGGTATAAGCGAACCTAGTCCAATTGCTTGTGATTTACGCAACCTAATCCCAGAAGCTACACAAGACTTACTTCTCAATGAAGAGAGTTACAACCTAAGTGAATATATGAAATACTAAAAAATGCAACAAGAGCTAGGTAACCCTATATGCTTATCTAGGATGATGATATATCAAGAAATGCAATCCTGGATATCAAGAGCTAAATGACATGGCAAATAGCTTAGCTAATCAAGGATAATGAAAACCTAGCAAGCTATCACAATACAACTCTCAAACATTCAAAACACTAATCTCTAACTTGTATCTAAGATATAAATCAATGACATACAAGTAATAAAAGAGATTGCTTGGGAAGAAAGACACAAAATATGTAAGATATAAGTGAAAAACTTACCAAGCAAAGTGAGATGAAAAATCCATGCAAAAAGATATCTAGATGATCAAGAAAGATGCTAGATGATGTTTGATGGTCATGGAATAATGTTTGAGTAAAGAAAGGTGAGTTCTTGGTGAAATATTTCTCTTCGAAAAATATGCTAAGTAAAAAATGGCTCTTGAACTCTTGAAAAACGACCTAGGATGAAAGCCACATATATATATGAGATCCAAGTAAAGTGGTGCCGTTTTGAATAAAACGTTTCAGCTTCTCACTGACGTACTGCCGCGGTTGATCAACCGCAGCACAGCAAAATTATTACTGTGGCTCGACTGCCGCGGTTGGTCAGACTGCGGCAGATGCACTGCGGTAGAGACAATACATCTCTGTCGCTTGAGTGCCGTGGTTATCCAACCGTAACAGGTACCGCGGTAGAGATAATACATCTATGTCGCTTGAGTGCCGTGGTACGCCCATGACAACGGCAACCGCGGCAGAGAAGGGCAGAGCTTTCTCAGCGACACCTCTCATAGAAAACACATGCAATTGTGCAAGGGTCAAAAGAAATGCATCCTAAGCCTAACATGATATGACATCAATCACAAGATGCAAATAAACACATGCAAGAAGAGAGAATAAATAATCAATAATGCACACAAAATATAACCACAGCATTCAAGAAGAATTATGCAAGTGTTGTGTGTGTGTGCAGCTATATCTCTTCAAAGCAAAGCAGGCACAAGAAATATACCTTTGGTGCTTCTCCTCTTGAGGTCTTGAGAGCCTAATCTACCCTTACAAAAACC
Organism: Acer yangbiense; assembly: GCA_008009225.1. NCBI lineage: Eukaryota > Viridiplantae > Streptophyta > Magnoliopsida > Sapindales > Sapindaceae > Acer > Acer yangbiense. The sequence goes on from CM017764.1 coordinate 30,692,517, forward strand.
CCAATTGTGGTTTGTCTACGAAATAAGCCAATCAAAGAAAAGGAAACCTTACAAATTTGAAAGGAATGAGGTTTGGACTCTAGTTCCTAGGCCTAAGAACACTAATATCATAGGCACTAAATGGATATATAGGAACAAATCCGATGAGGATGGCAACATAATGTGTAACAAGGCTAGACTTGTTGCACAAGGGTACTTTCAAATTAAAGGTATTGACTGTAAGGAGACATTTGCTCCCATTGCCTGGTTAGAGTCCATTAGGCTTCTATTATCCATTTCTTGTGTGCACAAGTTTAAGTTGCACCAAATGGACGTGAAGAGTGCCTTCCTCAATGGCTTTTTGCAAGAGGAAGTGTTTGTTGAACAACCCAAGGGGTTTGTGGATGCATACCACCCCAACCATGTCTATCTCCTCAAAAAGGCTCTATATGGGTTGAAACAAGCACCGAAGGCATGGTATAAGCGCATCACTCAATTTCTTGTTGACAATAACTATACAAGGGGTAGTGTTAACAAGACTCTATTCATCAAGAAAAACAATGATGAGCTCTTTATAGCTCAAATGCGCCTCACTCAATTTCTTGTTGACAATAACTACACAAGGAGTAGTGTTAACAAGACTCTATTCATCAAGAAAAACAATGATGAGCTCTTTATAGCTCAAATATATGTTGATGATATAGTGTTTGGCTCCACCAACAACACCAAAGCCAACAATTTGTTGAAGTTATGTCTCATGAGTTTGAGATGAGTCTTGTTGGTGAGCTAAGTTACTTCCTAGGTTTGCAAATTAGGCAATTGAATGATGGGATTTTTATAACCCAAGCCAAATATGCTAAGAACCTAGTGAAAAAGTTTGGTCTTGAAAATGCCAAACATTGTGATACACCCATGAGTACCACTTTGAATCTAATCAAGGATGCTAGTGGTAAAAGTGTGGAACAAACGTTATATCGGGGCATGATTAGTAGCTTACTTTATTTGACCACAAGTAGGCCTGATATATCCTTTAGTGTGGGTGTGGGTGTGTGTGCTAGATACCAAGCGGATCCTAAGGAGTCCTATCTCTTTTCCGTAAAGAGAATCATACGCTATGTGAATAGGACATCTAACTATAGGATTTGGTACTCTTTTGACACTAATGCTAGTCTTGTAGGTTTTAGTGATATGGATTGGGCAAAAAATTACGATGATAAGAAAAGCACATCGGGTGGTTACTTTTTCCTTGGGAACAACTTGGTCTCTTGGTTTTGCAAGAAGCAAAACTCGATTTCCTTGTGCAAGGCCGAGGCCAAGTACATAGCTGCAGGGAGTGGATGCACACAACTCCTATGGATGAAGCAAATGCTAGTCGACTATAGATTCAACCAAGGTGCACTCACCCTCTTTTGTGATAATATAAGTGCTATAAATATTTCCAAAAATCCGGTGCAACATTCTAGAATTAAGCATATTGACATCCGCCATCATTTCATAAGAGAACTAGTTAAGAACAAATGCATTGTGCTTGAATATGTAGGTACAAATGCTCAACTAGCGGACTTATTTACTAAACCCTTAGATGCAACTAGGTTTAAAACACTTAGTAGATCTATTGGGATATGTCTTATGGATTGATGTGATTTGGTGATTGACCCCATATGGGGAACTCAAGCAAAGAGAGCTATTTTGCATACTTGTCACATGCAAAAATTTGAAATATCTTATGCTTTTTTTTTTTTAATTGCTTGAGTAAGCTTGGTTGCACATATGTATATATGTTTTTTTTTTTTTACTTCAATAAGTGTGAACCATGCTTTACTTACAATCCATGTCATATTTATGTTCAAACATGCATTTTTGGACTAGGAGATCTACATAGGAAGTACATTTTGAATGACCTATAGTTATCTCCATGACATGATGATTCTTTAATAACATGTTAATGCTACATGAAAAACATGAAATTAAAATGACATGCTCAAATGAAAAAGCATGAATTGATTATTGTAATATTTAAATGCAAAACAATGTGTGAAAAGCTAATGAGACTTAAATGATTAAAGGATCTTGTATCCTTTCAAAGGATTTTAAAATCCAATTGTCTCTCTTTCTTTATTGGTTGAACATGGCTACTATCATACGGGTATCTTACCCGGAAAAATCAAATAGGGTGCAAAGTCGCTCATGCCATGTTTCGCTTATAAAGTTGGATATGGTTGCTCTTAAATTGAAATCAATGAAATCTCTATATCTTTGCTTCTCTCATGACAAATGGTGAAATTTGTTTGAATTCTTTTGGAAACCTTTATCATTTGCTTTGCCAAATACCATTATATTTTGAACTTGAGTGCAACATGTCTTGTATGCAAAACATTTTTATTTTACACATTTTCATGAAATAAATCTCCTTGTTTCTCTCCAATTAATTGAAGTTGCATAAAGTTGCTTATATGATTATGCAAATATCTTGTATGCTACTATCTCTCTTTACTTCAAGTGACCCGGTTGGGACATACTTCTTTGCCTATATCATGACAAAAAGGGGGAGTAGAACGGTGGTGGTAAAGGGGAGTTGCTAATTGAAAGTAGCAAATGTGCATGTTGGGGAGAATACAAATTTAAGGGGAGTAACCCGTTGAGGGGGAGCATTGCATTTTTTTTTTTTACATTGCATGATGTTATTCTTAAATTCTTAATTGCAATTGCAATTGCTTGTTTATTTTTAACTTCACATGATCACCTCACATACACTTGCTTTGGAAGTGTAATCTTTTTGTTTTGAAGGTTTGATAGTTCTACAAGAGACTGAAGACTTGAAGTTTTTATTTTCTTATATCTTTGTAATATAGAATATCTTTGTTGACCGTTAGATTTAATTTTGTTGTGAGGATCATTGTGAGTGGTGGTTTTGTCACGAAATAGCCAAAAGGGGAGATTGTAAGTTCCTCAAGTTTGATTCGCTTATTTCGGTGACAAACCACAATTGAGGTTGTTGTAAGGGTAGCTTAGGCCTTCAAGACCTCAAAAGAAGAAGTACCAAAGGTAAATTTCTAGTGCTTACTTTGCTTTGAAGAGATATAGTTGCACACACTCAACTCATGCATAATTCGTATTCTTGTATGTTGTGTGTTTTTTAATTGTGTACATTAATGTTCATTAATCTCTCTTCTCGCATGTTTAATTAATTGCATCTAGCTTGTTAAATGCCATATCATGTTAAGCATTAGGATGCATTTACTTCACTCGCACACTTGCACTTAATGCATGGTTCTTGTGTGAGATGCAGCATGAGAAGGCCTTGCCCTTCTCTGCAGCGGTTATGCCGCTGCGGTTGGACAACCGCGGCAGTCAAGCGACAGAGATGTGTCTTCTCTGCCGCGGTCTTTGCATGGTTTTTCAACACACTTTGCTTGGTAAACTTTTCACTAATATCTTACATATTTTGTGTCTTTCTTAAAAAGCAATCTCATTTATCACTTGTATGCCATTAGAATATATTTTAAATACAAGATTGAGATTAGTGTATTGATTGTTTGAGAGTTGTATTGTGATAGCTTAATAGGATTGCCTAATCTATGTTTAGCTAAGTTTTATGACATGCCATTTAGCTATTGATATCTAGGATTGCATTAATTGTCATATAATCATCCTAGATAAACATCTAAGGTTCCCTATCTTTGTTTGCTCTTTGAATATCATTATATATTCACATAGGTCATTTTATCTATTCATTAAGAAGTAAGACTTGTGGCTAAGATTGCTTAGGCCACAAGCAAATTGGACTGGGACCACTTTTAAAGGCCCGCGGGTAGTGGTAGCGGGTTATAGTCCGAGCATGGTTAAGGTCAACCTAGGATGTAAACATTATCACAATTAGTGGATTTGAGGTTTGAGTGTGGCGCACTTATTAGCTCGTGGTTTTTCCTGTAAGGGTTTCCACATAAATATTAAGTGTTATTTAAATTCTGCACATATTACACTTGTTATATTTGAATTGACTAGATAGGGTTATTTTCGTAATCTTGACCATACACAAAAATTGGGTAAAATTGATTAAAATCTATTCACCCCCTCTAGATTAATATTGAACACACCGTAATTAGTTTCAGTTGTGTATATCGAGGGAGATATGCGAATTCTTGGACAATTTGATTGGTGACGTTATTGAAGTCGATTGGGGGGCGGGGGATGGCATGGGAAAGTTCTTGCTTGTATGGGTTATAGTGGAGGTGGATAAACCTCTACGCCATTGCCTGCGAGTTATTGTAATGATGGATGAAGAACGACTTCTTAATCATTGTTTTCGATGTGGACGGATGAGACATATAACTAGGGAATGCTCGGATGGTGTGGGTGTGGAAAGGGAGGAAGAGCTACATTTTGGTGCCTAGCTGAGGGCGTCTTCCCCACTGTAGAAATTAGGCGTGCGATCTAGAAGGGGTTAGCAGTGTTCTTTTGGAATGGATAGGGATACGAGGTAGGGTACGCGGTTTAACCGAGCGAACAAGGGAGGTGGTGTTGGGCAAGTTGGGCCGCATAATGTCACCGACGATGATCACGTTGGGAAAGAGGTAGAGAAATGGGCTGTTGTGGGGTCCAATGATTGTGGAAAAATCAGTTACAAAGGAATTGATTGTGAATTTGATTACATAATGATATGCATAATGATTGATGTGAATCTGGCTCTAAAATCTGGTTTAGTGCTGGCGATTGTAGAGTCATGTGCGTTTTATGTGGTTAACCAAATTACTTCTAGTAGCCCTTCAGAGTCTGATGTTGGTCTAGTAATGGGTGATATTTTGATGAAATTACAGACTCCTTTGGTAGCATCTGTTTTGTATGCTTTTAGAAAGACAAACTGTATTGTTCATTCTCTTGCTAATATGGCGTAAGCCATCGAGGAAGATTTTCCTCCATGTGTGCAAAAGATGGTCTTGGAGGACCTTCCTACATAGTTTTTGTCCGGTTTTCTTGTTTCTTTGATGTTGTTTCCATAAAAAATAAAAAATATAAATTCTCATAAAACTTTTGTCAGTACATGTTAATTTATAATAGAAAAGATAAAAGAAACCCATTAAGCCCATTAAAATGATTTCATATTACAATACCGGGTTTGAACAATGCGGTTCCTTGCGAGTTTTTAAACAATGGGTTCAGGTTTATACTCGGACCTTAGCATGCTGATGAGAGCTGAATCCTCTGGATCTGGCCCATTTTGCCATGCCTAGGGAGATAAAACCTTGTAAGTGCAAGTAAATTGGTCAATGATAGGGTTAGTTAATGTAATTAGGCCGTTTGCGAGGGTGAAAACCGAGAACTGAGAACTGAGCCCTCCCTTCCTCTCTCCTTCATTTTCAAGTGAGGAGAGAGAGTGTGCGTGTGTTGTACTTGTAGGACATCACTGGTATCTGGTGGTAACGCACAATCCAAATCCAAATCCAATCCTCATCACTTGTCCTTCATTTTCAACCTCTTCTTCTTTTCTTCCCCCCAAAACTAGAACCCACCTTCCTTCAATCTTCTCACTGGTAAGTGGTAACTCCATTTCTCTTTTTATTATCTTCATCGCTCTTCAGTTTTTATTTACGGTAAATTTTCGATTTCTGTATATTTAAATTTCTAATTTCGATTGCGTGTAGATTCTAAATTGTTTGAATTTTGATTGTATTGTGGCCGGTTGTACTCTTGTTTGTTGCCATTTGTTTTTTCAATTTTTTTTAAAGTTTTCAGAGGAGAAACGGATGTTACGTTACAGACATAAAATTATTCCTTTGATAAGCTTTATTCAATTTTGATTCTGATGCGTTTTTCGTAGTTGATAGAATGCTTTTTTTTTGTAACAAATTTTCGAATCTCACAATATTGTATGTATAAAGTTGCTAAAACCTCTCGAAAAGCATGAAATTCAGCTTTACAAATTGTAATGGGTGGTTCTTTTGTTGTTTGCACTACGTGCCAGAATTGCCTACATATGCTGCTTGATTTCTCTCTAATGGTCCTATGAATTTAATACAACATTGTTAAACCTAACCTTTTCTTTTAAGCATATTAGAGATTTGGTTGATCATTGTAGCTGTTACTGACGCTGATGATTTTGTTCAACACCCTTTTGGATAATCTGTGTTTAGAACATCCCCGTTTAATATTCGCTGCTTTTTTTGGGTTTAATTCATTGGAAATTTGGAACTGGATTATATGCTAATCTTTTTTGGGTGATTGTATTGATTTTGGTAGCTAGGGTTGTTTGAATTTCCTGCAATGTATGTGTGGGCTATGGAGCAAGAAATTTAAACAATGGCAGAATATTTGGCCTCACCGTCATGTGTCAAGCTGCATTTGCAGACAACTCATCTAAAAGAGAGACGATGTCTACCCCGAAATTCACATTTTAGAGCAGCTCAGAGGTTTTCTTCTGTTGTTTGCTTCCTGTTTACATTCCTTGGTGGTTTTGTGATTGGTGATTTCTTGGGTGTGCTGAAAATGGGAGTTGACAGTTCAATTTGAAAAAATTCCCTTGATTGTTTTTTTAGTTTCGTGTTTCTTAGCAAATATTTTTTTAGATGATTATTTGTAATCACTAATCAATGCCTCAAAAGTATATTCCGGTCATTGTTACTTTAGCAGGATTTTGTCACGTACAAAAATTACAATTACATGTTTACTTGATGAGAAACCGCAATATCAAAATTTTGAATCATATGTTCTGAGTTTTCATATGCTAGCCAAAAAGTAGAAAGCTTTACATAAGTCTTATGAGTTGAACCCTGCTTATTGTTTTTCAGGTCCCAAACAATTCTAACATATATTTTAATAATGTACTGTGTTCATTTACATGTCCTCAGCAACAGCTATTTTATCCTGTGCACAGATTATTGCCACTATAAAAGATTGCTCTAATAGAGTTATATGGCATATTTAAATTAAAACTTAACTGCTATTGCTAGTGAAGGTGCTAAGCCTTCATTGTTTGTTGCCTTTGTGGTTGTAAAAGGTGTTATCATGGAAGATATAAAGTTGTCCGGGTGTCAATGCAGAAAATCTGCAAGTTTAGTACTTCTGGTATTGAAAGTCAGAAACTCCACCCTCGTCTCAGCGAGACTTCATTGAGGTGTAGTTGCTTGGGGTTTTTGGTGAACCCTGATGGTGCAACAGCCTCTGACTGGGTTCCTGTTGGTGATCAGGTACTTCTGATGGCCAGTATATTCCTTACATATCTGGCTGGAGTAATTCCTGTTCAGAAGTCTAATACTACTTCTCTAAAGAATATTCTCAACCATAATGTGTTCCCTGAAAGCCCAACCTCTCCTGGTAGGTAAGGGTAAGCATATCAAAGGTTGCAAAGCATCTTTTGTTCTACATAATTGATAAATTAATTTAATTATTTGAAGATATGAGTGCAATGCTTTAACTTTTTTATGTCTCATTTCCTGTAGTTACTCAGGATATTTTCCCATTAAATGCAGTACCAGGAAAGATGATGGCAAAGCTAAAGCAAATTTGAAGTATGTATGGAAAGTAGTGAAAGAAAAACTAATGGAATCTCTGGATACTATTGAAAGTGAGAGTGATTCTGGAAACAGAATCCTTGAACGACACCAGACAAAGCGCCCATTAAGTTTGTATGCTGTATCTGAGGGTCCAAAGTTACGGTTGCTTTGGGCTTCATTTCAACAACTTGAGAAAGAGGTAGGTACTGTCTATGTTTTTTCCTTGTACCATAGTTGCTATGCATAAACTTGCTATTTGGAAGAATTTGAGCATTTCTTGCCTAGATGAGAACCTATACCGGTTCACAATGCAGTGCTAGTAGAAAACCAAAACTTGTTGGTGAAGGTAATTTTATTTGGTTGTAATTGCAGAAAGAAAGATTAACTGTCTTTGCTTGTTGCTTACAAAGTATTTTAAGAATATCTTTTGAAATTGTAAATGCAGGTCTAAAAAGTTTTGGGCATACTCATGCTAGACAGATAGAGAGTAAATCAGTGTTTTATTGTTGTGATTGCAAGATAGGTTCTTGAATTTATAATTTTAATGACAAATATCGATAAGAATGTAATTATATTTAACATTGCAGTTCATATTTCTAGGGTGCATAAATTACTTCATAATTACACCTCAGCATATTGAAAGGGGTTATTTTAACAATTTTTATTTGGCACAATACTCCTGACTTTATCCCTTCATTAGAATAACTATCTGGTTATACTTTGACTTGTAAATGGTGTGCATTGTTCAAATTTGTAGTTTCTAATCATTGGGCTTCACCTCTCGTAATCTAGATATATGATAGGGTTTGAAGACTGTATAAGTTGTTTGTCCAGAATTGTTTTTGCCGCTTGCACATGTAACTAGTCCTATTTCTAGAATCGGTGATGTTTCAATTTTAATGTGTATTTAACTTAAAATAGAAAATTGAAGACTATTTCGATGACCAGCTGAAAAATACACCTCTTGTTATGAAGTAGGAACAGATACATAATATAAGACTAACCCATACTGAGTTGCTAATCTGACCACCATCCAAGACAATATGTGGTTGCTAGAGGTCAAGTAGGGCGCAGTTTGGGAATGCTTCCCAAGCTGCTTTTGGAGCCAAAAGTGCTTGATGTAAAACACTTGCTAGGGTTTTACTAGGAACTGAATTCAGAACTGAAGAAAGAAAAAACTGCAGAACAAAAAAATAAGTTGGCTCAAAGTAAACAATAAATTCGTAATCAAACTGGTTGGTTGGACTCACTCCAAACCAATCAGCTTTCTTGGCCTCTCACCAAGCTTGATTTCCTCTCACAGATTTCTTAAAACTTTTCTTTATTAATAATGCATTGCCTCAAAAAACAATGAAAGCCACCTATTTATAAGAACTCAATCCTATAAAGTAAGAGTGGGAAACTAACTAGGAAAGCAAAAACTAATTAGGAAAACAAAATAGAACTCCTAAACAAACTAGGAAAACTAAACTAAATAGGAAATTCTTTAAACTCAGTTGTTAAAAGAAATTAGGAAAAAAACTAAACTAAACTAAACATAACATGAAACATCTTTTAAACCTAATTGTTGCTCCTTGGAATCTCATTCAGCGGGCCCCTAATTTAGCCAAAGGGACTTGACTATTTGGGCTTTACGACCCTTGGCCCTTCTGCAGGGCGATGGCTTCCGAGATGTCCCCATCAGCTCTCCCCGTCTGAAAAGGGTTCGACTCCGTTGAAACAAAGCTGTAATACCTCTCAAGTAGATCCGGGTCAATCCTTTGCATGTCTTCCTTAGTAATTCATGTATTGTCCGAATCTGGATGGTTCTTCCACTTTACCAAGAATTTATGATAACCGCCATTACGAGTAGAAACTAGTTGTTCATCTAGGATGTCTTCAATCTCCTCTCGGGTCCCCACTTGTGGGATGTCAGGTAATAATTGGATACCATCCTGGTTGAGTGGAGAGGGTGACTCTGAGCCTTGTAAAGCCGTAAATCTTCCACGTTGAAAGTGGCATTGATTTTCAAATCCGGCGGAAGGTCTAATACATAAGTATCTGGCCCAATCTTCATGTGGATCTGAAAAGGCCCCATGCTTCTGGCTAGTAGCTTTTTAGAGGATCCCACGTGAAATCTTTCGGGCCAAACTTGAGCCATTACTAGATCCCCTATATTGAACTCAACTAGTTTTTTGCGGCTGTCTGCATCAGCTTTGTACCTTTCATTGCTGTTATTTATCTTGGAAAAGATAGAAGCATGTAACTCTGCAATATGCTTTGCAAAATTTTTAGCAGCATCTGAATAGATATCGTAACTCATAATAGGAATCAAATCCACCGGGGACCTAGGATGGTGCCCATACACAATTTCGAACGGGCTTTTCCCTGTGGTCCTGTTTACTGAATTGTTATACGCAAAATCGGCAATTGATAAAACTGAATCCCACGATTTAACCCGTTACCTTACTAGGCAACGTAATAGACTTCCAAGACTTTGATTGACTACCTCGGTCTGACCATCTGATTGAGGATGGTAGGCCGAAGAAAACTTTAATTGAGTACACATGATCTTCCAAAGATTTTTCCATAAGTAACTTAAGAATCGAACATCCCTGTCAGAAGCAATAGATTGTGTTAACCCGTGCAATCGTACCAATAGTTTGGCTACTCTAGGGGCGTTGTATGTCCTTGCACAAGGGATGAAGTGTGCCATTTGAAAACCTGTCCACTACCACAAAAATGGAGTCGTTTTTACTTGCAGTGGTTTGTAATCCGTGAACAAAATCCATGCTAACATCTTGTCAAGGGGCGTGTGGTACAGGTAAGGGTGTATAAAGTCCCGTGTTATGCTTTCGGTGCTTGGCTAGCTGACAAGTGTGACACCTCTCAGTTACCCGAATCACATCCCTCTTGAGGCTTGGCCAATAGAAATGGTCGTCGACCAATTCGATTGTTTTATTTCGACCAAAGTGCCCTGCAATGCCACCCGCGTGGAGCTCTAAGATAAGGAACTCACGAACTGAGGTCTGTGGAATGCACAACCGACTGCCGCAGAATAAGAACCCTTCCCGCAGCTGGAAATCGAGGCTGCTGCTAGCAGCTATCTTGGCAGTCGTGGGGTGGTCCACTTCGGCCTTCAACTCATCATAACTCTGTCCGAAATCTGGGCAGCCTTCATAGTCTTCCTTTAGTTTCTCAAACCCAACTTTTATCTTCATAGCTGCCAATAAATTCACTTGCTGACTAAGGGTGTCGGTTGGCTTGTTTTCAACCCCGGCTTTATGTTTTAACACGAAAGAATATTCTTGAAGAAACTCAGCCCACTAGGCATGTCGAGCATTGAGTTTTTTTTTTAGTGTTCACATATTTGAGAGCCTCATGATCAGAAAACAACACAAACTCTTGATGGAGGAGACAATGTCTCCAATACCGCAATGCTTGGATTACGGCATAGAATTCCTTGTCATAAGTCGAGTACCTTTGCTTGGCTTCATTCAATTTCTCACTGGGTGCCCTTTCTGACTTAAAACTCCTCCTATCCCTATTCCGGATGCATCACATGCGACCTCAAAAGGTTTTTGAAAATTTGGAAGTTGCATTACCGGGGCCTCTGTCATGTAAGTCTTGATCCGATTAAAGGCTTTGGTTGCTGTTGGGGTCCACTGAAATTCCCCTTTTCTGATACAGTCTGTGATTGGAACCATTACTGTGCTGAACCCTTTAATGAATCGGCGGTAGAATGTGGCCAACCCATGGAAACTTCGAGCCTCATGTATGTTACGGGGTTCGTGCCAGTCAACAATCGCCTTGATCTTTTCCGGGTTGGCTTTTACCCCTTCTGCTGAGATTACGAAGCCAAGAAAAATCACCTGATTGGTCAAGAAGACACTTTTTGAAGTTAGCAAACAGTTTCTCCCGCCTTAGTGTTTCACAAACTTGCTGTAAATGCCCCAAGTGTTGCTCAATGGATTGGCTGTAAATGAGAATGTTGTCAAAATATACCACCAAGAATTTACCCATGAATGGTCGTATGGTCGTATGGTCGTATGGTCGTAGTGTCTTAGTCATGACTCTAATGAATGTACCAAGGGTGTTTGATAAGCCGAAGGGCATTACCAGCCACTCATATAATCCACCCTTCGTTTTGAATGCCGTCGTCCATTCATACCCTTTCCTTATTCGTATCTGGTGGTACCCACTCTTGAGATCAATCTTGGAAAAAACTGTAGCCCCATTCATCAGATCTAGCATTTCATCCAACCTTGGTATTGGAAACCGATACTTTATGGTTATTTTATTAATAGCTTGACTATCAATGCACATCCTCTAGGACCCATCTTTCTTTGGAGTTAATAGGGCCGATACAGCACAGGGACTTAGACTTTCTCAAATGAATCCCTGTTGTTGGCTCAAAGTAAACAATAAATTCAGAACTGAAGAAAGAAAAAACTGCAGAACAAAAAAATAAGTTGGCTCAAAGTAAACAATAAATTCGTAATCAAATTGGTTGGTTGGACTCACTCCAAACCAATCCGCTTTCTTGGCCTCTCACCAAGCTTGATTTCCTCTCACATGATTTCTTAAAACTTTTCTTTATTAATAATGCACTGCCTCAAAAAACAATTAAAGCCACCTATTTATAAGAACTCAATCCTATAAAGTAGGAGAGGGAAACTAACTAGGAAAGCAAAAACTAACTAGGAAAACAAAATAGGACTCCTAAACAAACTAGGAAAACTAAACTAAGTAGTAAATTATTTAAACTCAATTGCTAAAAGAAATTAGGAAAAAAACTAAACTAAACAGGAAACTTCTTTAAAACCCAATTGCTGCTCCTTGGAATCTCATTCAACGGGCCCCTAATTCAGCCAAAGGAACTCAACTATTTGGGCTTTACGACCCTTGGCCCTTCTGCCATCTGGAAACGTCATCGTCGTCGTCTTGAAACCAATTTTGCTTCCAGAAATGCCCATAAACAGGGCTGGTCGTCAAAAGGAGATATGGGGTATCTGGAAAATTTTGTTTATGGGATTTGGCTTGGATTTGATGATGATGATGGTGTTGTGGAAGAGAGATGGGGTTGAAGAAGATGGATTGGGAATGAGGCCAACTATTTCACTATTTCTTGCCTTTGCTATGTTCTTGCACTGTTCTTGCTTGTTCTTGCCTTGTACTCGGTGGTGGTCTTCTTTTGTTTTGCTTGAATCCAATTTGGGCTTGCTTATTGCCTTTTATTAATAAAGTTATGTTTAAAAAAAAAAATTGTTGACCAATTGTTTCTGGGTGGTTGTAAAGAGGCAGCAACAGATAAGATTTTGTGAGATATTATCTCTAAATTTAATTTGTATTTTTAAAACCTATTCATTAATTTCTATTTTACAAAATTGTTTAATTATTTTTAAAGTAAAAATAAAGACATTAATAGATTGAAATCGTGTCCTTTCTAGTAATTTTACACCGTCAAAACACTTTTTACTCTTAGTTTACCAAACACATTGAAATTTCTTTTGGTCCTCACAACACTTTTAAAAATCAGTTTACCAAACACTCGGGTGATTCTTCCCACGGCAAATCCAAAAGCAATTCCCCCCACAGCCCAACAAGCCCAAACTGGGCCTAGGTAAGAAAACACCTTCATGCTATTCAGTAAGTTTAGAATGGTTGTAGATCTCTGAACTTGCAGCTAATTAGGTATGACAAATGGTGATCTCTCTCTATCATGATTTTGAGGTTTTTGTGAGTTATTCTGCGACTTTTAGGAATTTGGATTAATCTCAGATGTATGGAATTTGATGTATAGATATATGATTTTCATGTATTGAAAAGAATGGCATTTTTTCCATAAATGCAACATTGCACCGTTATAATGACACTATTTCTTTTGCTTCAGTCAGTCTTTGAAATAATTTTTACATTTTAGTTATTAAATATTTCATTGTTCATATTTCCAGGTAAATAATATATCATGCAATCCTGACACTGTTACCTTAGATGATTGGATGGCCAAGTTTTCTCAAATTATTCGAGAATCCTGCCAACCTATATGTATGGCTTGGCTTGAAAAGGAGTTTTGCCGAGAAAGCAGCAATCCTGATGAGGTACGCGGAAATTTTTTACATGTTACACTACTGTACATTTTTTGTTGTTGTGACTAAGATGTTTAGATCATGTGCATCTCTTTCTACTTTCATTTCAGGTACTTATTTCGCTGATTATAGAGAAGTTAAAAGGAGAAGATACTGTCTTACAGAATATCACAAAGTCAGGCAAAGGATATCTTTATGCAGAACTAGTATATCTTCTTCGGTTCAGTTATCTCAGGTAAAATGAATTAGTGTTTTTTCTTGATTTGGTTCCGGTTCTTATAAATTTGAGTCTTCAAGTGTGTTTTTGTTTTTTTTTCCCCTTCTAGTTACCTTTCTGTATCATTGTAATTCAAGTATTTGTATTGAGATGAAAGGTGTACAGTAGCAAGATAGGTATATTAAATGCAGGAACTATTTGTATCAGTCATTTTTCAACATAATTAGCTACCAATAACTTCCGAAACCATGCCTAATCCACAGTGTACTGGATCAGTACTCTAATTTCTCCATAATAACCTTGTTTTACACTTTTTGCGGCATACGTACTGATTTTAATTACTATTATTACACCCTAAGTCCAAAAGGGGTGACTAAGAATGAATGAAACAGATGAAAGTGGTCAATGTTTTCTTACGAAACAATCTGACTTCATTGTTTGACTTTGCTCATAATTAATCAGAAAGAGATTCTACCTGAATTTGACAGTCTAGTATTTTCTTCATATTATCATATTCACATGACTTGTTAAAACATTACTACCTTGTTTGTTTACCAGAAATGGTTGCTCTTACGACCATAATTTGTTCGTGTTGCACGCGGAAACCATATTGGAAGATTTGGTGATAACGTTAGCTGATGGGATTGCAAGCATTTATCTGGAACTTGTTTCTGTTGATGGAAATTTGTCCAGTGAAATTAATAGCTTGGGTTCAGTAATGTGTAATCTGTCAACCCGCGCACTCCAAAAGCTACGTAATGAGGTACAAGTGTTACCTTCGCCAGCTTAGGATTAAGATTTCTTGATTTTTTATGCTCAATTGTTAAATGATTTTGCATTTAATTCCCACTCTCACTTTTTGTTATTTTCTTGTGCTTCTACTTCCATAGTGTTGATTTTAAACTCCCTTATTGATTGTCTTTTCTCGATAGATTACGGTGATAAACTTATAGGATAATGCTATATGAATATGCGAAATAAAATATGAACAATAAAGAAAACACACCACACACAAACACATAGAATTTATGGAGGTTCGGCTAACTTTACCTACGTCCTCGTGTGATCTCTCTTGAGAAATCACTAGATCTATGAAGAAAAACGCTTGGTTACAAGAAACTTATTGAAACCCCTTAGCTAATTCCCCAAAACCTTGCTAGAACTTCTCTATCACTCTTGCTCTCTACCCCTTGTATGCTTGCTGTTTTTTCTGTGTGTAAAATAAGCTCCCAACAACCCTATTTATAGGTATAGGACTTGGGTTACATTTCTTGCTAGAGTAGGACTCCTAAATCCTCTTAGAATAAGAAAAGCTAACTTATTTCCTTATCCTAGTTGATTTGGGATTCTTGAGAAAATCTAATTTCCTAATCCCAATAGGAAATCATGTGCACACTTTATTTTCTCCTTATCTAAATAAGAATTCCTTCCTAAGCCTTGACTTGGGTTTTGATGATCCAAAAACACAACAATCTCCACCTTGGTGAGTCAAAACCAAGAAATGACTGCTGTACCCTAGAATGTCCTCGAACCTTCAATTAAGTAGATTTACTGACCTAGACGCCAAGCAGCTCACAGCTCTATAGCCCATATTTGACACGACTTCTGTGCTATGACGAAATCTTAAGTTATGTGTTAACTATGTCGGTGTTACAATTGTTCAGTGTTATCATCTGTTATTTCATTTGTTCTGGAGAATTTCTTCTATTTCCTTTATCGTTAGGTGGACCTGATTCTTCTTTAAATGTTGGGAACTTAGGATGCTAGATAACAAGACTGCATTAAGCATGTTTAAGAATTGGTAACTTTTCAGTTAAAAGTTCTCAGTGTCAAAGATCACTTTTCTTTGGCTATGATCAATTGATCATTGATCATGAAAAGACACTTGTCATTTAGGAGGAAAGAAAAGATGACTTAAGTTATCACTGAGATCTTTAAAGAAAAAAGCCTTGAACAAGGGAATTGATTGAGATTGTTGATTTTAAACTCCCTTATTGATCGTGTTTTCTTGATAGACTACGATGATAAACTTATAGGATAATGATATGCGAATATGCGGAATAAAATATGAACAAATAAAGAAAACACACCACACACAAACACAAGCATTTACCGAGGTTCGGCTAACTTTGCCTACGTCCTCGTGTGATCTCTCTTGAGAAATCATTAGCACTATGAAGAAAAACGCTTGGTTATAAAAATACTTATTGAAACCCCTTAGCTAATTTCCCAAAACTTTGCTAGAACCTCTCTATCACTCTTGCTCTCTACCCCTTGTATGCTTGCTGTTTTTTCTGTGTTAAAAATAAGCTCCCAACAACCCTATTTATAGATATAGGACTTGGGTTACATTCATTGCTAGAATAGGACTCCTAAATCCTTTTAGAATAGGAAAAGCTAACTTATTTCCTAATCCTAGTTGATTTGGGACTCTTGAGAAAATATAATCTCCTAATCCCAATAGGAAATTATGTGCACACTTTATTTTCTCCTAATCAAAATAGGATTCCTTCTTAAGCCTTGACTTGGGTTTTGATGAGCCAAAAACACAACAATCTCCACCTTGGTGAGTCAAAACCAAGAAATGATTGTTGTACCCCAGAATGTCTTTGAACCTTCTTGAAACAACTCTGGAAAGCTTCAAGAACCTTCACCTTGGCAAACTTCTTCTTGCCTTAATGCACCTCAAGTGAGGAGGTGCTCCACCCAATTCTCATCATGTAATGAGATTGAGTGAGTTCAAGCAAAACTTGAACTTCTTAGCTGTTACCGGTTTAGTCAAGTAATCTAATGTGTTCTCCTCTGTATGAACCTTCTCCAATGTAACCTCCTTCGATTCTACCTAGTACCTAATTCGGTGATAACGTGCCTCAATATGCTTCGATCTTCCATGAAACACTTGATTCTTTGCTTAGTAAATAGCACTTTGGCTATCACATCTAATCACCATGGAATCTTGAGTAATTCCGAACTCTTTTGCTAAACCATTAAGCCAAACTGCTTCCTTTCCAGCTTCCGCAAGTGCAATGTACTCAGCTTCAGTAGTGGATAATGCTGTAATTGATTATAGAGTAGCCCTCCAACTAATTGGCCCACCACCACTAGTGAAAACATAACCTGTAGTAGATCTTCTTTTATCCAAGTCCCCTGCATAGTCAGCATCTACATAACCCAGCACACATGCTTCTTTCCCTTGTTTTTCAAACAAGTTTCCTAGAGTCTTTGTACCTTTCAAGTAACGCAGAATCCATTTAACTGCAGACCAATGCCTCATTCCTGGATTCGCCATATACCTCGAAACAACACTTAATGCTTGTGCTAGGTCAGGTCTTGTGCAAACCATCGCGTACATTAGACTTCCTACTACGTATACATAAGGCACTTTGCTCATCGCTACCAACTCTTTTTCTGTAGTTGGACATTGCAGCGCACTTAACCGATAGTGAGCTGCCAACGGAGTAGTCACAGGCTTTGCTTCATTCATGTTGAATCGCTCCAAAATATTTTGAATGTATTTTGCTTGCGACAACCAGATTTTTCCCGCTACTCTGTCCCTTCTAATTTGCATTCCAAGGATCTTTTGTGCAGCCCCTAGATCCTTCATGTCGAATTCCTTACAAAGTTGTATCTTTAATTTCTGAATTCTAGACATATCTTGACATGCAATCAACATGTCATCTACATAAAGTAGCAATAGTATAATCATACCATCTTCGAACACATGATAGTAAACACATCATAGAATATCTCATCATAATCAACTCCTTCCTTTTGTGAATACCCTTTTGCCACGAACTGAGCCTTGTATCTCATGGCATCACCTTCATGTGTCCCTTCTTTCTTTCTAAACACCCATTTACAGCCAACTATCTTTCGATCTTTTGGTTTAGAAACTAGCTCCCAAACAAAGTTTTTATCAAGAGATTGCATCTCTTCTGACATAGCAACCATCCAACTTTCCCGATCATCACTTGCTATAGCTTCTTGATACGTGGTTGGATCTCCTTGACTAACATTTAGAGCATAATTAACTTCGTCTTGATCAAACCCATACTTTTCCGGTTTCTTGCGTTCTCGCTTAGGTTTATCCAATGCTATGCTTCTCTGAAACTGTTGCTCAGGTTGTTGAGGAACCAGGGAGTCTTATTCCTGCAACGGTGATAGCTCCACCTGAGCCCGTACTTGTGACTGTTGTTGTTGCTCTACTCTTTCTTCATTAATCCCTTCGTCATGATCCACTTGCTCGTGCTCCACTTGAGCTGGATCTTCTTCCATGACCCCTTTGGTTAGAGGAAATTCGGTTGCTTCTTCTACAACATCAGTTTTCTTCTCCTCACTTGTCTTGATTTTATTTAAGGGCATAGTCTTCTCGTCGAACACGACATCTCTACTTAAAACCTTCTTCTTGTTGACAAAATCCCATAACTTGTAGCCTTTCACTCCTTTTTCAAAACCAATGAAAATGCACTCGAGTGACTTTGGCTTGAGTTGGTTCTTTCATCACTCAGAATATGAGCATATGCACTGCAACCAAAAACTCTTAAATTGGAATAATCAATAGGTTTTCTAGACCATACCTCTTCTGCACACTTATAATCAAGAACCCTTGAGGGTGATCGGTTAACCAAGTAGCAAGCGTGATTAACCGCTTCTGCCCAAAACATGTCGGGCAATCCTGCATGAAACCGCATGCTTCTCTCTCTTTCCATGAGAGTTCTATTCATCCTCTCTACTGCCCCGTTTTGTTGAGGAGTCTTCTTCACCGTAAAATGCCTTGTGATGCCTTCTTCCCTGCAGAACTGTAAGAACTTGTTGTCTCTATATTCACCTCCATTGTCGCTTCTTAGATATCTGATTTTTCTGCCCGTTTGGTTTTCTACTTCAGCTTTCCACTCTTTAAACTTTGTGAAAACTTCGGATTTCTCCCTCATGAAGTAAACCCATACTTTTCTTGAAAAATCATCTAAAAAAGTAACAAAATACCTTGATCCTCCCTTAGACATAGTTGGTGCAGGACCCCATACGTCTGTATGAATATACTACAACGACTCTTTGCTTCTTTTCTCATTGTTTGCAATCTTGAATGACGTCTTTGTTTGCTTTCCGAGAGTACAATACTTACAGAATTTCAGATTGCAGAAACTAACACCTTTTAGCTGATTTTTCTTGTATAGTTCTTGCATCCCTCTTTGACTCATGTGCCTTAGCCTACAATGCCAAAGCTCAGTCTCATCCTTCTCTACAGATATTGCTGCTCCACCTACTATTGTAGTTCCCCGAAGCTTATATAAAGTGTTAGGCTGAATATCACCTCTCATCATGACCAATAACCCTTTGATAACCTTGAGTATCCCTCCTTCAGAACAATACTTGTAACCGGCTTTGTCTAAAGTGCCCAAAGATATCAAATTTTTCTTTAGTTTAGGAACATGTCTGACCTTATCCAGTACCCTAACAACTCCGTCATGCATTCTGATTTTCACTGATCCAATACCTTCGATCTTGCACGGTGAATCATCTCCCATCAAAACTTCTCCACAGCTCCTTTCCTCATATGTGTCGAACCATTCTTTGTTAGCACACATATGGAACGAACAACCGGTATCCAAAATCCAATGTTGGAAAGCATTGGAGCTCGATGTTACCACAAGGAGTTCTCCGTCACTTTCATCCGAAGTAACAACACTAGCTGAACTTGAATTCCTTGCCATCGCCTTTGCTTTCCTTTCTTGCCATATCTTGCAATTCTTTTTCCAGTGGTCAGTAGCACCACATGTAAAGCAACCCTTGTTCTCTTTTTCTTTGGATTTTGATCTACCCCTGTTGCCAGATTTATCATGTCTGCTCTGTGACCGACCCCTCTCTTTGCCTTTGGCATATAGACCATGTGCTTGAGAGCCTTCGGTATTTGCATCCATCTTGACATAAGATTGGATAGCTTCCATAACATCATCCAGCTTTAGACTTTCCTTACCAAACATGATTGTGATCCTGAAGTGCTTAAACGAAGGCGGTAGAGATCTCAATAGTAAAAGCGCCTTGTCATCATCATCATACTTCACATCCACCTTTAATAAATTGGCAACACAATTCTGAAATCTGCTCAAATGATCTTGCAGATTTCCACCTTCTTCCATCCGAAGATTAAGAAGTTCATCTTTCAAGAAAAGTTTGTTGGATAAAGTTTTACCCCTGTAAACTTTCTCAAGCTTATCCCATGTCTCTTTAGTGTTCATATCCTCGTCGACATTAAGCATCACATTGTCGGCAAGATGTAGCTCAATAGAGCTCTTCGCCTTTACGTCCATTCGCTTCCACTGAGCATCTGTAGTTTCCGCTGGCTTCTTCTCCACTCCGAGAATAGCATGCTGCAGATCTTGCTGAATCAAGACGTTCTTCATCTTCCTCTGCCATAACGTGAAGTTACCCTTCCTATCAAACTTCTCGATTATGATGGGCTTCATGTCATTGATCTTATCACCCGCCATCTCAAAAACGCTATGACCAAGCTCTGATACCAATTTGTTGATTTTAAACTCCCTTATTGATCGTGTTTTCTTGATAGACTATGATGATAAACTTATAGGATAATGATATGCGAATATGCGGAATAAAATATGAACAAATAAAGAAAACACACCACACACAAACACAAGAATTTACCGAGGTTCGGCTAACTTTGCCTACGTCCTCGTGTGATCTCTCTTGAGAAATCACTAGCACTATGAAGAAAAACGCTTGGTTATAAAAATACTTATTGAAACCCCTTAGCTAATTTCCCAAAACTTTGCTAGAACCTCTCTATCACTCTTGCTCTCTACCCCTTGTATGCTTGCTGTTTTTTCTGTGTTAAAAATAAGCTCCCAACAACCCTATTTATAGATATAGGACTTGGGTTACATTCATTGCTAGAATAGGACTCCTAAATCCTTTTAGAATAGGAAAAGCTAACTTATTTCCTAATCCTAGTTGATTTGGGACTCTTGAGAAAATATAATCTCCTAATCCCAATAGGAAATTATGTGCACACTTTATTTTCTCCTAATCCAAATAGGATTCCTTCTTAAGCCTTGACTTGGGTTTTGATGAGCCAAAAACACAACAGAGATATAGTGCTAAATCACAGAGAATTAAGGGAATGGTTAAATTGATTGATTGCCCTATCTTAAAGGGAAGGGTTCCATCAGTCTTAATTAAGAGATGTGTAAACAAATCATATACCATATGAAGAAGAATTTGAATAATGGGTTTTATCGAAAGGCTTAACGATATTTACTGTTGCACAGGTGGCCCTGAATATATGGGTGTACCAAAATGTGGAGGCAGTTGTATCAATGTATGAGGATCGTTTTGACCTGTGCACACTTCAAAGCCAACTCATTGAGGATTCTAGTGGGGATCTTCGGAATGTAAACTATAGTTGGTGGAAGAAGCTTATCTCGAGAAAGTCTGGCACAGTGAAATCTGCATTACGTTACATTGAGATAACCCGTACCTCCATTTCTGTGAAAAGGACCAAGGAACTAAGGGCCTTGACAGGGTGGTATGTGTTCTTATTTGCCTCCACAATTTTAATTACATGCATGTAACATAACATGAAATCAGGTGAAATGGTCTGACTTAAAATAACATTGAAAGTATTGTATATATATGAGGAAGTCCATTGTTCTTGTAATTGAATTTTGCACACCTTTAATACTTAAAATGGTCATATTCTTAATGAGATAGGCTTGCTAATTTGAATTCTATTTTAATTGTTGTGTTGCAGGAGGTACTACTTCAGCCTATGCCTTGAGTTATCTGACATTAGCATGCCATTTATTAGAGTTGTTTTTAACAAAATCAGTGATGCCATCTCATTCTTTTTTGTTTGCCTGATTGGGAGGTCTTTAGGACTCATCTACACTGGAATTAGGCAGTCACTGCGATGGAAGTGAGATGTAATATTACTGGTTCATTGCCATTTTCATCTTTTGTTTGACGTAGGAGTAGCCCATACGAGGAATGTGATTTTTAGACTACTATTTTTTGTTCTCGTGAATGGTGGGTTTTATAAATCTGATTGGAATCCCTTTGCAGTCAAAAGATTGGCTTCCACCTCATTTTAAATACTTTTCCAGTTTGAGGTGCACATAGATGATAATACTTTTCTAAAAGATGAGCAAAAGCAAGAAGATAATTCTTGTGCCCTACCATCTTTACATGATAATCTCATTTGTTGAGAAACTTCTTATTATACATTAATCAATTCATGGTGTTTACAACTTTATATAAAGCAAAGTCTATCCCGCACTGAAAAACTTTAGGCAGTCAATTTAGGGTCGTAGTTTAGGCTCTGAAGACAGCCAGGGATTTTGAATTAGGGGTTTTTTTATGTATTTTATTTTATTTTATAATTTTTAATGTGTGTGCAGAGAGCATTGGGAGGGACCTCAAATTGACAAGACAGACAGAGAAATGAGAAAAGGGACAATAAAATGGCAGAAAAGGGTATGCATAAAAGAGTTGATGAAGCATCACTATCGGAACCAAATAAATAATCTTTACCATGCAATTTAGTATTACTTTTTTACATGCTATGATTTCTGAATTATAAATACATATATTATTGTGGTTGTGGACCACAGAGGTGTTGTTTGGATGGAACTGTTGTGATTTTTATTTTGATTGTGCTAGCAATTTTCAAATTAAAATCCCCTTTATTTACAGTGAAGAAAACGTTGCCTTGTTGCTATATTTGATTTGGTCAACTTGAAACTAGAGTTTCTTGTTTAATGAATACTGAATTAAATGGATGTTCAAGTGGTCCAAACACAAGACATATAGATGGTTGGTAAAGGATAAAAAATTAGTAAGAAGGTCTTAGTGCATCCGATGCTGCCACGTCATCAACTTTAGCTGTGGCAGCATCGGGGTGTATCACGCTCCACCTAAGTTTTAGCCCTCGTTCACACCGTTTTATTCTTCTAGTCTTGGACAGCTGTTTTTACTATTTGGATGATTTCCAAGACCTCGGAAATAATATTTAGAAAACTGTTCGTGTGCCCATGGATGGGGGTATGCAATCTCTTGAAAAGAGACATAGCTAAAATAAAATAACAATTGCCATCAATAAAAGCTGTGGTGTATTGTGTATTCTTCTTCTAAGATAATCCAACTTTATCATTTTTTTTTTAAATCAAATAATTAAATAATTAAATAAAATTCATAGCCTTTAGACAATAATTCATTTTCACCTAGAATGATATGTCAACAAATCAAATAACAGTACTGGCGTGTTGTGTATGCTTCTTTTCTTATAATCCAACTTTATCATTCAAATTCTCAACATTTTATGCCTTTAGACAATGGTCTAGGTCCATCAAGTAGAAATTGTTTGCTTTAGGTTTTACGTATGCATCTTTCACTCTCATACATTTACTTTGAAACCCATGATCCAAATCGTGTCTTCTTTATTAAGGGATGTGACAATAATTTCACTTAGAAAAGTATAGTCTCACAACCTTAGCTCTGCCTTAGTGTTGTTTCTTCCACTCTATCTATTTCAATCACAATTTCCAAACCTGAAATATGAAACTTGAATCACTAGTTTTCTACTGCTTTTTTGTCTGTTTTATTCAAACTATTAAAATCTTTATTTTTCTTTGTCAACTTTGAACAATAAAATCCATAAAAAGTCATCATCTGCATCTTTTTGTTCATGTGAGACCTTTGACTAATCTCAGTTGATTTGACCCACCACAACGGAAGATGAAATTCAAAATAAATAAATAATGATAATAAGAAAGTGAAAACTTTGATGATTAAACTATAATTGTTTGACCGGTAAGAAAACAAAAGTTTCAAGGCAACATGGAGCTTGACGATCAAAAGGATATAATTAAACAAGTGATTATCTATATGATCCATGTGTTTGGCAATGGCATCTTCATTTTTCATTTTGTGATCTCTCTCTCTTACAATAAAACCTGTGCAAGAGTATTCTAGATGTGCCAAATTGGGTTATGATATAAATCACATTGCTTCACTACTGTCAACTACAACAAACAGCTGACACAAAACTTGATGCTACCCATTATTATATATTATTATTATTCTGATGCAGATGACCCTACAATTTGTCCGATATATCGTTGCTCAATTCTCTAACTAGTTACGATTTAATAAAAAGCATTGTTGCCTTTACAGCACAATGAAATGACAAACTTCAGCGCAGAGACGTTTGTGCACCTTCTTTTAACATTTAGTGGTCAAGGATTAGCGTCTCACTATTCGCTTTTTATAAACATATGTGGGGAGTTTTCCCCCGATTGATGGGAGCAGTTATCGGGATCGTACATGAATTGTCTCATCTTAATTCTTAACAGGTCCCGACCGCCCTATTATAATAGTCGTAAATGTAATACTTCATATAAATAAAAAAATGACAAAGTTCTGCAAGAAAAACAGTTATTAGTATTAATTTGCCAAGTTGATTGAGAAAGGAAAAACCAATTAATTAAACTTATGAGTGATGAGCATCAAACGATCAAAAGTAATGGACAGTACGTAGCTTTTTTCAAATTGAGTTGTTACTTTAATTAGTTTGACTTTTTGAATGGGTGCTGAAAATGTGGCACTTGTCCGATGATATATACTTGGTCGGTGATATAAATTGTAACATTTAATTGCGCCAATTGATCTTGTAATTAGTGAGAAAAGAATATGCATACAAGATTGAAAGTAATAATTATATGCTTTTAAAAGTGATTCCAAGCTTCTTTTAGACATCAAAATTGGAATTCGATTTTTTATTCACTGGCGGAAAAACAAACAAGTATTAGTTGATGGGAAATGAAAAACTTAGCAAAATATTATTATTACCCATGCCTACGTTGTGAGTAGAAGAACACAATCCGACATGTCTTGTCTCGTAGAAAACCTTTTCCAATAATTGTCCTAATACAAAAGATATATGGATCAAAAGCTTACATCAAATTGTTGACATTTGGGACACAACAGTGCATATATATATATATATATATATATATATATATATATATATATGATGGTAGCTACCAAGTTTACAGCTTACCTAACACCAGAAAAAGGCTTCATTATTATATAGAGGAAGGCTTCATTATCTTCTACTCTTTAAGATTATAGAAATTGCAATGGAATTAAAAGTTTTCAAGGTCCACTCCATTGACTTTTGGGTTTCTTGGGCAGGCAAACATTGAGGAGTGTCTCACTGAGATTTGATTTGATGACTTCAATATTACTATACTTTTTCTTAAAATAAAAAAGAAAAAGAAAAAAGTTATGCTAGATGAGGGCCAAAATGTAGAGTTTAATTTGACAAGGCAGGTGGGAAGTTAATTTCAACTAAGTCCAATCAATCTTGGTGGTGCCAGCAGTGTCACATTATATATATGTTAATACATTTTCAGTCCTTTCCGTCCCCTATTTAATTATTTATATCATTTCAATATGCATATCATCTTCTCTTTTTTCTAATATGTATATATAGCTATAAGAGACCATGACTAGTGGTGACACGGTTCCGGTCCGGTTCCGGTTCCGGTTCTGCGGTTTGATGGAACTGGAACCGGAACCGCTATATGCCGGTTCCAGTTCCGGTTCCATTGGAACCGGCGGTTTTGAACCTTTTTTTTTTTTTTTTTTTTTTTTTTCATTTTTTTTTTGTTTTTACAAAAAAAAAAAAAAAAAACTTCTCTAATAAAATAAAATAAAATATATAAATGACAAATTACAAAATTAAATTAAATTACAAAATTAAATTAAATTATAAAATAAAATTACAAATGACAATTTATGGGTTCTTATGGATGCTTGAACCATGGTTGCAAAAGAAAAACACAAACTAAACTAGCCACTAAAGCCACATTCAATACTTGTATAATATTTCAAACAAAAACTATAAGCAGTATAAAGGATTTTTTAAAAACGTGTCCATTTACACAAGGCCTGATGTTAAAGTAATTCTCCGGACCAAGACGGGCACAGATGTGGTGTGGGATCGGGAGGAAAAGGTTTCTTACTAGGTTTAAACGAGGTTCGAAATAGACACAACACTTAAAAACACTTTTTTTTGATGAAAAAGGGGTTTTTAGGGCTCGAAAAGTGGCTACAAGCCCTCTGGCCTTGCTCCCATCGCATTCCTTGCATCGTTCTATGTGATTTCAAAAAATAAATTACCTGATTCGGACATCCGAGCACAAAGTTATGGCCTTTCAAAGTTTAAGGCATATATAAAAACATTTTACCGCAAATTTTTTTTTTTAAGGCAAATTTTTTCTATTCTCTCATTGGAGAGAAATTAGAATTAGAGAATTAAGAAGAAATTGGTGTGAGGAAAAATGAAAGGGGGGGGTGGTATTTATAGAAAAAAAAAAAAAAAAAAAATATTGTGCGAACCGGCGGTTCGAACCGGAACCGGAACCGCCGGTTCCAATCCGGTTCGAACCGCCGGTTCGACCAAACTCTTGAACCGGAACCGGAACCGGTCTCCGCCGGTTCAGGTTCCGGTTCCGGTTCCGGCGGTTCCAACCGGAACCGTGCCAGGTCTCCATGACCATGCATGTTATGATGATTGTTTTCAGATGATGTTCAAGTAATCAACAAAGCTGCTGCTTGATAATGATGAGCTACTCATGCATCATGCATGTAACTATATATAAGAGCTGCTAACGTGGCAGTGGGACCCATATATGACCCATGATGGGGGACATCGACATGCGTGGTTTCAATTTCATTAAGTATGCAGCTGCAGTCTAGCTCACAAAAGAATACGATGCTTAGTTGATGGCTGATGCTTTGCTTTCCGTAAAACACCACTTTCTTATATATGTTTTTTTAGACCCACTCCCCTTTCAAGCGCTTGCTCTTCACACTCTTCTACTCTTACACTTTAACTAAACTCCCATATGAAGATGCTAAACCTAATCATTTCAAATAAAATATGTTAATCTCTTCGAGACAAAAAATGGCAACCACATTTGATTCTTCCTTTTTTCTTATATAAGATAAGATCAAACACAACACAAAGGATTAGTAAAAAGTTGTACGGATTTACACTAAGAAAGAGATTGTTTTGATGCTAATTAACAATACACTTTATTATGTTAATAATAAATACAGGATCTCATACATGTCAATTCATTTTTAATAGAAATCCAATGATGGGGTTGAATTGAACTACATCACTGTTTCAATAATTCTAATTAACACTAGGATTACCAAAACTTATATAAATAGTTAAGTGTCCAAGTTTAGTGAGAAGATGAGGTTGGTTCCATGGTATACCCCTTATACCTATATCATGTGTTTTTGTGAGTTCAAGTCCTAAAAAAAAGAGTCCAACAAATTTCTAGCACTTTTTGGAGGTGGCTTTTCAACACTGTCTCCGTTGTAATAATTTATGTTTAAAAGACATCTATTATGGTAAACGGACAAAAATACCCCCCACAGTAACCTTCTTCACCATTTTTGGTTTTTATTTTTCTTTCAAAATCCTCCATCAATGGAGGTGGAACTGACGAACCAACGAACACACATACACCAATGATGACGGTGGACCATGAACACGCGTACGTCGCTGTTGACGACCACGACCAAACACAATAGCAACTTTTAATTTCTTTGAAAAAACGAAATATGTAACTTTATCTGAAAATTAAGGGTTTCGAATTGGAGATTCGGGGTTGGAGAAGATGAACTGAACAGAAACAAAGGAGCACAGAATAACAACCCATAAGTCTTGAAAAGTAATCACAAAGTCTCAAAACACAATCACAAAGTCTCGGAACACAAACACAAAGTCTCGGACACACAAACAAGTCTCAAAACACAAACACAAAGTCTCGGACACAAACACAAAGTCTTGAAACACAAATACAAAGTCGCAAAAACACTAGGTTGTTGTTGTTTCTCGTGTTTAACAATGGACGATTCAAAACCAAAACATCATAGGAAAAAATAGGAAACAACATAGGTCGTTGCCCCTGGACCATTGCGAGATGACCGGGCAGCTCGACCACTGCGAGCTCAGCGGGGAGCTCAACCCCCGAGTGCGTCGGCGTAGCGCCACTAAACTAATCCAATGAAGATAGATTGATAATGTTATGAAGTTGGTTTTGTTCGATTTCGACCTCCATTGGAAGTCTGTTTCCTATATGAAGAAGATGAAAAAATAAAATTAAAAAAAAAAAAAAAACTAAAAAGTAAATAAACTAATAGAGTAAAGTAAGGGTATTTTTAGAATTCACCTACTTTGATACTTTTGAAATATAAGTTATTAAAGTGGTGATAGTCTTGAAACAACAACTTTAAAAAGTGACAAAATCCAAATATTTATGTAATACTTCAAAAAAAAAAAAAAAAAAAGTGTCGAAGTTTAGTTAACATTTAAATTAATTTAGCTCCACCCTTATTCTTTTTTTAATGTACCATCTCCAATAATGGCCACTTGAACCTGGAACATTATTGGGTTATATGAATGCCTTTTCCACCGAATCACATTAGAAAGTGGTAGCTCCACCCTTAATTGAACATTTAATTTTTTATTTTTTTTAAGAAGAATAAATCATATAATGTAAGGAAAACAAAAACATACTAACATCTAAAGTTATACAACGCTTTTGTGTGTGTTTGAACATTTAAATTAAATCAACTAGGTTATATTACAATAAATGAATGTAATAAACTGATTCATCATCAATTTTTTAATTTTTTTTAAGTATTACGCTATTATATAAATTTGGGATTTTTTTTTAGTGGGAGACTCGAACCCACAACCTCGTAGTGCAGGTGTGAGGGAATTACCATCGGGCTAACTTTATCTCGTCCATTCATCAACAATTGAAAGAGTAAAATTGTTGTGATCGGAGTGTAGGTAGCACGCACCGAAAGGGAGGCATAAACGCCACCTTTGTGATATATAAGGAAAGAAAGATAGAGAATAAAAATAGGGAGTTAGGGTTGTCCAAGTCAAAGAAAGATTTCTTGCAGAAGAAAAAGGCACCACCACCACCACATCCCCTTTTCTTTACTTTGATTCACCAGGTGCCACCCACTTTACCTTTCTTTCATTTCCAATATGATGCCCCATCTCTAATTCTTCTGTTTTTTCCAATAAGACTATCAAAATCTTCTTCAATTTGAATATAAAATTTTATTAGACAGACGTATGGATTACTTGATACGTTCGTAAATTGAATAATTAATTAATAATTTCTGTTTAGAGTCTCTCATGACTTAAAGCCAATGTAAGGGCAGTTTGGTCATGGTCTTAGAATAATTAAGGCAAAGCTAGTGCCCAAATAGGATTAAGGCACTAAAAAACAAGGGGCTATTTGGTGAATTCAGTGATAAATTTGAGATATGCTTCCATGTTAAGTTAGTAATTTGTTCCTCTACAAATGTGAAATGTGAAATGTGTATGGAATTTGAAAACCTGCTTTCCAAATAATATTCACTTTTAATTTGCTGAAGCTTCTTCTCTCTCTCTCTCTTCTTAATTAGGCAGGCTTGGTGCTGGTTCATGGATATTGAACCCTTGTGGTCTCTTGGGGGGTGGTTTATTGTTTTTGTTGATTGCATGGCAGCTGAAACCTTGTCTAAATCACACTCTCTTCTTCTCCTTTTTTCCCTCTTATGCATTTTTCTTCTTACAAGTGGTACGTCTACAAATAACCCACCACCCAAAATGCCTCTTTCAATTACAACCAAAAGGTTTCTCTTGGATTCCTCCTCTACGGCTATGAAGTTGCAACCAAAAGACACCAAAAGCATGCACACTTCTTCAAAATCTATGCGCAGAGAGTTTGGAGGCTCAAAGCATGAAGTTCCAAGCGGACCCAACCCCATATCCAACAGGTAAGTTTTATTAATTATTTGGAAGTGATCTCATCAAGAACCGGTTGAAGATGACAACGCCAAAGTTACTTTTATCATCTTTAATTGTTTTAGTCCGCCATTAATACAGCTTTGTCCAGCTTTGTTTGTCTTTCTTGTTATCCTCACTACTCTTTTTGGTTTTTGTTTTATAACTAGAAATGTATAGCAAGAGAGAGAGACATATATATATATAATTCTATTTTTCTATATGTATCTATTTGTTTCAAGTATAGATGATGATGATATGGATTGATGGGGTATGTTTTTATTTAATTCTCTTGTGTGTACGTATTTCTCTTTCTTTTATGCTTATAGATTATTATACAAGCTAAATTTGTTCATATATTTAATTTATTTATTATCTTGAATCAAGGGTTTCTTCTTTTTAATTCTAGTTTTATACAATAGTCTTGAGGTCTTATAAGAGCCCCTCAGATTCCATAGTAGATATGTGTGTGCTTTGTGTATGGATGGTGAAAATCATGAAAAGTAATGATTTCAGAAGATGTTGCTGAATTGAGTGAAGTACACATATATATAATATATTGTCTGTCCTAGTGAAAATGGTTGAATGACATGAGAGAGAGAGAGAGGAAGAAGAAGAACTCATGCAATTAGGTTAAATTTGGTTGGAGATAAGAAGGGAATCTGAGAAGTTAATCAGTGGAGTCAGATCTGTATTTTTGTTTTTGGTCGTGTAATCAGTGTTTTGATTTTTGGACTTTGCTTTTGTCCTCTCAAATCAAAACACATCATTCGAGAAAAGCTACTCGTATCATTCAATTTCAATGCCCCATCATTTCATCATTATAACTGTATCATTTCCTCTTCTTTATTTTTCAAAACAATATAATTTTATATTCAACATTTCTTTTACACAGAGCAAACCAAACCAAACAACCTTTTGACTTGTTGTGTCACCCAAATTTATTCACGTTCAAACCAAAATCTATCTATATATATATATAGTACTTTCAGCAAAAACATTTCAGTAGTACTCCATCGGAGATGTGAACCAAGTCACCATCCATGGGCATGACTTCAATATTTTTATCGACAAAATATATAATATCCAGGCATCCAGCTGAATTTCATTTATATGATCCAATTCTTAGTAATTTTGGAGATTCAACCTAGTTTTGTTTTTTAACCTCAAATCTATTAGAGATCTTTTAATCCTCAAAACTTTTAAGAAATTTTCCAATATTTACAAAGGACAAAAAAAAAAAAAAAACGTATATAAAGCAGATTAATTACCCATTCAAAATAGAAATGCTAGAAAATGCACAAATCTAGCATAATCACATTGTGACATCATTTCGGTATGAATTTTAATAAATAATTTTATGCAATAATCTAGCATTATTCCTTACAAAAATGCACTTCATATGTAAAAAGAATAATATTCATAATCGAAAGAGTACAAATATATATATATATATATATATATAAATTGCAAGAGTTTTCTAAAAAAGAATGAGAATGTAATTAATTAAATAAGTTAATAGGTACATTTTTAGTTGGTTACTGCTCAATTGCATATTAATTTAATTATGAAAGTTCTTATAACATGTGCTGTCAAGGTATCAAAATATTTCATAATAAATTTAAATATACTTTTTAGTATTGATATACATGTTTTTTTTTTTGTTTTTTTTGTTTTTTTTTATTTTATGAGAATAAATATAAATATTTTATTTAATTACTTTTTTTTTTTTTTTTTTTTTTTTTTTTTTTTTTAAAATAAAACTCAGGTTAATACAATCAAGTAAACATTGACATACTGATTTGTAAACAACTAGCTAACAAATAGTAGTATTAATACCATTGACATACCTTTCAAGCAATTGGTATATATATAAAATAAAAAATAATAATAATAACAACAATAACATAGCATAAAAAATATTGAGCAAGTAACATAAATATAGCTATAATAACCTATGCATTGACTTTAATATGCTAAAACTTAGGTTAAATGAAAAGAAGGTATTGCTAGTGTTGGCAAAACGGGCCGGGCTTTGGTGGGCCGCCCGGCCTGGCCCGTTTCGTTCACGTGCCCGACCCAGCCTGCCAGCTTAACAGGCCAGGCCTAAGCCTGTTAAGCTAGCGGTCCAGGTGGTGGCGCGATCGCGGGCCGGGCCCAGTACGGCCCGCCAGGCTTACAGGCCCTAAAAATATTTGCAAAATTGGATTCTAGTGGGCCCTAACAGGCCAGCCCACACGGGCCCGGCCCACGGGTGGCCTGTTAGGGCCCACCAGAATTCAAAATTCAAATTATCATTTTTTTCAAAATTTGAATTGAGGGGTGACTTTTGTCATTAACCAGGTGATTGTTGGTGGAGAAAAAAAAAATCCAAAACTTTTAAAAATTACATTTTTTTTTTAAATCTTTTACAATTTTTTCCAATTATACCCTAACCTAACATTTTCCTATAAATACCCCCATCACCCTCACCTCATTCTCTACATTTTCTCTACTTCCCTAATCTCTACTCTCTTATTCACTCTATAAGGATTCTCATTTATTGATTGGCTTATTTCGTAGACAAACCACATGTTGGGATTTGAATTGTAAGGGTAGTTTAGGTGATTGAGGATCAAGCTCAAAGACCCTTTTTCAAGACCTCAAGGTGACAAGCACTCCAAAGGTATTTCTCTAGTGCTTAGTTTTCTTTGAAGAGATTTAATTGCACACACTCACTTAGCATACTTGCATTTGTGTGCATTCTATTCACATGTCACTTTACACACTAGCACTTTGATTGATATATCTTGTTGTGTGTTTATGTGTCTTGTAATTTGTTTTCTGACACTGTTTGGAAACGTCCGCGCATGCACGAAAGTGTGCTTGGTTCAGCTTGAAGATCGCTTTAGGAGAATGCCCTTGGTTTCTCCTTTGGTTTCACCAACAGTGGTGAAACGGCGGTTTGATCGGCGGCGTTGACCACCGAATGGAAACCGCCGTTTGATTATAGAATGTTCTGGAGTAGTTCTGCGGTTACGGTCGGTGGCCACAACCGCCGTTCGAAACCGCCGAATAGACCTAATTGAAAATAAATATATAGGTCTCTATTCGGCGGTCATGATCAGCGGTCACAAAACCACCGAATGAAACCGCTGAATGAAACCGCCGTTGATCCCCTATTCTCTCGGGACTCAATTCGACGGTTTAATTGGTGGTCAGTGGCCGCCGAATGAAACTACCGATCGTGCGTTTTAAGAAGGGCAATCTTGAAACAAATAATGCACGGTGTGTATAAAACTATCTTGAGGGGGGTGAATAGATTTTAATCGTTGTTACCAAATTTTCGCATGCATGTCAATTTTACGAAAATGCCTCTAACTAGTCATAATAATATAACAAGTGTAATATGGTGCGGAATGTAAATAACACTTGATATTTACGTGGAAACCCTCATGGGAAAAACCACGGGCTGTTATGTGCACCACACACGAACCTCAAATCCACTAATTGAAATGATTACAACCTAATCCTGGTTTAATGATCTAATCCCGATCTATAATCATTACAATTACCTAATCCCGATATGAGTGGACCTAGTCCAATTGCTTGCGAATTAAGTAACCTAATCCCGGTTACAACACAAGACTTAATTCTCTAAGAAGAGATAATACAACCTAAGTGAATATATGAAATATCCAAAAATGCAATTAGAGCTAGGTAACCATATATGCTTATCTAGGATGATGATTTTGCAATTAATTCAATCCTAAATATTAAAAGCTAGATGACATGTCAAATAGCTTAGCTAAACATAGATTATAAAAACCTAGATAGCTATCACAATACAACACTCAATCATGTCAATGTTAGGATTATGCTCGATAACAAGAGTGTAATATTGTAATTGACAATCTTTTTCATATTAATAAAGTGATTCTGGTTTAACAAATCTTATAGCATTTATAGTTTAATATTATAATTGTCAAAAGTAAATAATCATAAGGTCTAAAGACTATGAGAAAAGAAGAATTGTTCATACATCTAGATATGTATGAGGAAGACACAATTCTTTAGTTAGTCTTGAATAATGTTCACAACTTAAGTTAAAGGTTGGACACCTTTACCTTGTTAAAGTTGTAGAATTCTTTTGCTAGCATTTGAGTGGGATCAAATGAGATATGATGAGTCTAAAATCATCGGAGGGTCTTCGAGTAAAAGAATCTAGTGCACTGGGTACATTGAACTGGATCACAATGAAAAGCTTTATCTAGAACCGTCAATAGATAATAATCTTTTCATTATCAGGACAATCGGAGAGTCTATCTTAATCCTGAGATAAATGATGGACTTATGGTTGCAAGTGATATCATTTGAGTTATCAATGAGTACGATTATATAGCATAGTCTATCCTCGATAGTTTGGTGATATTCATTTGTTAATCGATAGAGGACTTCATTTATAGATATGGACATCATGGCTCCATTTATTAAATGAGAGTATAATATCATCATATGGATGTTTTGAGGTAATTGGATATTAAATCTCAACGTTGAGTTTTCGATAGTGACTATTGAAAACATGGCTTCTGGCTAAGTCAAAATATCCAAGTTCAAAACGTGGTCATATGAGTAAAAATGGTAACTTGGAGAGTTATAGGCGGTCTATGAACTTTTGGCGATTACTAATATTAATCACGAGGATACACTATCTCCAATATGATTGTCTAGGGTATGAATGAGGAACATCTTCATATTCTATCTTTATTTAAAAGTTCAATTTTAACTCTTTAGTGGAATGAGTTAAAATTAATGGATCGGACCTAAGTGAATCATTTGTTGATTGTGATTAGGTTATATCTATTGAAGCTTAAATTTAGATAGCCTGTCAAGATCCTCAATCCACACGGACTTGCATGGATCACTTGATATATTCTACCGGACCAATTTATGGGTCCATCTAGAATTGTATTTAATATATTAAGAATATAATTTGCACATTATTTGTTTAATGGGCTGATCAATTATATTAATATATTAATGAAAGGCATGTGGGCTTGTTTCTTTTAGTAAGAATGGGTCTGGTTTACATGTGAGCTTTTTAATATAAAGTCTAATGGATTAAATAAAATAAGAAAATAATATTGAGCCCATATATACATGATGTGGGCGGCAAGACTAGATATTAGTCTAATATATTATTTCATTTTATTATTTGATTAAATGAGAATTAATTAATTTATTAATGAATTATTTAATTAAGAATCAAAATCTTTTTCTGATCAGGAAATATGTTTCCTAGAATACTAAAGGTAAACGACTTAATTTGGTAATTAGATAAATAAAAGATTTGTTTATCTAATCAAATTAAGAAGTCTTTTATTAAGTAAATATAAAGATAAAATATCTATGAGTTGAATTAGGGTTAGGATTCTAAAGTTGATAGGAATTAGGGCAAAGCACAAATCCTCTTGTGTAGAGGATTTAGCCAACCCTAGTCTCCCATCATAAGGTGAATTCGGCCAACCCTAATTAGGAGAGAAGAAATTTTCGGCCACCCTATATAATGCATGCTATAGAATTCGGCCACCCTCTCTTGCTTGATTGATTCACTTGATCAATTTCTTTTTCTTCTCATACTCATAGAAAAGGTTTTATTTTTTTTGGCTAAGACACAAAAGAAAAAAGGATTGTTTTAATTTCGATAGTATACTATTAGCCTAAACATCAATTGGCTTTTGGTGTACAATTTCAAATAAGGTTCACGCGAGTTTCGATCACTAGATTGAGAACTCAAAAGTGACCGGAATAATCTTGGTTTTCTTTTGGACGCCGAGACACTAACATATCAGAAAAAGGAGATTTTGTTTTCCATCTTTCAGGTACGCAATTCAAAGAAAAGGGATACCATGCTCCTAGGTGATTCACGTTCGTGCTAGGATTGAAGATCTTGCGGATTACCATCAACGCAAGTCAATCGGATCACGCTACAAAAGGTATTATACTTTTATTAGTTTATATATATGTTTAATTAATTTAAAGGGTTAAGGTTCATCAAAGGAAAATTTTTAAAATATACTAAATCGCTTTTAGTCTCGCTTCCGCTGCGCTGACCGTAGTTTTCCCTACAGTCAACACACCAATCTCTATTTTGTATCTAGAATATATTCTAAGAGCATACAAATAATAAGAGATGTCAATGATAAATAAAACACTAATTATGTAAGATAATAGTGAAGAACTTACCAAAGAGTGTGTGTTGACCAAAACCCATGCAAGCATCCTAACTATGCTAGAAAATGCTTAGATGATGTTTAGATGCATATGAGGATGGTTTTTTGATTTGAGTGATCAAAGATGATCAAAGATGAGTTCTTGATGAAAAAGCTCTCTTTGAAAATGCTCTTAATTAAAAATATGAGTTTTTTGAGTCATTTTTGTGACCTAAGGTCAAAGAGGCATATATATATGATGTCCAATTGAAGCTATGTCATTTTGGAAATTTTCCAAAAATTTTCCGCGCAAACCGCTCTACATAGGTTGGATTTTGGGCGGGTGTAGGGTGGATTGAAAAATTAATCAGGTACCCGCTTTACGTAGGGCGAGTGAACAGCGGTTTGGGCGCAACAGTGCATCAGCTTCAACTTCAAACGACTCAAAACATGACCAAACGACATTGAAACCTTTCGTATATATATCATTGGAAAGGTATGGATGTCTAATTTCTACTCCAATTTACGGAATGACATTTTGATGTATGTAGAAACAGTTATGGTCAATAGAGTGACCAAAGGTCAGAAACGGACAACAACATAGTTGCCCTGTTTTGGTGGTCACTTTGGAGATTTCAAAACCAATCCAAACGGTCATGAAATATTACGAATAATATACCGTTGGAAAGGTATGGGTGTCTAGTTTGTCCTAAATTTTACTAAAATTAATTTAAATCTTTTTATAAAAAGTTATGGTCACAAGACCATACAAAGGTCAGTTTTGAAAAACATATAAATCATTGAAATTCAATCTTTTGAACCTAGACACTTTACTCCAAACAACCAAACCAAAAACTACCACTTATCCAAGAGAAGAATGAGACCTTCTCAAGTGGTCAACCATCGTGCTAAGACATGTACACCATCGTGCAAGCGCGGACGTTTCCGATCAATATCGGGAAACGAATTACAAGACACATAAACACACAACAAGATATTTCAATCAAAGTGCTAGTGTGTAAAGTGACATGTGAAGAGTATGCACACAAATGCAAGTATGCTAAGTGTGTGTATGCAATCTAAATCTCTTCAAAGAAAACTAAGCACTAGAGATATACCTTTGGAGTGCTTGTCCCTTGAGGTCTTGGAAGGGCCTTTGAGCTTGAACCTCAATCACCTAAACTACCCTTACACAATAAGCCCCAACATGTGGTTTGTCAACGAAATAAGCCAATCAAAGAATGGGAATCCTTACAAATCTCATCTTTTCACATGTCCTGTTCTTGATGTCTATAAATATACCACTTTCTCATTCTCTATAGATAAGTTATTTGACTCTAAGAACCCTAAGCTTCAAAGAGAGACATTTGAGAGAAAATCAAATCAAGAACTCATTTTTAACACTCAAAACCCTTTCTCATATGCATCTAAATATCATCTAGCATTTTCTAGCATAGTTAGGATGCTTGGTTGTATGGGTTTTGGTCAACACACACTTTTTGGTAAGTTCTTCACTATTATCTTACATAATTAGTGTTTTATTTATTATTGACATCTCTTATATTATTTGTACGATCTTAGAATATATTCTAGATACAAAATAGAGATTGTTGTGTTGACATGATTGAGTGTTGTATTTTGATAGCTTCATAGGATTGCTTAATCTGTGTTTAGCTAATCTGTGTTTAGCTAAGCTTTATGACATGTCATTTAGCTATTGATATATAAGATTGTATTAATTGTCATTTTATCATCCTTATCATCCTAGATAAGCATCTAAGGTTCCCTAACTTTATCTGCTCTTTGAATATTCATACATATTCACATAGGCTTTATTATCTCTTCATTGAGAATTAAGAATTGACAGCTAAGGTTGCTTAGGCCACAAGCAATTGAACTAGGTCCACTTTTATAGGCCTGAGGGTAGTGGTAACTGGTTATTGATCGAGATTAGATCGTAAACTGGGATCAGGTTGTAAACGTTATCACAATTAGTGGATTCGAGGTTCAAGTGTAGCGCACTTACCAGCCCGTGGTTTTTCCCTGTTGAGGGTTTCCACGTAAAAATCAAGTATCATTTATATTTCCGCACCTTTACACTTGATTGTTGTTTTGACTAGATTGAGGTTATTTTTGTAATTTGACTAAACGTGAAAATTTGGTAATAAGGGTTAAAATCTATTCAACCCCCCCCCCCCCCTTTAGATTAATATTAGAACACACCTATAATTTGTTTCAATTGGTATCAGAGCGGGTTCCTAGATATACTTAGGTGATCCTTGCTCATTATTGGTGTGTTTTGCATCTTGTGTGATTTTTTGATTTATTCATACATTTTGCATTCATCTCATTTGCATTCATCCAAACACTATGAGTGGTTTTAGGATGAGCAAAGAGGGAGCGTCGAGCATGAGGCCACCGTTGCTCACTGGTGAAAATTACTCCTCATGGAAGGGGAAGATGGAAGCATACTTATGCCAAATCCATGATAGGGCATGGATGGCTGTTGAAGACGGATATGCTCTATCGAAGATGACTCCTACGGGAGGAGGAGAAGAGGTGCTTAAGCTTAAGGCACAGTGGGATGTGCAAGAATTTGTTGATTCCATGTGGAACAACAAAGCCATACATGCCATCCGTTACGTAGTCGATGAGAATCAATATAAGTTGATTCAAATTACTAGGATTTCCAAAGAGGCATGGGATATCCGAGGTGGTCAAAGACTCCAAGCTATAAGTCCTACAAACTCGTTTTAAGACCATTCGGATGGAAGAACACGAGCACTTAAATGACTTCCAAGTGAGGCTTATGGACATTGTGAATCAAAGCCATCAACTCGGTGATCCGTATTCGGATAGGAGAGTCAAGTAGAAAATCATGAGGTCTCTCCCCGATAGATTCGAATCAAAGGTGATGGCTTTGGAAGAAAATGACACCTTCAAGGATATGGAACCGAGTGAAGTCTTTGGAAGACTTCTTGCTTATGAGGCAAGAAAGGCTACTACCTCACCTCCTAAAAAGAAAAAGAATTTAGCCTTGAAAATCTCCAAGGCGGAGAAGGAGGAGGATAACTCGGATGAAGACCTTGCCTTATTTATGAAAAGGTTCAAGAAGCTTGCTAAGTTCGAGAGTAAGGGCGTTGGATCAAGAGGCCAAGACTTGAAGAAAAAGGGTACCTTCAACAAGTTTGAGCCTAGGCAAGAAAAGACCGAAATAAAAAAGATCCAATGCTATGAGTGTGGTGGTGTATGACACTTCGCCTCTGATTAATCGCCTAGAAACAAGGAAGGGAAATGTGATGGCCGCCTCTTTGAGTGGTAGTAGTGTTGACTTCGGTGAGGGAGTTGAGTCATCAAGTGATGAAGAACTTGCCACTAACTACACGGCATCTCTTATAACATCAAGAAATCAAAGTGAAGGTCTTGATGAGAAAGATGATTCAGTTGGTAAGAGGGAAAGTGTAGGAGATAACTCTAGTAATGAGAACACCTCATCCCAATCCAATGGAGAAATTGTTGACCACATGGATCGTGAAGACTACTTGAAAAGGTTTGAAAGCTATAGGATAAAGAATGAAAAGGAGATTCAAACTTTGAAGGAAGAAAACCTTAAGCTTTCAACACAGGTGGACCACTTGAGTTGTGAAGTGGTGAGGTCCATGAAGGATGAAGACAAGCTAAGAGATGAGCTAGCTTTGTCTAGGAGGAATGAAGAAGAATTGAGAGTAGAAGTTGACAAAACTAGGAGTCTACTCGTCAACATGACCGTGAGCAAAGAAAAGCTTGATTGGATGATTAATGACTTGATGGTTCAAAATGACAAGATGGGTCTTGGCTTTAAAAATGATGAGAAGACCTCCATTCCTAACAAGACCAAGTATGTCAAGATCTTGGACAAGAAAGAAGCTTCACCGGTGCAAACTCCTAGAAAGAAGATTGATCTAGGACAATACTCTTATAGTGCACAAGTGAAAGTAGCTCCAAGAAGGCAACCTCAAGCTCAACCTATTAGAGTCCCTCAAGTCGACATTCCTCAACAAATGACTCACAATGGGAAGAGGTCAATCATGCAAGATCAACCTCGGAAGCAATCAAATCTTGGTCAACAACAAAGAAGGAGAGATCCTATCCAACTACCAAGACAACCACAAAGACATGGGAAGGCTCCTATGCATGCGTAAGGACATGGTATGATTCCTAACTTCATTCCTACATGTCATTATTGTGGTATTAATGGTCATATTAGACCAAATTGCTTTCATTACATTAAAATGTGTAGAGCTAAAAGCATGATTGAGAAGAGAAATACTAGAGCTAGAATGCATGTTCATAGAAAGGATAAAATCTATTTACATGATCCTATGAATTCTAGAACTCTTGATCCACTGACCACTAGGAAGAAAAGTATTTCACCTAAAAGTATACAAACGTAGTTAAATAGCTTAAAACATACTAGAGGGGGGGGGGTGAATAGGTTTTTACACATTTTTCAATCCCTTGAACAAACTTTCGTTTGTCCCTCAAGGTAACCTTACATACAACACATAAACCATAAATCCATACATAGACAAGATAAGCATATGATCATATAAGCATAGTCTATGAATATCAATTAGTTGTATGAGGTATAAAGACACATAAACTCAACATCAAAGAATACTTGTATTTCAATATTTGTTCAATGTATTACAAGTATAATCAAATAACACTATTGTTACCTGA
This sequence comes from Acer yangbiense, assembly GCA_008009225.1. NCBI lineage: Eukaryota > Viridiplantae > Streptophyta > Magnoliopsida > Sapindales > Sapindaceae > Acer > Acer yangbiense. Next base: position 30,733,067 of record CM017764.1, read on the forward strand.
AATTGTCATCAGAGTGAAATTCAAAAATAACAACTTTAAAGGGGACCACGGTCGATATAGACCACAGTCGGAGAGGTCTCACGTAGTTTGAAACCTATATGTTTTTTCAACAAACCGAGCTAGACTCAATGCATGGGGTTAACATTATGATCACGTAGAAAAGAGAGAAATATCACACTTTTATTAATAAAATCTTTATAGTATGGGTACAAGAATTATTCTATCAACTATGAAAAAAGGGTTAAAATACGATAGGCGATGGAGATCCTGTTTCAAGTTGTGGTTCTTGGCTTCAAAAATCCTCCCTTTCTTGTCGAGTATCCTGTTATACTTATAGGCTTGATTTCTTGATGATCACTCCCTTCAATCTCATCGAGTAACCTAGCAATTTGCGAAGCGTCTCCTTTGTAATAGGCGAGAATGTCGTCCTCTTCATTCCCCGGAATTCAGTGATTCCTATTAGGATTGAAAGAGTTGACTTGCCCCTTTTGAATGGGACTATTGAGTGATGGGAATGAGGTGATGTGCTTTCTATCTAAACGTTGGCATTTTAGTAATCGTCTTAGTAGCTTTGAATTCTTTAATCGTACCTGATCCTACCTTGATGCTTGGTAGTTTGCTTGATTTGATATTTTACCGCTTATTCAGCTAGCCTTAGGCGAGGTCGGGGTACTTGTGCGTCTTTCTCTTGTCACCCTAGTATAAGTGTTCTGGAGTATCGGGATAACGGGATTTCCGGGTAGTAGCGGGGTACTAGAATCCTACAATAGTGGAGTTCCTTGGTACCCGGCTCCTAGATTTGCTGACACTTTCCAAGTCTAGGGATTCTCGTTCTTGACTTGAGCTGATAGAAGGTTGTATTTGGCTAGTTCGTATAGTAGCAAGGTATAAGGATATGCTTCTACGACATCCTTTTACCCTCCCATATTGATGGAAAATTCTTCTTTAGACCCCTGCCATTTTTGGCAGTTAACAACTATACATAAGAAATACAATATATAAAAGAATTATATTTACAAACAAGATCAAACGAATAAGTTCACAAATCACACTTTACAAAATCTTGTTTCAATATACATCACAAGTGAATAATATGCAACAAGATAACAACATACACATATACAAATATAAAAGATAGAGATAGGTAGAATTAACACAAGAGATTTTTTAACGTGGTAAAACCTCCAAGGAGGAAACATCCAGGGGTTGAACTACAACCATTGGGTACTATATATATTGGATGGTAAATTAGAAATTCCACAAAGTGACCAATCCTAGATCAACTTCCTATAGGAGTCTATGTTTACCCAACCCTATTAGAAAGTACGAAATCCCTCAAAGATGCGAAGCCACCATATATTGGACAACATACAAAACCAACATCGATGGTAGATTAGAAATTCCTCAAGAGTGCATACACATCCCATGTACCCCGCTCTTTTGGAGTCTATGTCTATCCATATGCCTAGGCCTACCAAAATACAAGCTAACTCCCTATCCAAGGCACTCATGCCTCTTGGGAGCCTCCCATGCATGACTATCCGAGTCCTCCCGACTCTAGCCATGACTTCTTGCTCGGTTATCCGGACCTCACGTCCTAACCAAGACTTCCTTGCTTGACTATCCGGACTCCTCATCCTAGTCAAGACTTCACGCCTTTTATAAGGACTTCCTAGTGTGATCATGTGAATGCAAATGATGAAAACAATCAATTCAACATAGAACATGTAATCAATACATTCCATGGAACAACTAGACCTAAACATGTGATAACACAAGTAATAAAAGTCTAGATGCAATACATGAATAAAAACCTAGAGCATGTGAAAACACCTAACACATATAACTCATAGTTTCATTCACACAAATAACACTTGAACAATTCATATACATGAAGCACAAATTCAAGATGTTATAAACATACATAGAAATGCTAGAATCACTAAATGTGTTCAACGAATATTCTAGCCAACAATTAGAGCAAGGATATATTGAATAATCAATTAAAATCCTATTTGTCTCTAAATACACATACAAGAACATTAATCCTAGATTTTATCAATCAAAGGATCAAAACACATTTCAAGGATTATTAATCATAAAATGATTCAATCAAGTTACAAATAATCCTAGATATCAATCTAATCACAATACAACTCTCAAACATGTGAAAAACCTAGAATCTAAGAAACTAGTTCACATATGTCTCTAATTAGACTTTTGATTAAGATTGATTATGAAGCTATCTTTCTCAATAGCATTCATCATACATACATATATATATAGAAGAAGAAACCCCAAGGTAATTGAAGGTTGTAAAAGAAGAAATCTCAAAGATATGAACACTACCTTGGATTCTTGAGCTGGTTCGGTTTTCTGTGTGCAACCACTAGAAAAGTCGATCAAACAACTGCGAAATCACTTGGAAAAGATAGAGGACTCAATTATTAACAATCTCCAAGTTGAATTGTTCAATTCCGAGTTCGTATGAGAAAGTTATGGTGTTTGGAAGATGAGACAAATTGGAGAGAAAATTCTAGCGGGATTCAACTTTTTCTTCTTAAAAATGAATTGGAGGGAATTGGGAATATTTAAAAGGAAGAAAGAGAGAGGAGGAAACCGGCCAACCAGGGAGTGCCACATCACCCCCTAGCCGTGTGGGGCGCGTGTGCCACACGGGACCAGAAGGTTGGTCTGGCCGTGTGGCCCACGGCCTCTACACATGGTGGCCAAGCTTGGCCATTTGGCCTCGCTTGCATCTCTCGCGCATAGCTCGCGTTCTTAAGCCATTTTCGGACCTCCGAACTCCGATTTTGAATCTATCTTCAGATTACAAATCATGACTCCCTCACACACAACGAAGACTATGAAACTTTGACAAAAGGTTGAGAAATCATCTCGGAATACGACGACGAAAACAATTCAACGAATGAGAACGAAAACTAGCATAGCTATATCGTTTGGACTCGAAACCTAAAGAATGAGTAACCGAAATGACTGGGACTCAATAAGAAATTATAAGAGATCATGTTTAAGTCCCAAATACAAAAAAATGAAAACATATAAACACAAAATCACACACGTATGTAATTCCCTAGACATAGTCCTAGAACATGCAAATAACAATGTTTGTCAATTTGAATTTAATGCATGAGCATACATTACTAAGTGTGTGAAAGTGATATATAAATGTTTTTCAACCATGCAAGGACACATATGAATGCCATGTGTGTGTGTGCCTAGCCTTGTAAGAGAAATGAGGTCTTATATACCTTTGTAGACAGATGAAGCACATTCCTCTTTGAAGCCGGCATCTTGCATGAGTTGTGGCCAAGTCTTTCTTTGATGACTTGAATCTTCAAATCTTAGACCACTAAACATTACAAGAAAACATAGTTTTGATATGGAATACATGCCATGACAAACTAAAAACCTAACATCACTTAAGTGGATTAGGAAAGATGAACCCTCCTGCTACGAGACAAACATGTCTCACATGGGTTCAACTAAGTCCAATGGACTTGGTAGGTCTATAGGACCTCATGACCTTCATTGATGAAGGGTGGTAATTGACCCCATATGGGGAACTTAAGCAAAGAAAGCTATTTTGCACACTTGCCACATGCAAAAATTTGAATTATCTTATGCTTATTTATTTAATTGCTTGAGTATCATGGTTGAACATATGTTCATATGTTTTTTACTTCAATAAGTGTGAACTATGCTTTGAATGCAATCCATGTCATATTTATGTTCAAACATACATTTTTGGACTAGGAGATTTACATAGGAAGTAAGATATGAATAGCCTATAGTTATCTCCATGACATGATGATTCTTAATTGACATGCTAAAAATGAAATAGCATGAATTGATGATTGCATACTTTTAAATGCAAAACTTGTGTGAAAAGCAATAATGAGACTTCAAATGAATAAAGGATCTTGTATCTGTTCAAATGATTTTACAATCTAAATGTCTCTCTATCTTTATTTGTTGAACATGGCTACTATTATACGGGTAATATTCCCAGAAAAATCAAATAGGGTGCAAAGTCGCTCATGCCATGTTTCGCTTATAAAGTTGGATATAGTTGCTCTCAAATTAAAATCAATGAAATTTCTATATCCTTGCTTCTCTCATGACAGTTGTGAAATTGGTTTGAATTCTTATCAGAAACCTTTGTCATTTGCTTTGCCAAATACCATTGTATTTTGGACTTGAATGCTACATGTCTTGTATGTAAAGCATTTTTAATTCACACATTTTAATAAAATAAATCTCTTTGTTTCTCTCCAATTAATTGAGTTGCATAAAGAGGCTTATATGATTATGCAAGTATCTAGTATGCTACTATCTCTCTTTGCTAAGTGACCCGGTTGGGGACTACTCCTTTGCCTATATCATGACAAAAAGGGGGAGTAGAATGGTGGTAAAGGGAGTTGCTAATTGTAGTAGCAAATGCATATGTTAGGGAGACTACATATTGAGGGGGAGTAACCCATTGTGGGGGAGCATTGCATTCACATACATTGCATGATGTTGTGCTTAAATTTTTAAATGCAAATGCTTGTTTTATTGTCACTTGATCATCTCACATACACTTGCTTTGGAAGTGTAATTTTTTTTTTTGAAGGGTTAATAGTTCTACAAGAGATTAAAGACTTGAATTGTTTTACATTTTTATATCTCTTTGTAATGTATAATATCTTTATTATCCCGTAGCTTCAATTATGATTATGAGGATCAATGTGAGTGGTGGTTTTGTCACGAAATAGCCAAAGGGGGAGATTGTAAGGATTCCCATTTATCGATTGGCTTATTTCGTGGACAAACTTATGAGGTCGTTTGTAACTCAACAAAATGATGTTTTTATGTTCTTTTGAAAACCATGTTTTAGCCACTTAAAATCCTTTAAGATAAAAATTATTAGCAAGTGGTAAGAAAGATTCGTTCTATAGGGAGATGGAGTAATATGTTAGATTGATTGACTAATCTTTAGTGCAATAAAATAAATCATTGAATGTAGATAGTTGTGTGGTTTCATAAACCACCAAATTTACTACTAAAATAAACATACAAAAATGATAGGAAAAAGAGAAGACTCAACAATCTTGATAAGGGAAATGGTGTAAACAATTAATAAATATGCTAGGTGATTGATGGAGTTACAAATGAGTATGGGTATTGCCTTCAAAGCCTCATTAATGGACAAATCTCATATATGGTAACCATTTGTTTTCTAGGTTGTGTTTAGGTCATTACTATGAACACTAAACATCTTCCTACCAAGATGCCTAACCGATTAAGGAAAGGGGGTCAAGGTGGGATTGGTTGGTTACAAATAAAGGTTTAGACTAGTGTGGTTGATATACCCTCCACCAGTCTATTCCATTCACTAAGTTCTTTAACCAATCAAGGGTGTCATTCCAAGATTAGTTTCATAACTATTCATCCTACACAAGAGTATGATCTACTAGTGATATACAGTGCAAATCATATAATATGTAGAATCTAAATATAAAGTGAATAGAAAACATATAAAGAATCAATTACACAAGCTTAAGCAAATACCCACAACCACAAGTTCCTCACATCTATCCCCTAGATTAGGGGTTTAGTTACACATAGTTACAATCAAATAAAAAGAAGTGATAGATAAGGAAATCACCTTTGTAATGATTCCCATATCTTGATTGGCTTATTTCGTGGACAAACCACATGTTGGGGTTCATTGTAAGGGTAGCTTAGGTATTGGTGTTCTTGTTCAATGCCCTTTGAATACCTCATCTCAATAAGCACCGAAGGTAATTTCTATGTGCTTACTTGCATTGAAGAGATAGTTGCACACATTCACAACTCATGCATATGTTTAAATCTTGTATGTTGTGTGTCTTATTTATATGCATTAATGTTCATTAACATCTCTTCTTCCATACCTTTTTGATTGCTTCTTGTATGTCCAAATGCCATGTCATGCATAGGCTTAGGAGTGCATTTTTGCAAAGGGCGTTGTTCAAAGCGCTCTACAGAAGCGCTGTACGAACAGTGCCCATCTGAGGCTTGAAAGAAATGGGATAGGCGCTGTACAGACCTGATCGATTTAATCGGTCGCTGTACAAAGCGCTGTACGTACAGCGACACTCTGTTTTCCCGAGAAGATAGAGTTGTGGCACTGTTTAGGCGCTGTACAGAAGCGCTGTTCGAATAGCGCCAATGAAGATGTTCCTCATTTTTCCCAGGTAGGCATTGTACAAGTCGCTCTACATACAGCGACCTATACAGCGCCCAAGGCAAAAACAGGGGAACTTATTAAAACGCATCACTTTGACTTTGACCCCCTATATATATGCCTCTATGACTTTAGGTCACTTAAGTGAGTTGATTTTCAGATTTCATAATTAGGATATTTTTCAAAGCAAGAAAAATACACAAGAACTCACCTTTGATTACTCAAACACTATTTCCATGATCATCAATCATCATCTAGCATCATCTTTGATCATCTAGATATCATCTTGCATGGATTCTTCATCACACTTTGCTTGGTAAGTTTTTCACTAATATCTTACATATTTTGTGTCTTTCTTTGCAAGCAATCTCATTTATTACTTGTATGTTATTCATATATATCTTAGAAACAAGTTTGAGATTAGTGTTTTGAATGTTTGAGAGTTGTATTGTGATAGCTTTCTAGGTTTGCATAATCTATGATTTGCTAAGCTTTTTGACATGTCACTTAGCTCTTGATATCTAGGATTGTATTTCTTGATATATCATCATCCTAGATAAGCATATAAGGTTACCTAGCTCTTGTTGCATATTTGAGTATTTCATATATTCACTTAGGTTGTATCATTTCTTCATCGAGAAGTAAGTCTTGTGTAGCTTCCGGGATTAGGTTGCATAAATCATAAGCAATTGGACTAGGTTCACTTATATCGGGATTAGGTAGGTGTGTGATTACTTACCGGGATTAGGTTGTAATCAGTTTACACATTTAGTGGATTCGAGGTTCGAGTGTGGCTCACTTATTAGCCCGTGGTTTTTCCCGTGAGGGTTTCCATGTAAATATCAAGTTTTATTTAATTTCCGCACCATATTATACTTGCTATACTATATTGTCTATTAGGGGTATTTTCGTAATCTTGACCTTACACGAAAATTTGGTAAAATCGATTAAAATCTATTCACCCCCCCTCTAGATTAATATACTACACACCGTTAATTTGTTTCAACCCTTAGGTCTCATTCTTTAGTGCTTGCTCCTTCTTTTCCTTATATTGCTCATTGTATAAAGAGTGGTGGAAGAGGGATGTGTCTTGATAGATGGTGTCTAATGGTAAGTAACAAAGGTATTAAAATGTAGAGAATGGAAGGAGAGGAATGGTTGGGTGAAGTGATCAAGATTTAGTATTGAGTTTTTGGGTGGAAAAGGTGAGTTCAAGCATAGAAATGGAGGAATTTGAGAGGGAAGTTATGGTGATCCTAGGTTGAAGAGAGGATTCAAGGCTGGATGATCTATAAAAGTTGGTGAATTTATAGGCTAGGAAAGCTAGGGTATGAAATGGGCATGAAATGACAAGAATTCCTTCTATGTCGCCATGGCGACATCTCTGTTGCCATTGTGTTGCTATGACGACAATGTCCAACGTTGGAATGCTAACGCTGGAATTCCTATGTTGTCGCCATTTGTCCTTTAATGTCGCCATGGTGACATCTCATGGCGACAACACCTGATTGATTTTCTTCTTGAATTAATTCTTTTGTCGCCATGGCGACCTCGTGGCGACATTGTGGAGACAATTTGCTTTGAAATGCACCTCCCTGTTGCCATAGCGACAATAACTTTAGCAAAGAGCGACAATGCCCAGTTTCACCACCTTATGCCTCTTTTTGCACCAAATTCCTCCTCTTCTTCACAAATGCCCTTGATGCCTAATAAAACCTGAAACACTTGATTTAACAACATTAAATACGGGGAAACGCCCGAGAATCAAGAATAAAGAGATGGGAATGATGGCCAAAATCATACCAATTTTGGCTTGATCACAAACCACATGTTAGGGTTTGAATTGTAAGGGTAGTTTAGGTGATTGAGGATCAAGCTCAAAGGCCCTTTTTCAAGACCTCAAGGTGACAAGCACTCCAAAGGTATTTCTCTAGTGCTTAGTTTTCTTTGAAGAGATTTAGTTGCACACACTCACTTAGCATACTTGCATTTGTGTGCATTCTATTCACATGTCACTTTACACACTAGCACTTTGATTGATATATCTTGTTGTGTGTTTATGTGTCTTGTAATTCATTTTCCGACATTGTTCAGAAACGTCCGTGCATGCATGAAAGTGTTCTTGGTTCAGCGCAAAGATCGACTTAGGAGAATGCCCTTGGTTTCTCCTTTGGTTTCACCAACAGTGGTGAAACAGCGGTTTGATCGGCGGCCTTGACCGTCGAATGGAAACCGCCGTTTGATTCTAGAATGTTCTGGAGTAGTTTTGTGGTTACGATCGGTGGCTGTGACCGCCGTTCGAAACCGCCGAATAGACCTAATTAAAAATAAATATCTCGGTCTCTATTCGGTGGTCACACAACCGCCGAATGAAACTGCCGTTGATCCCCTGTTCTCTTGGGACTCAATTCAGCGGTTTAATTGGCGGTCAGTGGCTGCCGAATGAAACCGTCGATCGTGCGTTTCAAGGGCAATCTTGTCTTTTCACATGCCCTGTTCTTGATGTCTATAAATATATCACTTTCTCATTCTCTATAGATAAGTTCTTTGACTCTAAGAACCCTAAACTTCAAAGAGAGACATTTGAGAGAAAATCAAATCAAGAACTCATTTTTAACACTCAAAAACCATTCTCATATGCATCTAAATATCATCTAGCATTTTCTAGCATAGTTAGGATGCTTGCTTGCATGGGTTTTGGTCAACACACACTCTTTGGTAAGTTCTTCACTATTATCTTACATAATTAGTGTTTTATTTATCATTGACATCTCTTATATTATTTGTACGATCTTAGAATATATTCTAGATACAAAATAGAGATTGTTGTGTTGACATGATTGAGTGTTGTATTTTGATAGCTTCATAGGATTGCTTAATCTATGTTTAGGTAAGCTTTATGACATGTCATTTAGCTATTGATATCTAAGATTGTATTAATTGTCATTTTATCATCCTAGATAAGCATCTAAGGTTCCCTAGCTTTATTTGCTTTTTGAATATTCATACATACTCACCTAGGCTTTATTATCTCTTCATTGAGAATTAAGACTTGATGGCTAAGGTTGCTTAGGCCACAAGCAATTGAACTAGGTCCACTTTTACAGGCCTGCAGGTAGTGGTAACAAGTTATTGATCGGGATTAGATCGTAAACCGGGATTAGGTTGTAAACATT